>OY804598.1:1240589-1737656 GCA_963680895.1 Fragum sueziense
CAACAAGCAAGATTAGATTTTTTTCTTTTGTCTCCTCCTCTTTTTAACAGTGTAATGAATGCATCGATTAAGCACAGTTTTAACTCTGACCACTCGATAATAGATTTGAATTTTCGATTTAACTCTTTCGAATATTGTTCTGGTTTATGGAAACATAATAACTTGCTCTTGACTGATATCGACTATGTGAATACAATAAACAATAAAATTGACGAAATTATTGAGCAATATGCGCTCCCAGTTTATAACCGAGAATCAATTTCCGATATCCCCAGAAATGAAATTCAATTCCTTATAAATGACCAACTTTTTCTAGATACTCTTCTGATGGAAATCAGAGGAAAGTCAATCTCGTATGGATCCTATAAAAACAAGCAAAAATGTAACCGTCAAAAAGAGCTAGTTAGAGAAATTAAAAAAATTGAACAGAATTTAAGCGAACATAATTTGGACGAGCTAGCTTTATTAAAAACAGAATTAGACCAATTGACGGATGAAAAACTCAAAGGTTCTATTCTTCGTTCAAAAATTAGATGGAGTATTGATGGAGAAAAACCAACAAGATATTTTTGTCACTTAGAAAAATTTAATTCTGCCTCGAAAACTATTCATAAAATCACAAAAGAAAACGGAAATGAAGTAATTGAGCAAAAAGAAATTTTAAGCGAAATAAAACAGTTCTATGAAAGTTTATATAAAAAAAGAGATAACCTTTCTTATTCAGATATCAACTTTCAAGACTTTTGCAAAGACCTTGATATTCCAGCTTTAGATCAAGAACAATCAAATTCTATTGAAGGAGAAATTACTTTTAAAGAAGCTTCTAACGTATTAAACAAGAGGCCCAAGAGGGCCTGTATCGCTCCACTGGCTCAGTATTTCAATCAATGAGACGGTTCAAGTATAGATTTTCATAAGGAAATTTGACAGGAAAGCTGATTCCAGAATAGACTTTACCTTGAGAAACCTTATTTCTCAGTGGTAATAAGTATTGTTTGTAAATAGGAAAAGTTATATATTGCTGCTTTTCTGCCAAAAACATGTATCTGCAGCTTAAAACAAGCTGCAGATACAAGGTTTTTGCAGAAAAGCGACAATATGTATATCCCTGTATTTCAACCAAACCTTGTAACTGCAGCTTAACCCTTTTCCAAACTGAAACAAGACCTGGGCTGCGTTCAGTAGACAAAACGTTTTGTCTTACTGGACGCAGGGCTGGTTTTGATGTCCCCGATAGAATAGGCTTGAGAAAACATTTAGGCAATAGAAGAAAATGCTGATAATCAGCACTTTCTCCTTTTGCCTCAATATTTTCTGTGTATTATTGTACTCAGATCCAACCTGCCATATCTTTTTCAGTGAAACTTAGTTAAAGATGAAATTCCAATATATTTTTTGACCCATTACCAAAATGGCAAAATTTGGGGCTTTTCCAAATTCAAAGATATTGCAGACGACAATTTCAAGTGAATGAAATTTAAAATATTTTGGTGTTTTGGCATAGAAAACATTGTGGGAAATGAAGAAATTGCTTGTCACATGCAATTTCTTCATTTTCCGCACTGTTTTTCAAAGCTGTTATCTTTTAGGGAGTCAATGTGTAGTAATGGGTTAAGTCCCGCAACAGATAGATGCTGGACGATGGACGATCATTAAAGCTCATATAATAGCACCTTGTGCTCAGGAGAGCTGAAAACAGGTGTAAATGATACTAATGATGCCAAGGCTTTAGTTTTATGGAAATAAGGCAGAATTTGGCTGGAAATTCTGTATCGTAGGGTTTTCCATCTTAGATTTCCACACAACACAAAATTATCATGGATATGATCTTTTTCATCTCTCTCTTTAAATTGCCGTAAAATGCACAATTTTGATTTATATGACCTTGCCAGATAGTTTTCACTGGTGGTGAACTCGGCCAAAGCGTTGGACATTTTTTCGCGATCATAGTATTCCGTCTGTGTTGTTATAAAATATTGTAACTACGGCTTGGATTAAGCTGTAGTTACGAGATTTCATAACAACACAGACGGTTTGTCTATACAAATTGCTACATCCGGTCTATTTTTAGAACAAATTCATTGTTATTAGAAAAACTATCCAATCAGATCTTTAAACTCACATTTAACTGAAATATCTGTACCTTGTGGTAGCGAAAAATGTCCCTTGCTTTGGCCGAGTTCACCACCAGTGGTTTTTATGTTTAACTTGATTTGGTAGTATAAATAAAACTCAAACACAAGTGTTTCTGTAAATAATGAAGTTTTATTAAAGAATGTTTAAGTAATTGAAATTGTTGTTTACAATAGCATACAATCAATACATATTTTCATTACATAAAAGTTGTTAAATAAACAACTTGCAGAATTCATATTATGCATGTACATGTATTACTTAAAATTTTCAATTAACCCTTTCCCAAATGGCATTGTTTTAGACTTCCAATTTGAAAGCTGCACCAGAAGACAAAATGGAAGGTGATGAAAACAGGTTTTGCACAATATAGCAAAATAAAAATAAATGAATAAATTTATGAAAAAATGAAGCAAAAGAAGAAAATGCTGATTATCAGCACTCAATGTTTACAGAAGCCTCTTAAATTAGGGACGTCATGAACAAGCTCTTATTTGGGAAAGCGTTAAGTTTCATTACAGCTTATTCATGTTTTTGAAAAAGTAAAATGTTAATTCATCTCAACATTATCTGTTATTCAAACCTTTGTATAACATCTAAATTCAAAAAGCATATTGCTACTATCTGCTGATATTAACCCAGGACAACTTAATTTTTGTCAACAATGTTCTCTATAACTAGGCTGGGGCTCTGAAATGACTTGCCAAAGGCCATACCCACATGGATGGCAGCTTGAATGTAATCCAATCACATCACCCGCAACTTCTCACAAGAAATGAGTTTGGCATTCAAGCTACCATGTCAAGCAGGACCCCATTGTTTAAAATAGAATATGATCATATTTCATGTGTTTTGATCATCATTCTACCCTTTACAGACCGACAAGCCTTTCTGGGTTGTCTTGATCTGTTATGAGTGACATCTTCACTATAAATGTACATATATGAGTTTTAGACCTGTAAGCTTTTATTCCAATGATAAAACAAAGTTTTGCAGATTGTACAGCTATATATTAAAATGCCTTTCCATCTATTATATGAAAGAATTGTTCTATGCCATACAAAAACATACTTAAGGGATTATTTCTAAACTATTATAATTAAATTTAAATACATACACATTTACAATGATGTTGCATTAATCCCTTTATATGAATATTTGACTGTCATAATGATATCAGTCCTCTTGTTATTTGAGTAACATATAATAAATAGTTTGTTTTTCTCTCTTTCCCTTGCTATCATCTGTCATGACTTTCATATGATTTATATATAAATGTGGTTATTGTGATATTCTTTGTGCAAAGCACCATTTCCACTTCTAACAAAGTCTATTTGTTAATCTATGACATTGCTATATATATTCATTAAGTATCTTTGAAATATATTCTCCTTTTGGATCAGTACTAGTCTTTGTTTTGATTTTCTAATCATTTCAGAGATGATTTATTCTAAAACTCGCATCAAACACTAAACTAATATTTTGAATCAAACCATGAATGGTACATGAACTTTTTCAGTAGATCAGCAGTTTTAACAAAAGTAAGACAGTGCTTTACTGAGCTTAGAACAAGTATAATCAAAATAGGAACAAGAGCTCTGCAGAGTGGCGCATATACACCCGAGAGGGGCTTGTTTGTAAAATTTGCCATTTTTTCAATTCAAGGGCAGATAATTCAAAAACGAAACGGGTTATCTGAATTCCGTAAGTGATGTGCACAAATAGACACAATGGAGAATCATTGTGGCAAGTTTGATTAAATTCCAATCAAAACTGTAGAAGTTGCGCACACAAGAAATTGCTAACGGACAGACTGACGGACAGACAGACAACCGGGGCCATAACAATATGAACCTTCAGGCGTATAAAAATATAAATATTTGCTCTATTTGTCACAATAATCTTACCATTGTGCATAATTTTTCACCCTACAGGTCATTAATTTTTTGATGAGTTTTCTTCTCAATACTGAGGTTGATGTGAAATACAAAATTTGTGTAAGTTAGTGTGAACACATTTCGAAATTTAAAGAACATACTGCAATAAATATATATGAGATGTTAATCTACAAATCTCATTTAACTTGATTTTATACGTGATGAACCATTTGCTAAGCTCTGCACTGCCTTCAGAAAAATTATGCAGAATGGAATAGTAATGTGAGTAAAAAGGTACAGTTGAATTAATGTAAAGTAGCAAGTTCATGTGTAACAGAAAGTAACAAATAGGAATCAATTCTATTAATTAAACAGTGACATAATTTCCGACAAACAATAGTATTTCCTCAGTGTAAATCTAAAAAATTTAACTTAGTCCAAATTCAAAAATGTTGCAGATGACAATTTAAAATGAATGAATCTTACATGTTTGGTCATCTTATGTAGAAAACATTGTGGGAAATGAAGAATTTGGTTTTCACAAGCAATTTCTTCATTTTCCACATGGTTTTCCATGGACATAATCTTCTGGGGAGTCAAAAGGAATCACTGTATGGTAATGGGTTAAAGGTGTAAAATGATCAGTCAACATGTGACTGCAGGCTGATCGTTATGTTAATCTTCTGCCACACAGTTCAGCATATGACAAGGCTTACAGTAGAAATTTCTCTCTTTCTTATTAGATGCTGAAATATGTGTTGAACATGAAGGAAAAAAAATAAGAAAAGAATGTTATATCGCTTGATCATAATTATGTGACCCGCCAAGCTTAACAGTACCTTATGGAAAGTGTGAAAAATATCAAACCTAGCCAGTCTGTGCAAACTAACTAGGATCAATTTTTTTCATTCTAAGGCAATTTCTTGGATATATATATATATTTCGTTTCCTTGTTTGTTTTACATGTTCAATAAAATTCCAAATATGACATCTGGTTGATATCTGCTGAATCTCATGTATCTCAAGATTTGGTTAAATGGAAAAACCAGAAGGTCCCTTTCAGTGTGACAGGTCACATATCTTTGTGTCCACCTTTCTGCACCTATAGTGGCCACCCATACCTATATGAACCACCAGCTTTGTCTGCTGAAATAGCAGACAAAGCAAAAAACAATGACGGGTGAGATTTCAAACTGACCTCTTTCATTCAAAATAATATGTAAACTTGTCATTAGCTTCACACAACTCAATATTAATGAAATTTTTTTTTAAACTTTATGAAAGATTGACACTGTGATTTGGCACAGCAGAATACACCATCGAATGATCAGACCAGACACATTCTATGACATCAGTGAGAATCAGTGGTATATTACTGTAAATATGATCAATTAAGGAGCCAGAATAATGGGTTGTTTTTGACACTTGTTGACTGCAGTTGAAGAAATCCTGCATAAACCTCTGGATAGTTGTATTCATATCCAATAAATCAATGTTGATATCACCTTGAATAATGAGGTGCTTCCCTTTGAAATGCTTTAAATTTTCAGTTAGAAATTTCTTCAGGTCAGTCACCGAAGATTTAGGAGAGTTGTACAATGTTGCAATGACTATTTCTTTATCTTGCACCAAGAGTTCTACAACAATCATTTCTATGTTTTTCTTTACCACAGAAAAGCTATGAGAAATATGAATGTTGTCCCGCACATAAACGATAATTCCTCTGTGAGGACGAGCATTGCTTACTTGTTTCCCATCTGCTCTAACAATTTGATATCCAGTTCTCTGCACTAAATCGATGGAATCATCTGCAGTTAACCATGTTTCTAATAAGCATAAACAATCTGCAGCTTTGACATTAGGATCTGAAAACAATTCATCCTTATGGCTTCTGTAAGACTGCATATTGTTGAAAAGGCATGTGAAATGAGTGTCACTAGTCATGTAAACTGGAGTGTAACATAGTTTCAATTTCTGTGATTCTCTTAAACGTATCATTTCTTCTTGAACTTTTGTTGACACAGAAATCTTGCTTTCATTCAAGTTTAGAATGTAAAGGCCTTTCAGGGATCTTGATCTACTTATTGCGACATAATGGGCATGGGAAAATACACGTTTTCCATCCATATCTATTACAACCTGACTCAACGTGTCTCCTTGAGATTTATGTACAGTTTTTGCTGTTGACTGGCGCAGAGGGATTTGTATTCTCACAAAAGTTTTTCTCAAATACACAAAGTTCCTCTTTGAATCAAAGATAGGTGTCCATAATGGATTAATAGCACTATGATACAAATGTCTGTACTTTGAACGCCATGATGTTCCGATTTTATCATCATTGAAAGAAACCCACACAATACTTGGTCTAGTAGTATTTTTCTGTCTGTATTCAATTTTATTTATCATACAAGAAGACCCATTTACTAATCCATCATCTACATCAAGGTTAAGACATAGGTCATAAATCATTCCAATAGCTATTCCTACCATCTGACTAAGCCCTGCAGTGTGTGTGGAATCATGTGGCAACTTTGATATTAGTTGTTGTTTAACTGTCACATTGTCATCTCCTAATACATGATCAAGAGCAGGAATGTTTACTTTTTCATTAGTATTATTAAGAAAGCTCCTGACATTGAAATTGTTCACTTTCTCATTGGTATTGAATAAATGTGTTGTATTTTGTGGATAGTCTGTACTAGCAGTATCAGTCAATCTCTTTTTTAGATTTTCAATGTCAACTTGTGTATGATTTCCTTCTCGTAATCTGTTCAAAAGTTCAGCAAATTGCTTGTCTTCCTTTTGCCTCATGATCTCATCCAATTCATGCATTACAATAAAATCCTGCCATAAGTTTGTAGCTAAAGGTCCAAAATTTGTTTTCAAATTCTCAAATATCCAACCATCCATCACTGGTTTCAACTGGAAAAGGTCTCCAATGAATATCATATGCAAGCCACCAAATGGAACATTACTGCCCTTTATTTGTTTTAATCTTTCATTTATGAGTTTAAGCATGTTATTTCCAACCATGGACACTTCATCAATCATAACAACAGACAAGTCTTTATATTTTGTTCGAAGGGTGTTTAAAGTGTCACTATTAAGTGGAGTACAATCATAACCCTGGCTTGCTGGAATGCGGAAAGCTGAATGTAATGTTACCCCATTTATATGAAAAGCAGCTTTACCTGTTGGTGCACAGAGAAGAACTCTACAGTTCTCAGGATTATCACCAGGATTAGATGTCAAGTAACGCTGCAAAGCTTCAAACAATGCACTTACAAGAACAGATTTTCCAACGCCTGCACCACCAGTTAAAAAAACTTTCAACTTTTGTTCATCACGCTTAACAGATTGGAAAACATGAATAAAAAATTCTCTCTGTTTCGTATTCAATGATTTTATCAATTGCCTGTAATCTATGTCTGACATTGTTTTCCTGCGTACACTAATATCTACAGAAGCAACACTTAAACCAACATCTCCAGCAATATCACCTTGTCTCTGATTTTCAGGTCTATCAGGATCAAAGAATATGAAACTTTCACTTTCTTTTGCACCAATATTTGAGTCATCCTGCTCAGACTGCTCTGTGCCTGGGGCAACATCATCAAAATCTTCCTCATTGTGAGCACGCTCCATTGCATCATCTAGTTCATCA
Source organism: Fragum sueziense (assembly GCA_963680895.1). NCBI lineage: Eukaryota > Metazoa > Mollusca > Bivalvia > Cardiida > Cardiidae > Fragum > Fragum sueziense. The sequence continues at coordinate 1,248,264 of OY804598.1, forward strand.
GCATTCTTTTCATACTGCAAAGCTTTGTGCTCTATGAAATTTTTAATGGATCTGTACCTTGATAGGTAAGAGTCATGACCTTGTTTCAAATCAATACTTTCATCTCTCCATGAAGTAAATAGAAGCAATCTTTCTCTACAGAACTGTTCGATGTCAATTTTTTTCGAAAATCTTACATATCTTATGACTTTTCTTTGTTTCCTTTCACTTATAACAATTCCATTTTTGAGAACAATTCGACCCCCAGGAATAGAATATTGTCTATCCTCACTTGAATTATAGTCATTTGTGTCTGAGTCAAGCACCTCATCCTCGTTACAATATGTATCCATGTTTTCATTGTTTTCACCTTCATTGGTTTCTTCATTTAATGTTTCAGAAATGTTTTCACCTGAATTTCTTGCAGTGCCTTTGTCAGTGTTGTATTTGATATCAAGCTGGGACACATAGTCTGCTAAACACCAATTTTCAAGTTGTTTTGGTCTTTTAGAATATCTTTTAATGGTATTATCTGCTTCAATATCTGTAGAATTTGAAGATAATTTTTCAAGAGATTCCTTAGACTTAAGTAGGAATGTTCTCTCTTCAGGCAAAGAAGTGTTAATGAAAACAACATCCCTTGAGGCTTTTGTCAATGGCTGTTGTAAAAGTAAGTAGCAGGCTTCCTGGGCACTAACCTCAACACTATTCAAGAATTTATTTCCAATATGTCTAACCTGTTGTCGGAGATCCATATTTCCTCTTCTAGCTTCTTTACATGCCTCATTCATAAGAATACTCATTCCTCTCTGTGCTTTACTAATATATGAAACTATATATACAGCACATGCATATGGATCCAATACAAATTGTAAGTCATGGTTTGCACCCCAAGCGTTTAGAATAGGTTTCATGTATGCATTAATTCTAACCTCACTTAATTTTCTTTTCAGAAAAACCTTTGGACCACTCAATGAGCTTTGGACTGCTTTGATGTAATCATCCTTGCTTACTTTGATCTCAGTAAGGAAATCATCTACCGTAATATTTGTATCCTTCAACTCATCCAATTTCTTTTGTATTTTGACAAATAAATCTTTGTAATTTTGCTTTTCTTTACAGTCATTTAACGGTTCCAATATAGTTGTGCTTTTCATTGGAGGAATGGGAAAACCAAATCTACAAATAGATTTCTGTTTCTTTCTACAAGACTTGGAATGTTTATGTATCTGTAGTTCTACAAGTTGTTGATCTGGATTTTTCTCACAAGATACATACTTATCTATGAAGGATGTTACTTCATCTAATGAACTTTCATGATATCTAGGAGCCTTTTCAATCCATATTAACATGTGGATGTGAGGTGAACCTCTTTGTTGGAATTCAACACGATAAAAGTAATCTATTATTTTTCCTAATGGGTCATGGGGACTTTTAAGTACAGTGTTTATGAATTCTTGTACTCGGTTGTCAAAATACCTTACACATGTAACTGGATCTTTTTGCACAAGTTTTGTTTTATCAATCCAAGTCAAGTTATCCAATTCTTCCACAGACATTGTTTTTCCATCATTTATCTGAGAGAGCATATTTAGTAGATCATGCCATCTGGTATCTGCCGACGAAAGAGATGTAAACCAAGTAGGTAATCCTAGTTGTCTAATCATTGCAAAAACATCTTTTTTACGGGCTTCAAAATATGGTGGTGAATTCCTTAAACTTCTGAAAATATAAAATCCCTCATCCAATCTCACAACACCTTTAAGATGATTTGTATCAAGCATTTGTGAGGCAGTAAATGTTTTACCTTCTGTTTTACATCTACGCAAAGCAAGATGGACTTTATCAGAAATTTGTTTCAGTTGAACTTTCTTTAACTTAAAGAAGATATTGGGAATATTTGATGCTACTCTGCGATCAATATGCCTCAGTTCTAGCTTGCATGTATCACTATAGTGAATGTGAACATGTTTTTTATCATTTGGACTTCTTCTCTGTCCACAGAAAATTGTAGGAAAAGACAAATATTCTGCATCAGGATCTTGATAAAGGCTGAGTGGTGTTTGACCCTCACCTGGAGCAAAAGTATAAGCGTTGTCTTTATTTGGGTCTGCAGCATCCAGCATAGTGTCACTATTACCAATAACCTTTTCTGTCTCGTCAACTTCACTAAAGTGATCAGAGTCATAATTCACATCATCATTACAATCTAATTCTTCACTTACGCTTTCACCTGTCATTCCAAAGAACTCTTTTACTGTATCACTACAATCTGAAGTAATTGATTGCATCCAGTCATCATCTACTTTAACACCAGATTCTTTATACAGTACACTATGGTTCACTAACCAATGAAGAGCACTTAAAACATGCAGAGGTCTAATATTTTCAGTGAAATCACATTTATTATATGAAAGTTTCTTCTTAAGTTTAACAGGTATTGTATAGTGACTATCTAATGTTCTTGGTAAACTGTGTATAACAGGCTGAATGTCTACTGGGACATTGACAACATTCCCTTTGATGGACAACTGACCTCCTCTTGGTAATTCTCTAATCTGCATAAATGGGATTCTCAAAGAAACTAATCTTTCCTCTAGCTGATGTAAATTCAGTTCCTTTGGCAGTACAGGAAATGCATTTTGATTGAAAACAGACATTGGAGGGACTTTGTTAAGTTTAATTTTTTCATAGCATGTTTTACACAGCCATTCACAATCATCAACAGAGATGTAATTTGTAGAAAATTTTTTAACTGCATCAGAAGAGCATTTAGAATTTAGTTTGTTGAATAACACAACAGAATGTTTAAACCATGTTTGGTTACAGCATGAACAAACATAAACAGGGCCTTTTGAAACATTCTTCTTAAATTTTTCAATGCAGTCGTCTAAGCTGGAACCATATCGCTTTGAACTTTTGTAGCTCTTTTCCTTAATTTTATAATCTAAATTAGACCTTAGACTCTGGCGCTTAGTCTTATTTCTTTCATTTTCTACGATCATATTGAATCTTGATGAACGTTTATTCTGTTTTTTCATCCTTTCTGAATCTTTATACAATTTACTAGAGCGGCACTTGTGCATTGATTTAAGAGTTAACATTCTTTCTTTCTTCTTTCTTTCCTCATTTTGTCTAACTTTTTGCATAGAACCCTTTGTCATTGACCTTTCTTTGACTTGCCTTTCTGGATTTTCTCTTGCTTTTTTCTTTGAAATATTTGTCATTGTCCGTTCCTTGACTTGCCTTTCAGGATTTTTTCTTGCTTTTTTCATTGAAGTATTAGTCATAGTCCGTTCCTTGACTTGCCTCTCTGAATCTTGTCTTGCCTTTTTCTTTGAAATACTAGTCATAGTCCGTTCCTTGACTTGCCTTTCTGGATTTTGTCTTGCTTTTTTCATTGAAATACTAGTCATAGTCTGTTCCTTGACTTGCCTTTCTGGATTTTTTCTTGCCTTTCTCTTTGAAATACTAGCCACTAATCTTTCCTTAGATTGTCTTTCAGGATCCTGCCTAATTTTCCTCATATAACTTTTCATATATTCATTTCTTTTTAATCTTTTACGTTCGTGTACAATTTCATAATCTGACCTAACTTCTTGTTTGCGCTTTTGTCTCTCTGCTTGATCCTTGAAATATATGTCAATCAAAGATAATTTCTCAGGTGGACAATTTGTAAATTCAATTTCATTTTTCTTGGATTCAGATTCATGGATTTTTTCTCCTATAACAAATCTAATTGGCATCATGTCAAATTGTTCATTTAGATCGATGTTCATACTTTGATACATTGCATACATGAACATTACCAAATCATCTATTGAAAGAAAAGAAGCTAATAATGATCTTCCATCATCATCTACCAATCCATCAACACCATGTGAATGAGAATCAAATAAACAATATCTACCATCCTGCCTGAAAATTGCAGAACAAACTGAACCAATGATAAATAAAAGATAAGAAGTTGTGTGAAATGCTTCCTTCAAACAACTGTGAAGTGATGACATATGAGTGTTGATAGAACTTTGAATAAATACACCAGATAAAATATCTCCTCTCACAATAGAAACATGTCTATCAAATGCAGTTACAGAACCTGGGATCTCTTCCAAATTCAAAAGCAAGCTTTGAAAGTCATTCCTCGCTTTCAGTCCAATCACTATTTCTCTATGTAATCTATCTCCTTCTATTAGAATTTCATCTAGATTTTGTGAAGATGGCAGATGTCTAAGCTCTGTGTATATCATCGAGCATAAGGCATTGGCTGTACATTGTAGATTTCGAGAGGATGGGTCAAACATTTGATTACCTTGATGAAAAGTTCCGAAAATCATTGTGTTGGATTCTGTATCTTCAGCAACAACTTCAGTAGCAAGAACAGTATTACCATCAGCACTAGCATCAATAACAGTGTCAGTAAGTATATCATCTGCAGCATTTGGTAAAGTATCATGAACAGTATCAAGAACAGTATCAAGAACAGTATCAAGAACAGTATCAAGAACAGTATCAAGAACAGTTTCAGAACAAATTCCAGACACAGATGGTTTTTGTGGGTGGGCAAGTCCCCCATCTGATATTCCAAAGACGCCCTCCATAGACACAGATGGCCTTACATCTGTTTCATCCAAAACAGATGAAGGTAAAGGGTGGGATAGGCCCCCATCTGATAGTTCAAAGACACCCGTTAAATCAGCTGTGGTTTTCGTGAGTACATCTCTTCTGGCTCTACTCATTCGCCAATTCTTCTTGCGAGGCATTTTCCTTCTGCAAATAGAAAATATAAACTAAAATGGCAAATTTTCCAGACATTCAAAGACAACTTTTGACATTGTCTGATGACCAGGACCCTGTTTTACAAATTAATTGAAATGTTCATAAAATCATAAGAAAAACAGGGCCCTGGACCATAAAAGCTGCTACATGTGTATGAAGTGTAAATTTGCAAGCATGTATCGTTTTGACCTTGATAAGTCACTTTTACCTTGTCATATAACAATGTTATTAAGGGATTCATACCAATGAATTATGAACTGTTTTAATATCAAATTTGAGCACTACATCTTAATTTCTAACTTACAAGGAAAAAACAGACAAACTAATGGACAGACCAGATTTTATATTGATCCCTTTCTGATCTTTAGGTGCAGATAGTGTAAAAATTCAAGAGATAGTAATAAAAAGCCAGTTCTTACATTAAACGGATAAATCAATGGTAAATCCAAGTCCCTTTTTCCTCTGTATCTCTTTTCTTTAACTTCGTCACACTGTACTCTATATCTTTCAGCAATCAACACAAAGTGATCTATATTAAGGTACACAACCTTAAGTCACATAGGGTAGAATTTACGTTCACAATAATTCCAATATAGACTCCAATTCACTGTCACAATGAACTCACAGCTACATAAGAATCACAAAACTGTATTTAGAATTAAATCAGTGTTACACAAAAATCATAAAAAAATGTTCACTATTAAAGTGTTCACAATTCACTGTTCCACACAAGAATCATAAAAATGTGTATAACATTTCCAATTTTGGAAATAATAATAAAAAGTTCACAAATGTTCCAAGTGATATTAAGTCTTTTTGTAATATTGATAAATTTGTCTGAAATAAATAAGAACAGTTGTTGAAATCATGATTGATAGAATAGTTGAGTGACAAAATGTAAGTTTCTTGAAAGATGTGTTTGTGAAACATGAATGCCCGAAATGGCTATTTTTCTAAAATGTTAAGTTTTTTTTAATTAAGGGTTGATAAGGGTTACATGGAACATATAGATATCATTGAAAGGAAGTTAGATACCAAATTTCAGCTTTGTTTGTCAAACACTTTTGGAGAAAATGCAAAATGTTAAGTTTTCTGACAGACAGACAGGAGTAAAACAATAGAAATCATGTTATTTTGCTAACCTATGTAAAAGATCTGGAAGTAATTGCGATTAGCAATTCTAAATTATTCACTGTGTGTTTAGTTTTGAGATTTAAATCTAAATTTGTTCAAAACGTTATAATAATTTAAATATTGGCATGACACTGTACATTACTAAAGACTAGAAAATCAAATTCAGTTTATTGTTGAAATATCATTTCCAAAACTTAAATAAATGTGTATCTCTGTTAAATTGATAGAAAATAATTTCCACTTTCTATGAAAGTGGTAAACTATTTTTTTGTGATAAACAAGGCGGTTATCCCAAAAAGAGGCCCTCTTCATAACTGGTGATAATCATGTATGCAATTCAAAGAAAGCAAATAACAACTGTCTTTGAAATACACAATCCTACATACTCAAAAGATTCCTGCAGCATGTTTTGGTCACCAGCACACTTACCTGGTATAGGTTAACGTCTGCAATAGCCCCTAAAGAACAAAGTCTATCTAAACTTTTGATTTAAATAGAATTTAACAAAGTATGGGTTACAAATTATCAATCATTCTTCATAATAATCATAAACTGTTGTTTTTTTTTTGTCTTCATTAACACAAACACTTGTCACGGGTCAAGAGGGTCTGAAATGAGAAAAAGAGTATATCACATTTTGGCATCAAACTTAACCATTTTCCAAACTCTTCCAATTTGAAAGGTGTTGCAGACCGCAATATCAAGTGCATGGAATTTTAAATTTTTTGGTGTTTTTTTGTTCAGAAAATATTGTGGAAAATGAAAAAAATTGCTTATCACAAGCAATTTCTTCATTTTCCACAATGTTTTCAAAAGCCTTTATCTTGCAGGGTGTTGAAAGGCGTCACTGTGTGGTAATGGGTTAAACAGTGGACTCTTAATAATTATATAATTCTGTTATAAGACATTCATTGCAAATTAGCAATTTCCTGTCTGCAAAAACTTAAAATTTTGAGAACAATATACTCCCTTTTTAGCATTTTTCTGTTAATTGCAATAATTATCTTGACAAATAGACATTGCAGTTAAAAAGAATCCACTGTTTAGTGCATTTTCTCTTTTCTCAAACGATAAAAATTCAGACTGTCAAGATTTGACAGCTACTGCAGGTGATGAATTGGGTTAAAAAACTATATGGAATTTGTGAACATTACAGAACAGAAAATACTGAAGGAAAAGGAGCAAGTGCTAATAATCAGCATTTTGTTTTTTCTTTCAAAGTTTTCTGACACTACATTCCTTCAGAGACATGAAAACATGGTCTTGTTAGGGAAAGGGTTAATGAACGTTGAATTGATTTTCATGTGACTAAAATTCAACACAAAAGTTCAAAGAAGGGTGTCTCAAATAAAAAATGGTCTTGGAGATGTTTTGAAAATTCAAAGTAAAAATAAAAAAAATTGCAAAAAATCACCTAAGGAACATTCTGGCAAAGTACACCCATAATATGTCCAGTGATTACAGAAGCGGCAATCAATGAAAAATTGTCTAATGATTTCTGATAAGCCCCATCCTGCCATGCACCCATTTTTGGACAAAAAACAGTTTTTTTCTAACATTTGACCGCTTGACCTAGTTTTCAACCCCAGTGACCCAATTTCAATCCTTCAATGATTTCATCAAAACAATCACTCTGACCTCTTTTCAGATTGACTGGGCAGAAAATATGACCTCTGAAGGGCATACAAGGTTTTTCTAAGATTTGACCTAATAAAGATTTATGTTTAAAGAACTTTTTCATGGTTTGTCATATTCTGATAAGCCCTACCCTGCCGCACCCAAATTTATAGACCAATTAAAATTTTACTAACAAAGTATTATTGAATAACAAAGTATGGTCGAAAGTAACAAAGTATGGTTGATTTTAAGAATTTCTCGTGATTTCTCCCATTCTGATAAGCCACGCCCTGCAATGCCCACATTTATGGACCAATCAAAATTTCATGAACAAGTTAAGTATAGGGTCACTTAAGGTGCATTTCTACCAAGTTTAATTGAAATTGGCCCAATCATTGATTTTTAAAGAATTATTTTGTGATTTTTCTAAGTCAGATAAGCCCGGCCCTGCCACACTCAAATTTATGGACTAATAAAAATTTCACGAACAAGTTAAGTAAAGACTCACCCGATGTACATTTCTGCCAATTTTGGTCAAAATTGGCCGAATGGTAGATTTTTAAAGAATTATATTGTGATTTCTCTAAGTCTGATAAGCCCAGCCTGGCCACGCCCACATTTATGGACCAATCAAAGTTCTTTAAACAATTTTAGTATAGGGTCACCTAAGGAACATTCCTTCAAAGTTTGGTCAAAATTGACCAACTGGTTTGAGAGGAGAAGATTTTCAAAGAATTATTTTGTGATTTCTCAAAATTTGATAAGCTCCGCCCTGCCACGCCCACATTTATAGGCCAATCAAAATTTCACTGACAAGTTAAGTAAAGAGTCACCCAAGGTACATTTCTGCCAAGTTTGGTCAAAGTTGGCCAAATGGTTGATTTTTAAAGAATTATTTTGTGATTTCTCTAAGTCTGATAAGCCCCGCCCTGCCACGCCCACATTTATGGACCAATCAAAATTCTTTGAACAATTTAAGTAAAGGGTCACCCAAGGAACATTCCTGCAAAGTTTGGTCAAAATTGGCCCACTGGTTTGAGAGGAGAAGATTTTTAAAGAAAAAGTTAACGGACGCACGGACGCACGGACGCACGCACGACGGACACACCGCCATGACAATAGCTCGCTGGCCTTCGGCCAGTGGAGCTAAAAATTGGTGTTGAAAAGGAGGATTTGTGTACAATAAAGCACAGAAAATATTGAAGCAAACTTATTTTGTCTCAATTTTTCCCATGCCTTTTATGTAAGACCTCAAAACCAGATCTTGACTCCGATCGATAACAAAAACTTTTGGCATCAATTATTTGTCACCTGCACTTTATGCTTGGGGGGGGGGGGGGGGTGGGGGTGGGGGGGGGGGGCCATAAAAACTTTTGCCATTTAGGAAAGGGTTAAAAAGGATTTCTCAAAGAATTGCATATTGATGGTGTTTATATGTCTGTGAACTCTGAGCATGGAGGCTTTTTTTAAATATTGTTACAAGTAGAAAATGCAAATAATAGATCTAGACAATTTCTCCTTTTACCACAAAATTCTCATTACTTCCAAAACTATAATGACCTTGTTAAGACCTGGCCACATACACCATTCCGTATCCACATCACGGCCAGAGCACATCTAAAACAAGGGACCCTTGCAGTATATTTCTTGGTGTGATGTGAACAAGGATTTGTATATGACAAGGCCATTTTTTCCAAATTCAAGAGATAATCCTTTTATCTTAAAAATGGTGGAAAGTAGTTCTCTCATTTTTTTTTAAAAAAAATGAGCTTCCAGAATTTTTTTTTTTTTTTTTTTTTTTTTTTGGGGGGGGGGGGGTTCATTTTATTTTAATCTGTTCTTTTGAAATAATTGTGATATCATGCCATAAGATAATCAGTCAGATATTAATGTTTAGTTGTGTGTTAAATTGTGATTTAAAGTGTGTGTGTTAAATGTGATATAAGGCATATTTCACAATTATTTCAAACAACAGATTTATTTTATATAACTGCACTTACAAATTTATCCTTTTATCAGTAAATAATAAATAACTTACCAACCTTTTAATCAAAGCCCTGAAGGGCCTGAAAGTCGCTTCAACAGATGTATTAGTTAAACAAGACTTGCTTTTTATGACCCTATCAGAGAAGGCTTTAAAAAGTATTGAAGGAAATGAAACTAATATTGAATTGTAGATAACAAGAGAAGTTTGTCTCTTAAAAAATAGGTCTATGAGCAGCAGAGTAATGGTTCTTCTGCATTGCACCTCTCCACAATAAATTCTATGCACTTTTGATTTTTCAAAATTGTGACCCGTCACGCTAAAAGGGACCTTATCCGAACTCCAAATTTCGACAAAGTTGTCAGACCCAGCGCAGGACAACCAGATCCCGTATTCGAAAAGTGAATACAGAGTAAGATAGGGTAAACACCCCAGATTTAGAAAATTACATAAAAGTGAAAAGTGTCGGCCCTAGTCTGGCTGCGCGGACTGCACAGACTGACTAGGGTCAATATTTTTCACACATCCGATAAGGTCCCTTTTAGTGTGATGGGTCACAATTATACATGTACCTTTATCAGTATTTGAGCTATGCGCAAGACAAGATTTGTACATGGACAGACAGACAGGCTGATGCCAGAATAATGTTTTCCCAATGCGTTTCTATTACGGACGTCAAAACCAGGTCTTGTTTGGGAAAAGGTTAAGGATTAGAACCCAATAAATTCAGATTAATTTAAACAAGAAAAATGCAAGTTAAGAATCTAATGTTCAGTTCAAATTATATCTACTTCCTGTGTGTAAGTATACAAATTAATAAAAATGCAAGTTAAGATTCATAAGGAATACAATATTTCAAACTGCTGTGTAACAACAATTCAAGAAAGTAACGAAATATATATATTTCAAACTCCTGTATAAGGATGAGGTTCAAACTCCTGAGTAAGGACAAAATTCAAGGAAGAAAATAATTATGGATCACTCCAGAATACTAGCATATTTCAAACTCCTGTGCAAGGATATAAGAATATGAATCTAGGATAACAAAATTTTCAAGAGGTCCTGGTTGGGGGGGGGGGGGGGAAGTCATTTTGGCTTTGATTAGATGATAATTCCACTATTTTGTGATTGAATGTCTGTATGAAAAAAGGCTACATGAGGGGGCGTGGATCTGCAATTGACTTTAATCCAAAGAAAATGTCAGAATACAATTCATGAAAATCGTCAGAATACAATTTTCAAATTCAGTAAACAGGTAGATCTTATAGAAGAACTTCTTTCAATGTTCATACAACAATGAATGGTTTTAGAAATACCCTCAAACAGCTGTGAATATTATTAGATCTACCTAAAGAAGACCAATAATTGGGTGAAAGTTAGAAAATTTCAAAATACTGAACTTCAGAGCTGGGGTCCAGGGGGCGGAGGCCCCCGGGAGCTCTCGAGAAATAGCGTTTTAAAAAACCCAGGAAGGCGTTCATGGCGCTATACAACCATCTTTTAGTGCAAGTTTTCCAGATCATTTATCATTCAGTTTCAAACTATAACTCAATATGATGCACTGGGTTTTTTTCTTTCATTTTTGAAATAAGTATTGTTGATTCTAGTATGACATGGCAACAATTTTCAATGTGCGCATATTTCAGGGTTTTGCTACCATTTAATCCGAGTCTTCTCTGATGTAAATACGCTCTTTGATATTTTGATTTTTCGCTATTTACATCAGAGAGCGTTGCTCTTTGAAAAAATCAAGAAGTTCGCAACAAATTGTTGCGCATCGTTCACCGTCCGATCTTAAACGCTATCGTTAAACCCCCTGATGATATCGATAAATGAACCGTTTATTGTTATGGCTGCTGAAAAAATTACGACCAAAAAGTATTTCTAAAAGGTTATTAGGCAATGTTTTGCAACCACCCTCACCTGAGCAGCCTTTGTTTACCTTGACCTTCCATTCAAAACCAAAGGTTATACTCATGCAGCAGGCCGATTTGAAATGAATTTTTTTGTCAGGTATGACAAAAAACGATTTATTGATCTATACCCTACAGTGTTTTACCGAGTGATTCGATATGATACACAAAAACAAAGCTTCAAGTTACTTGTAATGTTACCGAACTTTCCGCTGTTTTCAAAGAGCAACGCTCTCTGATGTAAATAGCGAAAAATCAAAATATCAAAGAGCGTATTTACATCAGAGAAGACTCGGATTAGCTACCATTGAGTCATTGACAGATCAGTCTTGATTTGTGAAAATCAAGTTTGGATTTTTTTTCGGATACATCAATGCAACTACACTTAGCTATATTTGAATAACTATTGTAAGTTGATAATCTCAAAATATCTTGTAAAAGGTTAATACGACTGCCCCCCCCCTCCGAAAACAATCCTCGATCCGTCCTTGCGAGTCATTGAACACTGCTTTTGTGTTAGCTGCGATATCGTAGCCACAAACTTGATGACAGATATTGGTTTGTATTGGAAACCCAGATCAAAATTCAAAAAGATTTCGGTGATATTTTTTCTTATGTTTATAATAGTATTTTAACTACTTTTGTGTACACGAAGTTTCCGAAATTGCACTTTTGTCACCCCTCTTGAGGATATTTCTCGTAATTGATATCATTTCAGTTCAGAAATATGTACGTAATATTTAAAACTCACAAAGATAACCAATGTGTAACTTTGGTCTTTTTACGCTCGTTATTACACAAAGTCGTGATAAATCAAGACTTTGATTCTCCAATTAACGTTTTATTCACGAATCAACTCCCTTTCTCTCTCCACAAGATTATTTTTATTTCACGTTAATTTTTCGGTGATAAATAATAAGAGATTTCATCGCAGAAACGTCGACTGCATCGACGGACACTCGATCATGTCGATGATTAATTTGAACGCTAAATCATGCCGATTTTCTGGTGTAAAGTTGTGCAGCTAAAGCAAAATAATAGATCTAGGTTATTTAGATTTTGGTCGGAAAGGGATAATTTCATTATGATACGAAGAAAATGATACCTTGTTAGTCTATTATCCAAAATTTCAACGGTAATAATCCAATCAACGTACTATGAAACAGTCACCGAAATAACTGAGCAAGTGTTCGCGGTGTTTTTGAAGTCACTATTCAAGCCCAGATTGAGTAGACGCTACGTCATCATGACGTCATACTGTTTTTTTTAACACAAGAAATCCGACTGTACCACGTGTTTATTTGTCTGAGAAGCATGTCAATCAACTTGCAAGTCAATGAATGGGCGGGGACAATCCTCTTTTTCAACCAATCTTTGATTTCAAAGCATTGTTTAGTAAAAGATCTAGAAGTCAATCGTCGACAAAGAAAATTTACCCGGAGTCTCTTTCTAAATCGATCACCCGTTACCGCTTAACCCTTTCCCAAACAAGACCTGGTTTTGACGTTCCCTTATAGAAACGGCTTGGGAAAACATTGAGACAAAAGAAGAAACTGCTGATAACCAGCAGTTTCTCCTTTTGTCTCAATATTTTCTGTGCAATATTTTACACAAATCCTATCTTTAATATCATCCATTATGTCATTTGTGGCAGTTTTTGAAGTGGACCACCCCAAAATTTTGTCGTTTGGGAAAGGGTTAAGAATATTAATCAGAATGGAGACTAAGAGTAGACAGATTTAATAGAAAATTAATTTCTTTATAATATGGGGGGGGGGCAAATGTTAAAGTAATTGGAAATATGGGTGTATTATGGGGGGCCATGGGGGGGGGGGGGCAGGCCCCTTTTCTAAATTATTCCTACGCCTATGAGAATGATATTCAAAAGGTCGATTTTTTCGTGAAAAGAAAATTTCTTGCAGATGCAGATCTACCTGACTCGTGCTTATACTTGCCGACGTTCGATCCTTTCACAAACAAGACTTGATTTCGACGTCAATGGAATAAATAGATAAGGAAACATTGAGAGAAAAGAAGAAATCATCGATAATCAGCCATTTCTCCGTCCCCACGATAAATACTTTCCATGCTATAATTCAATCGGTTTCTTTTTAAAGTAAGTTATGTCAGTGTTGGTAATCACGTGATTTAAGTTTGGATTCATCACACGGAAAAATGGCGACTATCGGGTTAAATTGGCAGTAATTCTGAAGGTAAGCGGACATTTCTTGATCTGTAGGCAATGCCATCCTGAAAGTTATATCCCATGTCCTGGCCCACAAAATGTCTGACCTAATGGTACCAAGATATTATCGCAAAGATCCGTACTTTCAGCAAACACGTTTCTTTGATGTGGTCCCGTAGGTTTTCCCATTGATAAGCTGGCCAGGTGTGTAATAAAATGTTTTTTTTTCTGGTCTTCCAGGTATTGACTAAAATATTCATGAACCTGCAACACTACCCAGAAGAAGCTTTGAACTCGCCCTGGATTTTGTATTTTGGTCCTTGTCGAGTTGAAGGGCCTTGACGCGAATCCAGATCCTACTTACAACATAGCCACTTGCCCGTAACTCCAAAATCCAATCATTCAGATCATTTTCCTGTGGCTCATAGGGACTGATCCGAATAACCCTCCATTTCTGCGATTTTGGACAATCACAGATCTTTGTCTTGTTTTTTCGCCAGTCTCTCACTAGCTTTCCACTGATGCCGAAATCACTCTCAGCCGCACAGTTTTTCGAATTTTCGGCAAATTTGATCACACGATTTTTTAAGCTATTGTCATCACCAAGTAATTGCAGATTAAAACAATATGCAGTTACGAGGTTTTCGAAGAAAAGTGACGACTGCTTGTTGTGTACAATTATGTCGTGTGTTAATTTAGGGCATATTGATTGCGAGATTACGCGCTTGAAATGGCAGAACGATGCATATCAAGCAAGACACCTTGTTAAAATGGAATTTATTATTATAAAAAGAATCAAGCAAATGAGTATTCCGTCGTTGTCGTATGTTTATTGTCGCCGAGTCATAAAGTCGATGTCTATTTCCCCCACATTCTGAATATTACACTATCTAAGGGAAGTAACTCTTTCATGAAACTGTCTAATTTAAACCTGGTTATTTCCCTTAGACCAATATACCTCAGAAAACGGAATTATTGCGCGCGATAAATTTTCTCCGCCAAAAAAGTAGTTCTACATAAAACGTATAATTTCCTCGTTTTACAATGATTATTTGGCATGTCAGTTTAGAAATTGTAGAAAGTCGAATTTCAATATTAAATCAAAGTGTGGACAAGAAATCAGAGATCTACTTTGTCTAAAAACAGAAATACAGAAGAAGTTAAGAGGTCCGTCTTTGTCCTTATTTGACCTGTCCAGAAAAACTCGTACGGCCCCAAAAAGTCGCAGCGCGAGCGCTAAGCGACTTAAAAATTATTTTCTGTAAAAAAATGTGACAGAAGAAATTGATTTGAATGCATGAACATTAATTTTTGTTCCATAAGTGTACAGAAATAAATACACCATTTTTTTTAGTAAATCCTAATTACACAATACTCTTTCCGAAATGACAAAACTAATTCTGCTACTTTTTGAAAACTGTTGGAAACTAGAACTGTCCCAAAGCGGACAAGTACACCACTAGCGTGTTGTCACTGAAAAAGTGCTATAGGTCGAACGGTTCTTGACTACGAACACGGAAATGGATTTTAATCACTCCAATTATGACCTTGACCTTTGACCTTCATAACCCAACAAGAGTGCCATGGTCACAATATACGCCGCCCCAGGGACTAAGTTTTAAGGGGGCATAACTCAGGCAAAAATCAACGAACCATAAAATCCTTCCTTCATGCACATCTACCAATTGAGGTGATAACATTGACCAAGTTTCAAGAAGATCCATCCAGAAACTTAGGAGGAGTTGCGTTGACAAGAAAAGTGGACGTACGTACGGACGGATGGACGGACGGACGGACAGACGGAGAAGGTGACGCCAATATACGCCCGCCTCCGGCGGCGTATAAAAAACAATAGGGCACCTCCTACCCCTGTGAAATGTAATTCATAAAATAATGAACATATTATGAATCTTAAGAATGTTTCATACATTACTCATTATCACTTCTTTAACACACTTCATGAAGTTTTCTGCATGAAGTATGATGATAATTGCTTCATGAAGACATTATGAAGATATTAATGATTGACAAAATCCTTAAAACCTTCATGATGAATGCAAAGGATTTATTATGAAGTTTTCATTTAAAAAAAGTCATGAATAATCCTGAAACTTGTTCATGATTTTTTTCTGAATATTTTCCACTGCAATTAAAACTGGTACTTCATAAAACATTCTTGTTTTGTTGTATTAAGAATAAATCATGAACTAATCATGAATTGATAATGGATTGTGTACAGTTCATAGAATCTTCTTAAAACGTTCATGATCTCCCAGTCTAATTTATGTTCCAGTCTATGACATGTGGTTTAGAAAATAATGGAGGGAATTTTGCTTGTCTGACTATTTGTCAAGAAATATGTTTTTGTTAAGAGTTATAATTAATATTTTTAGTTATAATCAAGTGATTAAGGAGCTCACTAAATGATAAAACCAAGGAAGGCAATGTAAGTAAATGTTCTTTAGACTAAATTTAACAAATTTAAATGTCTATTTTTTTACCATTCCCCACCCACATAATTATTCTGTAAAATGGATATTATTATTTTGCTTCTATAAATAGGAATCATTGATTTCTAATGGCCTGTTACTTATTACAGTTCTGAAACTACCTGTTCTACAAAGAGTTTCTTAAGTTTTGTTCTGTCAGCAACATATTTGTACAAATTGTTTTTTAGTATTTTTCATGACCTTGACGTGATTTTTTTTTTCATTACTGCTTGGTTTAAGGATTTATTATGTATTTCCAACTTCATAAAAAATTCATTACTCTGTGTTTAGAGAAACCTGTATGTTTTTATGAAGTTTGTAAAGAAATATTATTCATGAATTCTTCATTGAAAAGAAGTGAACAGAAAATGGCCCATACTCATTGTTAACAGAATAATCATGATTTCTTCTTAAGATCGTTTGCGTATTTTTCTTGCATGAAGTCTTCATGAATTATATGATTATTTATTCATGAAGACTTCATGCCTTTTTCTAAGAATACAAAACTGCATGGTTTAAGGATTTATTATGCATTTCCAACTTCATGAAAAATTCGTTACTCTGTTTTTATGAAGATTTATGCAAATGGGCCATTTTCTGTTCACTTCTTCTTCATGAAGATTTCATTTTTTCCGTTCTTGAATAGCTCATGAATATCTATTAAATACTTCATGAAGAATGACAAAGCATTTCACAGGGGTTTGATCAAGGGCAACAACTCTGTTAATTTTCATGGTCCTTGGTCAAACGGTTCTTGACTAAGCACAGAAACACATTTTAAACAAAATCCAAATGACCTTGACCTTTGTGACCCAAAAGCAATGGGGCACCTCCTTGGGTCAAGGACAACAACTGTGTAAAGTTTCATGGTCCTAGGTCAAACAGTTCTTGACTTAGAGCATGGAAACAAATTTTGTCCAATTGTGACCTTGACCTTTGACTTTCATGATCCAAAAACAGTAGGGCACCTCCTTGGGTCAATGGCAACAATCATGTAAAGTTTCATGATCCTAGGTCAAACGGTTCTCGGATCATGGTGAAACCAATACCCCCCCCCACACACACACACACACACTCTATTTCTTAGGTGGGAGGTATAAGAATATTGACAAAGAATGCATTTGAGTATAAATGCAACGAAAAAATAACAAGGCAAAAGGAGATTGGTTTGGTTTATTGCGGTTTTACATCTTTTTCACTTACTATGGTCATATGGCACCAACTGTTGACTTAACCATGGATTCCTGTAGTTTCTCGGTACTATCACAACACCCTAGACAAGCCTCCAGCTGCTCACCCACATAGGTTAACAATATCAAACCATTGGAGGGATTTTGTCAGAAAGAATATTAATGCCACAACTGGGGATCGAACCCAAGACCTCCAGTGAGAGGCAGATGTACTATCAGCATTCTTCAACTTCTGTTTCCCAAGCATCTATTTAGGTAAAGAGTACAATGTAAAAGGGAAAAGTAATGCTTTCCTCAGTATTTTCTACCCTATCAAACAGAGTTTTCATTTGTACAGTCAGTCTTAATTTTTCTTACAGCAGCAACTTCCTTTCGGAAAGGTCCACCATGATTTTGTTGTTTAGGGTAGAGGGTTTTCTCAAGTGTATAGAATGATTTCAGCTAATTACCAATTAGTATAAGTATTTTTGCTTGTAAACATGTGCTTAGAAAACATCGGATCAGTCTGAATTAACCCTTTCCCAAACGGCAAATTGTCCGGGTGATCTACTTCAAAAACTGCCACAAATGACAAAATGGATGTTATTAAAGATAGGATTTGTGTAAAATATGGCATAGAAAATATTGAGACAAAAGGAGAAACTGCTGGTTATCAGCAGTTTCTTCTTTTGTTTCAATGTTTTCTCAAGCCTTTTCTATTAGGGACGTCAAAATCTGTTCTTGTTTGGGAAAGGGTTAATTTTTCTTACAGCAGCAACATCCTTTTATTTGGAAAGGTCCACATTTTGTTATTTAGGGTAGAGGGTTTTCTCAAATGGGTTGAATGATTTCAGCTAATTACCAATTAGTATAAGTATTTTTGCTTGTAAACATGTGCTTAGAAAACATTGGATCAGTCTGAATTATCCAAAAGCATGACAAGTTAACCCTTTCCCAAACGACAAAATTTTAGATTAGTCTAAATTCAAAGGGGTTGCAGACGACAAAATAAATTATATCAAAAGGAGAAAATATGCATGTTATAGCCCAGAAAATATTGAGGCAAAAGGAGAAACTGCTGGTTATCAGCAGTTTCTTCTTTTGTCTCAATGTTTTCCCAAGCCTATTCAATTAGGGATGTCAAAACCAGGTCTTGTTTGGGAAAGGGTTAATCTGGATAGACATGAGGCTTGGAGATTTTTCAACCATTCACACCCAAGTGTTGCTGATTAGAGTAATTTAACGGGCCTGACTCAGCTTCTTATTAAACCCTTTCCCATACAAGACCTGGTTTTGATGTCCCTAATAGAAAAGCCTTGGGATAACATTGACACAAAAGAAGAAACTGCTGATAACCAGCAGTTTCTCCTTTTGTCTCAATATTTTCTGTGCTATTTTGTACACAAAACTCTTCCTTTTAACATCAATTTTGTTGTCTACAGCAGCTTTTGAATAGGACCCCCTCAGCCCTTACCATTTTGCTGTTTGGAAAAGGGTTTAACACTTTTCCAAGTGGACTTATTTGAATGGATCTCCAAACATGATCGATTATCCATCAGTCATATCTTCTACCTGATCTATATATTAAGGCCCGGTAACATACGATTCCACATCCACATCATGTCCAATATCATACTGAACGGGTCCCCTGTTTTAGTCATGTTGCCGCCGGCCGTGATGTGGACCACGGAAAGGTGTGTGTGACCATGCATTTACATGATCACTTCCCAATCAATTTCTTAATCGATCCCACACAAGTAGATCTATTGTTGACTTTACGAAAGAAGCATGAGCAGTGCAGATCAAGCTGAATCAACGCGACCCCTACCGATCACCCATGCTGACAGAGATCATTCTGTATACTTGATGGGGGGTATTTATCCTCTGTGGAAAACTAGCAATATGTCGGTGTTAGTGCAAAACCTTGTAACTGCAGCTTTTCTCAAGCTGGAGTTACAAGGTTATGCAATAAACGTTACATTATAAGTTACACAACATTATGATCATTCCTACTATAGCGGACGAGAATTGACCTGGCAGAGTACTCCATTCGATTAGCATAGGCTACTCTGCCAGGTCATTTATCGTGAGGTATAGCTTTGAGGCATCATAATAATGCTTGTACAAACAATAAAATATGACTATGAGACTCCAAGAATAGCTGATCATCTTCAAAATACAATATATCACATTCTATTTCGGAATTCATGACATTACAAGAGGACCATGATGGTCATATATCGCTCACCTGAACCAAAATGATATGAGCAACACTTTTGCTCAATTCAATTAATATTTATGACTTTAAGACTGAAAACGAACTTATGGTCAGTAAATGTTGTAAAAATCGGACTCATCCAAGATCTTATGGTGCCCAACATTGTTTCCAAGTTTTGTCTTAATTGATAAATAATTGTAGATTCTAGAGTATAAACGATGTCAAAAACAGCCGAAAACAACAATTTTATCAAATTCAAGAGCATATAACTCTTGACTTTCTGATCAGATCAGACTGAAAATCAAATTCATCAGAGATCTTATGGTCCCCAACATTTTATCCAAGATTTGTCTTGATTGGTCAATAATTGTAGATTCTAGAGTGTGAACAAGGTCAAAAACAGCCGAAAACTGCAATTTTGTCAAATTCAAGGGCACATAACTTTGGACATTCTGATAAGATCAAACTGAAAATCAAACTCATGAGAGATCTTATGGTCCCCAATATTGTGTCCAAGTTTTGTCTTAATTGATTAATATATGTAGATTCTAGAGTGTCAACAAGGTCAAAAAACGGCCGAAAACGGCAATTTCGTCAAATTCAAGGGCCTATAACTCTTGACTTTATGATCAGATCAGACCGAAAACCAAACTCATCTGAGATCTGACCATCTTCAACATTGTGACCAAAAATTGTCTTGATTGGTTAATAATTGTAGATTTTAGATTGTAAGCAAGGTCAAAAACAGTCAGAAATGGCAATTTTGTCAAATTCAAGGGCACATAACTCTATACTTTCTGATCAGATCAGAAAATTACACTCATCCAAGATCTTATAGTCCCCAACATTGAGTCCAAGTTTTGTATTGATTAATTGATAATTGTAGATTATAGAGTGTAAACAAGCAAATTCGTTGAATTGATATCCCCCGCCGAACATATTTTCATTGTCAATAAAGTAGCGCGGAAACGAATATAACTCTGTATGTATATGGCTTCAACAGAACGAATATCACTCTGTATGTATATGGCTTCAACAGAACTAATATCACTCTGTATGTATATGGCTAAAACAGTCAGGGGCAGTAACTCTAAATTCGGCGGTCGAACCGGGTAACCCCGACGATATGCGCATGTCCTCATTGTAGTAAAGCTGTGTGCCAAGTTTCATTGAAATCCGGTCTATAGTTTTCAAGAAATAGCGCGGAAACGAATATCACTGTATGTATATGGCTAAAACAGTCAGGGGCAGTAACTCTAAATTCGACGGTTGAACCAGGTAACCCCGACGATATGCGCATGTCCACTTTGTAGTGAAGCTGTGAGCCAAGTTTCATTGAAATCCGATCTATAGTTTTCAAGAAATAGCGCGGAAACGAATATCACTCTGTATGTATATGGCTTAAACAGTCAGGGGCAGTAACTCTAAATTCGGCAGTCGAACTGGGTAACCCCGACGATATGCGCATGTCCACTTTGTAGTGAATATGTGTGCCAAGTTTCATTGAAATCCGGTCTACAGTTTTCAAGAAATAGCGCGGAAACGAATATCACTCTGTATGTATATGGCTTAAACAGTCAGGGACAGTAACTCTAAATTCGACGGTCGAACCCAGTAACCCCGACGATATGCGCATGTCCTCATTGTAGTGAAGCTGTGAGCCAAGTTTCATTGAAATCCGGTCCATAGTTTTTAAGAAATAGCGCGGAAACGAATATCACTCTGTATGTATATGGCTAAAACAGTCAGGGGCAGTAACTCTAAATTCGGCGGTCGAACCGGGTAACCCCGACGATATGCGCATGTCCACTTTGTAGTGAAGCTGTGTGCCAAGTTTCATCGAAATCCGGTCTACAGTTTTCAAGAAATAGCGCGGAAACGAATATCACTCTGTGTAAGTATATGGCTAAAACAGTCAGGGGCAGTAACTCTAAATTCGGCGGTCGAACCGGGTAACCCCGACGATATGTGCATGTCCTCATTGTAGTAAAGCTGTGTGCCAAGTTTCATTGAAATCCGGTCTATAGTTTTCAAGAAATAGCGCGGAAACGAATATCACTCTGTATGTATATGGCTAAAACAGTGAGGGGCAGTAACTCTAAATTCGGCGGTGGAACCGGGTAACCCCGACGATATGCGCATGTCCACTTTGTAGTGAAGCTGTGTGCCAAGTTTCATCGAAATCCGGTCTATAGTTTCCAAGAAATAGCGCGGAAACGAATATCACTGTATGTATATGGCTAAAACAGTCAGGGGCAGTAACTCTAAATTCGGCGGTCGAACCGGGTAACCCTGACGATATGCGCATGTCCACTTTGTAGTGAAGCTGTGTGCCAAGTTTCATCGAAATCCGATCTATAGTTTTCAAGAAATAGCGCGGAAACGAATATCACTCTGTATGTATATGGCTTAAACAGTCAGGGGCAGTAACTCTGAATTCAATGGTCGAACCGGGTAACCCCGACGATATGCGCATGTCCTCTTTGTAGTGAAGCTGTGTGCCAAGTTTCATCCAAATCCGGTCTATAGTTTCCAAGAAATAGCGCGGAAACGAATGTCGGACGGACGGACGGACGGATGGACGGATGGACGGACGGACGGACGGACGGACATGGCAAAAACAATATCCCCCCCCCGAAAAATTTTTTCGGCGGGGGATAACAAGGTCGAAAACAGCCGAAAATGGCAATTTTGTCCAATTTAAGGGCACATAACTCTGGTCTTTCTGTTCAGATCAGACTGAAAATCATACTCTTCCGAGATCTTATGGTCCCCAACATTGTGTCAAAGTTTTGTCTTGATTGATTGATATTTGTAGATACTAGAGTGTAAACAATGTCAAAACTAGCTATTTATCGCATTTAAGGGCATACATGTTTTGACCAAGTTTGGTCAAGATTGGCTTATATTTGTAGATGCTAGAGTGTAAACACGAAATTGTGGACGGACAGACAGACAGACAGACGGACAAAAAGTGATCACAATAGCTCACCTTGAGCACTTCGTGCTTAGGTGAGCTAATAAGCCATATTCATCCTGCTTTTCCCAAAGAATGATGCATAGTAGCCGTTTTTCAAAAGAAACCTCATGACTGCAGCTTTTAAAACAGCAGTTATGATGTTTTTGTTGAGAAGAATCAACAAAGTCAGCAATTTCTCTTTTTGCCTCAGTGTTTTCTGTGCTATATGTTTTACCTTTCATAACATCCATTTTATTGTCTACAGCAGCTTTCAAATTGTCCAACATATTTTTGTCATTTGGGAAAGGTTTTATAGATCATAAAGTATAAATATGTGACTCCAAGCCCAGCAGATCTCCTTGAAGTCCAATATTTTACAGCTACCCTACATTGTTCTCATTCCCAGAGAATGAGTTTTCATCTTTAGTTCTTAACTCTTTCCCAAACAAGACCTGCTTTTAATGCCCCTATAGTACAAAAGTCCTGCCTAGGGGAAAAGATTTAGACAAAGGAAGATATTGATGAACAAGAATTAAGACATCAGATGTAATAGCATATTTCCAAAGCAATTGCCAAAACGGACTTCACATGAAACAAGAGCTGTCACTGTAAGATGACAATGCCCCGACACTGCTTTGATTTTAAATTATGGCCAATCTATGTTCAAGGTCAAGGTCATCCAGGGGTCAAGGTCACCAAAGTATGTGCCTACAGAAAGGTAATGTACCAAGGAATGTTGTGGTAGAGTATGAAGCGAATATGTTAAGTAATAAGGAAGATATGGCCAATGTTAAAGTTTTTGGACGGAATGACGGACAGACGGACGGACAGACGGACGGACGGACAAGTCAAATTTATGATGCCTCCCTATCGGGGGGCAGGGGGGGGGGGGGGGGGGGCATAAATATTGTTTCTTGTATAACGAGACATGTACAGAAAATAGCTGTGATCATACCATTTGAACTTTAGACAAGGTCATACAAGTACAAGAAGGAATAAGACATCAGATGTAATTGACTGTGAAAGTAAGAACTGTAGTGTTATCAACACCTGGTTACTTGATCTATACCTTTTCTAAATATCATTGATTTTGCTGTATCTAATGCCAAAAAGCATGGGAAACCATTGAGGCAAAAGGGGAAAATGTTGATACTTGATAACCAGCATTTTCTCCTTTTGCCTCAATATTTTTGTTCTCTATTGTCCAAGGATTTTAAGCATTCCTGCAGCAGCTTCCAACCCAGGTGAAATGTTTACCATGGTTACCATGGTATTTCATTGTATTTGGCATCTGATCATGTTTTTTCATGATCAACTGTGAAAAAACATCAAATGCTATGGTCATACCATGGTCAGAGTTGCTACTACGACCATGTTAGACCATGGTTCTAAAGCGCTATCATGGTATGAAATGAAATAAACTGACCCGATTTAAAAACACAAAAAAGTACTTTTACAAATGGTATCTCCTACATCTTACAAAACCGATGTATAGCCATGTAAAAGTGTAAATGTTACAATTGTTAACATAACAGGACAGAAAATGAACTTTAAAGCTGAATAATGCCTGAATGGACGTCAGATTATGCCAAAATGCACGTTGAGTCAAGAGCCTGGCATCGAACATCGACGACAGCGAAACCCGTGTTTTCACAGGCGATTTATCACCATGTCGCGATGTATAGATCGCCCGGGATTACCAACCATAGAATTTACTGTACACTGAGCCGTCACAAATCTATTGCATTAGTGACGTTAGCGTATACAATTATGTTGACGTACAGTTGTTACACGCAGCTGACCGGGACGTGGGTGGTCTGTAAATCTTTCCGTGCCGTTTACACGTCTCATAAACCTGGAAACCGTCGATTCGGCTACATTAAAGCGTCTAGCTACCTTCAATTGCGAAACACGGCAAACCAAAAGCCAAAAAACTCGGTTCCTTTTTCGCAAAGTAAGCCTCAGCATTTTATACACAATTTTCATTCTTTGTTCTCGTATGTTTTCAATAAGTAAATCAAAGTGGCAATTTGTACACAAAAAATCTTAGTGATTTAATACGTGGTCTGAATGCACGAGACACACGAGCATTTAGTGATAGGCGGGTTAGATGTCTGCATAGTTTACAGAAAACACAACAAAATCACTAGGGCGTGAAGCATATATGCATTGTCTCATACATGTCCCCAAATATGGTGCCGATTGAGGCAATAGGAAAGGAGTGGTTAATGAAAACGTGTTTTGCGTTTTTAAATCGTGTCAGTTTACCATGGTCACCCATCTTACAAAGATCATAACCATGGTCAAACATGGTCAAATCATATGTTAGAGCATGGTTCTACAGTGTTATCATGGTATGAAATGAAATACCATGGTCACCCATCTTACAAAGATCATAACCATGGTCAACCATGGTCAAATCATGATGATGTCACTTCCTGTTTTGCTAAAAAAAATGGAGGGAACATGAGTTTGTTTGTTTGCAATTTCTCAAGTAACTGTTGATATTTGTGATAATTTCAACCTGTGTACAGTAGTGAATTACATAAGAATATAGGAGTTTGCTTATTGAAAAGGTCAAGTAAGACAACACCTTAATTTTGGTGAGTAATCTTTTGACTTTCAAACTCAAATAACACCCCACCCACATTTTTACATTGTAACCTATGATATATACTTTCTTGAAGGGCTAAGAATAAACATGCATATTATCAATCATTTCACAACTGTTAGAAAAAAGGCTCATGTTGCACTTAATCTTCTTAGGGCCATCATGGTGCACCAGAAATGGGACATGGTAATGCACCATGCAAAATGGCTTGGGGATACACTTTATTAACCTTGGTCAGTTTTCTATGACTTAACATGGTTTATCATGTTTGACCATGGCCTACCATGGTCAAATCATAATGATGATGTCACTTCCTGTTTTGCTAAAAAGTGGAGGGAACATGAGTTTGTTTAAATTGTTTGCACTTTCTCAAAATGATGTTTGTGATAATTTCAATCTGTGTACAGTAGATAATTAAATAAGAATACATGAGTTTGCTTATTGAAAAGGCCAAGTAAGACAACACCTTAATTTTGGTGAGTAATCTTTTGACTTTCAAATTCAAATAACACCCCACCCACATTTTTACAATGTAACCTATGATATATCCTTTCTTGAAGGGCTAAGAATAAACATGTATATTATCAATCATTTCACAACTGTTAAAATCATTTTAAGAAAAAAAAGGCTCATGTTGCACTTAATCTTCTTTGGACCAACATAGTGCACCAGAAAAGGGGCATGGTATTGCATCATACAAAATGGCTTTGGGGAAACACTCGATTAACCTTGGTAAGTTTTCTATGATTTAACATGACATGGTTTATTGTGTTTGACCATGGCCTACCATGGCTTTTTATCATGCTGGTAACATGGTTTACCTTGTTTTCTTTAACATGGTCAACCAAGTTTTTATCATGGTATATCATGTTAATGTTGACCATGTTAGCGGCCATTTAACAAAACATAGTAGACCATGGGTAAAGTAACATGGTCAACCATGTTTTCCTTAACATGGTCAACCATGTTCTGACCATGGTATATCATGGTTTGTTGACCATGGTAGCGGCCATTTAACAAAACATGGTAGACCATGGGTAAAGTAACATGGTCAACCATGTTTTCCTTAACATGGTCAACCATGTTCTGACCATGGTATATCATGGTTTGTTGACCATGGTAGCGGCCATTTAACAAAACACGGTAGACCATGGGTAAAGTAACATGGTCAACCATGTTTTCCTTAACATGGTCAACCATGTTCTGACCATGGTATATCATGGTATGTTGACCATGGTAGCGGCCATTTAACAAAACATGGTAGTCCATGGTCAAACATGGTCCCTGGCCCATGATAGTTCATGTTATTTCATGGAAAACCATGATACATTTCACCTGGGAAATTGGAGTGTTCTTAAAATCTAGTAATTGACAAGGCATTTTGTCCCTTTCCCCAGATTATAACTCACTGATTTTCTTGATGTTTCCACCAATCTTTGCTTTACTAGTGCTACAACAAAATCCTTACGGAGCATCAAGCTTCCCTCCCGCATAGGTTAACAATTACCAAACCCAAGGTTGGAAACAATTTTGTCAGAAAGGATGTTTTCCGCGGACTGTGACAAATGAAGCATTTGCTTGTTTTCTGCCAAGAAAGAATGACAAATTTAATGTAAGTTTCCAATATGGATCTTTTTTACCATGCAATGAGTGACATCACTTTTCCCATTTTCAATGATAAAACGATCTACACATGTATCAATTAATCTATTTTTTGCATGATATAGTCACGGAATCATTCCCTATTAACTTGTAATTGTCGTCTGCAAAAAATCTTTGAATTTGGATCATGTAAAATAATGCCATCTCATCAAATGGAGTCTTTCTGAAAATCAAGGACAAATCTTTCATATCCCTTTCCATAGACTCACCCGCAGTGGTGTCTTTATTCAAAATTTGAATAAAATCCTCCAAATTGTTATTTTTTCCTTAGAAGTTGCAAAACCCTGTCATTGAGCCAGTTTTTGTGAAGCTCTGCAGCCAAATAGTCTAAAACAATTTGGAGGATCAGAGGATAACATTGCTTTTCAACAAAAACCTCGTAACTGCAGCTTGCTTTAAGCTGCAGTTACAAGATTTTCATTGAAAAGCAACAATAATTTTAACGGTTATTTAGATCTTGGACGTAGATAAAGGGCCTCTAACGATTATGAAATGATTTAGAACATCACCTCTGAAGCCAGTAAGTGTAATTAGGCAGAAAATCAAGAGTAGGTGCAAACAACATTCTAAAGAAGTAATCTACAGCCTCTTACATTTATATATGTAAAATAAAGCCCTGAAAACATTGAGACAAAAGGTTTTGGTTTGGTTTTATTGGGGTTTTAAGCCATTTTCAATTGATATGGTCAAATTGCGATGGCTGGAGCACCTAATCATGGATTCCTGTTGTTTCTCATACCAGTGCTACCAAATCGCCCTAACAGAGTTTGAGTTTATTGGGGTTTTACGCCGTTTTCAACTACCAGGGTCATATCGCGGCGGCTGGAGCACCTACCCATGGATTCCTGTTGTTTCTCAAACCAGTACTACCACAACACCCTTACTGAGCCTCCAGCTGCTCACCCACTTAGGTTAACGATTTCAAACCCATTGGTGGGTGACAATTTTGTCAGAAAGGGTATTAGCTGCGGCCGGGTATCGAACCTGGGACCTCTCGTATGAGGGTCAGATGCGCTACCAACTGCGCTAAGGCCGCGGCCTTGTTTTTGAAGTAGACCCTAACAGAGCCTCAAGTTGCTCGCAGACATAGGTTAATGATATATCAAATCATTGGTGGGTGACATTGTCAGTGCCCTATGGCCATAGCTTGAGACAAAAGGAGAAAATGCTGATATCAGCATTTTCTTCTTTTGCCTCAATGTTTACCCTGTTACTTTCTTTTAGGGACATCAAAACCTTGTTTTGGAAAGTGTTTACAATTAATACCTAAATTTTGTGTTCTACCTTAGTCTGTAGCAAGAACACATGTGGTAGAAACAGCATTTTATGAGTTATTATACATGTATAAATTATCATCATGTATAGGATCCAATAGATCAACCCTTTTTCTAATAACAGCAACAATTTGGATTGAGATATATTAGATACATGAGGAAGTGATAAAATGGGTGATAATAAAGGAAAAGATATGTGGACAACATACTGGCACAGAAAAAGGCAAACAAATGCTGAATATTTTTAGCAGTCAGTTCTTTAGCCTCCAAAGCCAAAGTATTTTGTAAGAACATAAAAACTTTAACTTAACCCATTACTGCACAGTGACACTTTTTGACTATGTTACAAGAAAAAGCTTGGGAAAACATTGTGGAAAATGAAGAAAATGCTTATGACAAGCAGTTTCTTCATTTCCCACAATGTTTCACTTCCAAAAAGACCTAAAACTTAAAAATTCCATTCACTTGAAATTGTCGTCTGCAGGATTCTTTCAATTTGGACTGCCCTAAAATTTTGTCGTTTGGGAAAGGGTTAATTGTTTGTGTAAAGGTTAATTGGCACCTACCTTCTACTGAAGTCTGTAGGTATATAGGCAGCATGTACATCAATATGGGTCGACTTGTATTTCAGCATGATCACCATCACAAAATGATCTTCAGTCTTTACAATCCCTATATACTAATGTTCAATCTTGCACAATTACTATTCAGTGTCCAAATATATGTGCAATATCAGCAATAATTTGTCCAAGACTTACAAGTGGCATTTAAAAACAAGATGTGTTTGTGAAAGACTAATGCCCCTGAAAATGTTACAGTTAAGTTTTCATGTTAAGTTTTCTGACTGACACTGTCAGTGACAGACGGACAGACCGATAAACTGACAGACAGACACGAGTAAAACAATAAGCCCCTGATCTTTCGATAAACTGGGGCATAAAAAACAAATATCCAATCTTCCAAATGAATTAGTACGGTGCGTTGTGTAATTCTGTTTGATGTAAATGAAAGAGGTTTAAATCAAATGGATTCGTAAAAAGGATAAGTAGACATCACCAAAAAAGTTTGATGGACAGCCGTGGGCCTTAAAATGAACTTTATATACTCAGCAAAAGAGATAACGCATCACTTTTTAAAATTGCATAACTTCTTTATTGTCAAAGATTTAGATTTATAATTTGGCAATGTTTATCCCACAAGTTTCTGCACTCATTCATAAAACTTTTTCTAAGTTTTCCTTCTTATGTGACCGTGTCATACGAAAGGGGGCCAAAACAGTTTTTCGGCTCGTGTAACTTGTGATCTTTTTCAATCATTTTTGTTTGAATTGATTTTTAAAGCTAGTTCATTGTGAAATAAAAGTCTGAAAAAAATATTTTTCTATCTAACATAACAAGGGCTGTTCCGGGACAACGTAGCTCGCATAGACGCACCTTTTTGAAAGAAAATATCATTTTTTCAAGGTCAAGAGTACAAGGTCAAATTTTATAGTGTCAGATGAAAGGTCTTGCTGGGGCCTGTCCTTGTGTGAAATATCAAGACTACATCTTAAACAGTTCATAAGATATAGACCGATACGTTTTTGTCTACGTAACCTACGTCGCCGTCGACGCCATCAATGATTCCTACGGCACTAGTGATGTAAAAATGCCTCTGTGGGAATACATTACGCGCCCATAAAAAAGTTAAAGCCGTCGGTTTGTTTTTTGAAGGGTAACTTTTATAAACAGAAACTCTTTCAGCCTATACAAAAGGTATGAAAGTTATGCGTGAAATTTCCATTTTAATCAAATTTCAGATTTTATGAATTTTAGAATTAAGGGTGTCCTTATTAAAAGTTCAATATGTTACAAGATACGTAACATTTACTATGAAATTTCATAGATCTCTTATTGGTGGTAGTCAGCATGTGCAAATTAATTTTGAAGGTATTCTGTATATTCGTTAAAAAAAATATTAACAAAGATCTGAGTGAAGCGTTAGCAGTTTTGCCGAGTATATATGACGTCATAAAAGTTACGTTTTTATTTAACGCGTTCTTCTTTAGTTTTCCCATATAATTTCGTGTTCACCTAATTATCACATCAATGGAAACTTTTATGACATGTTGTCCGTATCTGATCTCCCCATATTACATATTTGTTGACTGATTGAAGCAGAAAATCCTGCCATTGAATGTAAAAAAATAAGTGTTTTGTCTTTTTGTTCACTATAACATCTACAAGTTTTGAAACATCTTGACAAAACCTTGATAAAACATTGGTCATGACAAGACCTTGTATGGATGTATCTTTCAGCTTGATATGAATCTCACATCTAGAGTTATGTGCCCTTGAAATTGACAAAAACTACAGTTTTTCACTCTATCTTTGCCGTAATAGCAACAAATGTTGACCAATTATAGCAAAACTCTTTTACAAAATGTTGGTGACTGTAGAACTTTGCTTTTTAAATAATAATGTTTTTGTTCAATTGCAATTTCATGTCAAGATATCGAATTATGTGCGACAAAATTTCCATTTTTTACTTTATTTTCCATCTTTCAGCCACAAATATTGACCAATTGAAACAAAACTTTGACAAAACATTTGTGGCTATAAGACCTTGCATAAGTGGAATATTTAGCTTGATCAGATTTTTACATCCATAGTTATGGGCCCTGGAATTGGACAACATTTCCTTTTCAACATTGTTTTCTCTATAATGACCACAAATATTGATCAATTATGACAAAACTTAAACAAAATGTTGTTTGCTCTAAGACATTATATATGTGATTTTATTTAGCTTGGTCGGACGCAAACAGTCGGAGTTATGTGCCCTTGAATTTATCAAATAAAAGGTCTAAACTTTCAGTTGCCTCTTATATCCACAATTATGGACGAATTGAGCGAAATTTTGGACAGAAATTTGGATACTATAAGATCTTGCATCAGTGTGATTTTTAGCTTGATCGAAACGTAACATCCTGAGTTATAAACCCTTGAATTTGATTAAATTCGCTTTTCGGCCTTGTTGTTACTATAACAGCCAACACTATTGACTAAGTAAGACGAAATTTAGAAGAAATATTCGTGACCGTGGAATCTTGCTTAAGAGCGATTTTTAGCTTGATTGGAATCAAGCATTCAGAGTTATGTGCCTTGGTTTAGACAAAATTGCATATACGGCTTTATTTTAGCCACAAATATTGGTCAATTATATAAAACTTAACTTTAAGATCTTTGAAACATGTGATTCTTTAGCTTAATTGGAACATCTCAGCTAGAGTTATGTGCTATTTAATTTGACAAAATGCCTATTCGAGCCACAAATATTTACCAATTTAGATGAAACTTATAAGAAATGGGAAGCTTGCGTAAGGGCGATTGTTAGCTTGATCGGAATCAAACATTTAAATTAGAATAATTTGCTCTTGAAATTTTACAAAATTGCATTTTCAGCATTTTTTTTCAGTGTAACAGCCACGAATATTGACCAATAAAAAGAAAACTTATACATTGTGTTGATGACTATAAAAGCTTGCACCAGTGAAATTTTCATCTGAATAGCAATGTCCTAGAGTAATGTGCCATTGATTTTTTCAAAATTGCCGCTTTCAACAAAATTTTGACAAAATGTTGGGGACCATCCGATCTTGCATATGTGCATTTTTTTATTGATCGGGATCACACATCTAAAGTTAATATAGAATGTGAAATTGCCTTTTTTACTTTTCTTTCACTATAATAGCTACAAATATAAACCAATCAAAACAAAACTTTACTGAATTGTTTGTGCATGTTTTGTCATTGATCTGTTAAATGTTCTGAGTCATAAAATTCAGTTTATTGAATAAGTATAATGGCCAAACGTTATATAAACTAAATAAAACACAATTATTAACCCCACCCACCTTTTTTTTCCTCTGTGATTTGGCCATGCGCTTTTTTTAATGTCATGAGATTTAGTTTTTCATCAAGGTCTAGCCTTTGCCTTGCATTTTGTGGGACCTAGATTATGATTAATGCAATATCTTGAGCCCTACGTGGATTTTTTTTCGTCTGATAGAATAAAAACCACGATTTCCCCACCCACCAATCTTTTTCTCTCTATTGCAGACTTAGTACAATACACAATGTCACGATTTTTTTGTTTTTCTGTATTGTCCGGCCTTTGGCTAATATTCTGTGACAATTCAATTATTTCAAATGCAATATCTCGAGCTCAAACTCGAATTAGAGCTTTTTGAGCTTTGCTTATAGAACAACCTCTAAATATGAAAATTGCCGAAAAATAATTATGAGAATCGGTTTTTTCTATTCCTGTAAATGTACATGTCAAATTTTGTAAAGGTATGATGATTATTAAAAAAGTTATGCCCATTTGTAAAATTACGGGTTCAAAATTTTGTAAATTTAAGTCACCATTTTTCCTATTATTTTTGATTTTACAACTGTCCATCAAAGTTAAATGATTAGAGCAATGTCTTAAGATCATGAAAACGTATGATGGAAACCTCTTTCACTTACATCAAGCAGAACCTAAAAACTGGACATAACGCACCGTACTAAATGTCTAATTCTTCCAATGTAATGATTTAAAGTAGTCCACCAGAAGTCTTGTGATCTATTTCAGAATACAACAAGCTGCTTTAATGGACAAACAGACAGACAGACAACTGTCCATAACAGGCCCCTACTTTTGACAAACAAAGTATCCACAATAATGTCAACACAATAAACACTCAATCTCTAATGTTTTAAAGAATAATCCATTCAAAGGCAAGAAACAACAAAACCTCACTATCAAAATATCAAATCTTGCACCAGAATGTCAAATTCTAGCAGAGTAATCAAGTCTAAAGATTGACTTCAAAGAAGCAACAATTGGTTGTAGTGGCTGTAGAAAGCAGATTCCATGAGAATAAGCATGGCAACAAATAAACAGAGAAATAAATGCATTCTAAATTTTTCATTTCAAATCCAAACCCTATGTTGTGGGTACTGATTGGAATCGTCTCGTCGAGACGATTCTAATGAGTACCCACAACATAGGGTTTCATGAAAAATTAAAGATGTTTTGCATTTTGAAAAGTCATCAATTCCTGATATCAGTAGCTTTGAGAAATGAAACATACAGGTAACCTAGTTTGTTTACTTATATCATTCACAGACATGTTTCTATTATCAGGCTCATTGTAGCTCATTTTTACCCTTACCTACATCTGATAATGCAGACAGTGATCGGCAAATGTACACAAAGATCAGCGACTGCAGACAGAGATCAATAAATAGATATAGACAAAGATCAAAGATAATAAGTCTGTTGAAATTGGACTTATTATGAGATCTACTCTCCAAAGCCGAGGTCTATTGATGAACCATCAAATATGACCTCTGCCGTTTTTGATATACCAACAGCCTATTTGGTCGTCATAATCTAATTATAGCACATCATTTGAATTATCGAATCAAAATCATTCAGTTTTATCTTGCATGATCATTATGTATACATTAATAACGTCGCTTCTATTTTTGGCTGAAGCCAGTAACATTTGAATTATCGAATCAAAATCATTCAGTTTTATCTTGTTTGATTACGTATACATTACCTCGCTTCTATTTTTGGCTGAAGCCGGAAATTTGAAGCGTCAGCCAATGAAATTTTGTATCAGCTTTTTAAATTGTTTTGTTGTGTATAGCCAACGATTGGATACCGAAATCCCGCCAAGGCCCCGAGATTAGACGTGAAATGACCGCCCGAACAGAGCATCATTTTATCATAATGAAATGAAGAGAGAATGTGCTCTGTTCTTAAGAGAGTATAATCACACGGTTCATCCAGATACAAAATACACGGATTGGTCTTCCAAACGCGGATTTGAAAATCAACAACGTGAGATTACACAAGGTAAGAAAACATCAACATATAGCCTTTTAATTGCCGCAATGTAAAAAGTGTTTGTGCAGAGCTGATGCAAAATGGTTTATCTTGAGGGTGCTGCAGTTTCATAACAAAAGATTCGAGTAAACTATAGATACAAGCGATTTTAAATCGTAAATCACTATTTTCTCGCCTACTTCCCGTTTCTGAACTCACGGATGTCTCAAAAGCCGTCGGCTAGGCCTGTAGGCCATTAGTCTGAACTTTTTCCATTGGACACCCAGACTCTTTTAACCCTTTCCCAAACAAGACCTGGTTTTGACGTCCCTGAAAAAAAGGTTTGGGAAAACATTGAGACAAAAGAGGAAAATGCTGATACCAGTATTTTCTCCTATGCCTCAATATTTTCTCTGCTATAATATATACAAATCGTAAATTTAATTACCATTTGGACGCATGTAGCAGCTTTTGAAGTCGACCTACCTAAAATTTTGCCATTTGGGAAAGGGTTTAAAAGTGTTGAAACAATAGAAAAAGATTCTATTGACAATTTCTAATACTCAATATCCACTATAAATTGGTTTTTACGTATTTACACATTGGTAACTACCGAAATCATTCCTATATACACGAAACTGAAAGTACAAAAGGAAGAGTATCCGGACAGTACATGAGTATCCGAATTTCAATCTTCAAAAAATCTATCAAGCAAAGGAATATTAGAAAAGTATTGAGTATAAAAAATATACTGAGAGGCAAAAATAAGTATACACCCTAGTTCTTCCATTTTTTATATTCTTTTTATTTTTTGAGAAAACGCTTACAAGATTATGTACGAATTTCAAACGCCACCGAAGGTTGTCGTTTATTGATGTAGCATTCTCTGCCTATCCGTCTGCCTGTCCTTCCTTCGATTACGAAGGCTTTTTCATATCATACAGCGTCATCGAAAAAGGGAGCTTAATCAATTAATTAGTGCTAACATTCACGTTTACACAACGCATGAATTTATAAACGGATTTGGATAAAATCTTCACAGAAAACGATTACTCACCTAGGACTATGCGTATATTGTTAGAGCTTTTTTCCATATTACGACGAGTCATGGCAAAAGGGGACTTGTTGCAAACAAGTTATCTGATGTAATTCCTACTAAATTTCCTGACTTATTTTGATAAAATTTGCGGAGAATGTTCCCACGCAACTGACAAATGTATTTAGAGTCACGTTTCTTTCATAATATGCTGCGTCATAGAAAAATGGGTCTTTATGCAAAAAATGGCATATTGATCTATTTCTACCAGTCACCGAGAACTGTGTTATAATGTTAGTGAAAATTTACGGTTGTGATTTGTTGTGATAATGAACAAAGAAATTAAATACGGATTAGCAGCATTTTTTTATGCTCCACTAAGTTGCACGTGCAAAATTTGCAAAATCAGTATGTAGCAAGAATATGCGTAGTCCAACAATTTCGGGTGAAAATAATCAACTTTGTATTATTGGTTTATGGGTAAAAATGAGCTGTACAAAATCTTGAGTCGATATGATGGAAAATAAGACAGATATTTACAAACAAAAAGTGTATACTTTCTTTTGCCTCTCAGTATATGTTAATTTATATGTGTTTCTCAACGTTTCATGATGATTGTTGTATTATCATTAAATATGCCAGAAAGGCAGGTAGAACGTTTTTTTTAAAAGGAAAATATTGTTGGAGACAAAAATTACAGAAAATAATTTCTTTTTCGTAAATAATCTACCTTTCTAGAAACAAATGTAGACTATTGGATAACACCAATAAAATAAATGCAAGAAATCCCTTCAAATGATATGTTTTCCCATAAAAAGATTCAATAGTTTGTTTTACATGCTGTCGTAGAGGGCCTTTCATAAAGACTTTCACTTCAACCCACACTAAAGAGTAAGAGAGACAATCATGATAAATATTCTTGGCAATATCTTCATGAAAGAAATGCACCCATATACCGTATGTTTACATGTAATAATTGACAGACATGCGTAATAGAGTTGGTGTTTGAATATCGAAGATGAAAACCTTTTGGAGCTCACTATCAAACTGCAATGAAACAAGATGATAATGAGGGTTTTAATCCTAGAATTTAAAGATTGAAAACAAAGACACGGACAACTTATCTGTTAATATGCAGCTGATATTCGCCTATCTCTTTATAAAACATGTAAACATTGTTTACTTATGTCTTTACCATCGAAAGTGCTCATCCACAAGCCTTTTAGTTTTAGTAGGGTCCGAGTTTGTTTTACCTGCTGGAGAATTTGCACCGTGGTATGTTGCACCATAGCAACTGACAGTACCCAATTTCAAATAGTTCTTGTTCTTTTTCTGTACTTTTTTATGGGTTCTTGTAAAGAAAACACTTGAAGCGATCCCCGATCCTCCGTGAAACATCAATTTGACAATAATTATGTGCTTTAATAATGATTTACAGACATTCTTACCGAGACTTTTCTCTTTTCGTGCATCAAAGTCAGATTCAGCAGCATATATTTCTCTTACTAACAGATTTTATGAGACAGGATTTTAGGTAAACATTGGCAAAGTTATGTACGTTTTCATCGTATGTAGCACAAAAATCAACTCGGCCGATATTCGTTGTAATTAAAGATAATAAATACTCACTCTTTTTTCCCGCCGTTCAAAATAAAATTGTTTACATCCGCGTTTGGAAGACCAATCCATGTATTTTGTATCTGGATGAACGGTGTGATAATGAGATCATGGTTTACTAAACATGTTTGTATCATTTAACATTCTAGAACACTCTAGAATAGGTCTTGTACTTAAATGAAGTTGTCCCAGGGGCATTATTGCAGTTGATTAAGAAAGGATTTGTGTGCAATATATCACAGAAAATATTGAGATAAAAGGAGAAATTTTTTGGCTATATCAGCATTTTCTTCTTTTGTCTCAATATTTTCTCGAGCTCTTTGTATAAGGGACATAAAAAAGTTTTTGTTTGGGAAAGGGTTAAAGAAATCAGCTACTGGTAGGTCTGTACCACTGTTTTATGAGGCAAAAGTTTTTCTCAATGATGTTTAACCCTTTCCCAAACGGCAATTCTATTTGACACCTCAAATAAAAAGGCTTGAGAAACATTGTCAGCATTTTCTTCTTTTGCCTCAATATTTTCCATGCTTTTATTTACAGCTTCCACACACAAAGAAACACTCATTTGGTCATCTGCAGTTCACTTTCGAATTTGGAGTGGTCTAAAGTTTCGCCATTTGGGAAAGGGTTAAACACATGTTGTGATCTTGGAGAGAAAATTTAAAGTGCTAACCTTGATAAATATCATATCTAGACAAGTAACCTTTTCCAAATCAATCTCTGCTTTTTCATATTTTCTCCATTGAAAATCAAACAAGAGCTGTCCGAAGACAGCGCGCTCGACTTTTTAAGTTGCTTAGTATAAAGGGGGCATAACTCCAAATAGAGTGGTCCCAGGGTCATGGGCCCTGATAGTAAGGTAGAGGGTGTGATGGTGAATAAGTATTCCAAGTTTGGGTTAAATCCCTTTGATAGTATGGAAGTTATTGATGTTTGAAAAAACTTTAACCTTGGTTGCAACGCCAACGCCGACGCCCGGGTGACAGTATAAGCTCTCATTTTCTTCGAAAAGTCGAGCTAAAAAGAGCCACAGATCAGAGGGGCAAAAGGCATTCTAAATTTCACATCCAAACCCAATGCTCTGGGTACTCAATTGAATCGTCTTGTCAAGGTATTCAACTGAGTACAAAAAAGAGAGGGTTTGATAAACAATACATGAAATTTTGCATTCTGAAAAGCCATTAGTCGCATATTGATACTTTCGTCAAAACCGGAGATATTATTTGGGAAAGGGTTGCCGCAAACAAAGAACAATAACTCACAAAATAAGGAATGAAGAGTTATGCTCCTTGTACACAGCATTTCTCCTAATGCGTAACGGTCACAATGTGAAACTGCCACCGCGCGATTTTTTGACATCTGTGAATTCCTAAACTCGAATGCCACCGGGCGATTTTTTACGAATCGTTTCAAGTGGTCACAAATAACTGCCAGTAAAATGCCGATTGACGGGATCCGGGCAGCGGCAGGCGGTTTCAAAGGTCCCGAGGTGCGCATGTTGTCACAAGGATGACCACCAGTGGCAGTCAGGTGCCAGGCCTGCAACCGTCAGCTTTAAACTGCCACCACCCGGCGATCTGCAATATTTCACCGTCCTGCCACCGGCCGGTAATCGGGCTTTCTAATTGCCACCGTCGGCGCCCGCAAGATAATCTTAGTACCGGCAGCAGGCTAGTTTCAGAGGAATTTAAGATCTAGACTGCTCTCAAAAGTTAACATTGTTCTCAAATATCTAAAGCCTCCAGGAGGTTGAATTGTGAATATGTCCCCTAAATACAACGAAAAGGGTAAAAGCAAGGCGCCAGCCCAAAAGCGCTTTAGACAAGAACCCGATCCCCAGGAACTACTACAATCACCATGACTATAATATTGGATAGCGGATGAATGTTTCCTGATTTATATTCAGGGCCCTAGTCTGCACTCGGTAGATCGCCGTTTTGCCACCTACCAACACTAACGGCCGCCTCCCTGCTGCCATTCCATCTCCGCCCTGCCAGATATTTAGAAATCGGACATAGGCATGTCAATGGCATGACGGTGGTGAAGGAAAGAGGCAGATACGATTTTCGAAGGCCTTCAAGGACCAAGATCGAGTAAAAATTGCGCTGCAGCGCGCCTGCCACTTGACAGCCACCGCGCGACTTGAAATGCACCCATTCGGTGGCAGGGCGACTTGCAAAATTGTAAAAAACGGGCGGTGGCAGTTAGAATTCTAACTGCCACCTAGCGGAGTTCTAAATGCCAACTGCCGCCTGCGGATGTTGCCTGCCGCAGGGCGGCTGCAGGTCTGCCACCAGCCGGATTTATACGAAAACTGGCAGTTATCATGCTGGGCAGTGGCATTTATTGACTTGTGACCGTAGCATTAGTGAGATCTATATACCAATGAAATTGGTCAGAGCTACTTTTCTTTCAGAGATATGCTCCAAAAAAGTATTTTGTACACGGACAAACGGACAGCCAGATGGACGAACATACAGGCTGATTACAGTAATTACCCCCCAAAGCATTCATTTTGCGGGGTACATTAAGTGAATGAAAACCCAATTGTATCCTGATTTACTCGTAGGATACAGCTTGACGCAGGCCTGCTGTATTGCGGAGGTACTTGGTTTATGGACGGCACACATTCCACAGCTCCAGCCCAGATCCAGCAGGTATTCTGCCTTCACATGACGATAGGTGACTCCTAATTGTCGCTTTTCAATAAAAATCTTGTAACTGCAGCTTGTTTAAGCTTCAGTTACTAGGTTTTTGTTGAAAAGCAGCGGTATAATGTTATCTATGTCTCTTGATGGCTCCTCAGCCAGTGTTGTGTACGCTCTATTACCATCCAAGAACCAACAAACATGCAAATAGTGTATGACTGATATTATGGACAGGTGCTTGCAGAAGGATCTACAACCTGGTCTTAGAACAGTTGTAATAGACTACGAACAGGCCATATACTACTGCATAGAACATTATTCCGAATAAAGTCAAATGTACAAGAGCCAGCTGCTTCATTGACTACACATATTATGTCATATTAATGCATGAAATATTTATTTTCGGGCCATAATAGCCATTCACTATCGGGAAGAACCGGGCCAATTGTGAAAGGTCTTGGTAGGAGTTGTCCAATTGTGAAATATCAAGTTTGTATGTGTAAAAGGTCATGAGATATATGCCCGGTTTATTTTTTTTTAAAGTAGGTCAAACTCCAAGGTCAAGGTCACAAGGTCCTAGGTCATGGTTAAATGTGAACGATGTTGATAGGAAGTATCTATGTGTGAGATATCAAGGCTGTATGTGTAAAGAGACATGAGATATAGGCAAGGTTAAGAATTAAGTGTAAAAATCAACAAAGGGCAATAACTCCAAGAATTTGATCGGCAAGGTTATGGTTCTAGTACACTGCACCTGTAAAGATTCATGATTCTACCTTACATACTTTTTGAGCTGTGCTCCGGACAAGAATCAAGTTATAAAATCAACAAAGGGCAATAACTCAAAAAATTTGGTCGGCAGAGTTACGGTTTTTGTGCACTGCACCTCTCCATAATGAGATCTATCCACCTGCAAAGTTTCATGATTCTACCTTACATACTTTTTGAGTTGTGCTCCAGACAAGAATTAAATTTGAAAACCAACAAAGGGCAATAACTCCAAAAATATGATTGGCAGAGTTACAGTTCTTGTGCACTGCACCTCTCCATAATGAGAGCTATCCACCTGTAAAGTTTCATGATTCTACCTGTCATACTTTTTGAGTTATGCTCCGGACAAGAATCAAGTTTGAAAATCAACAAAGGGCAATAACTCCAAAAATTTGATCGGCAGAGTTACGGTTCTTGTGCACTGCACCTCTCCATAATGAGATCTATCTACCTGTAAAGTTTCATGATTCTACCTTACATACTTTTTGAGTTATGCTCCAGACAAGAATCAAGTTATAAAATCAACAAAGGGCAATAACTCAAAATATTTGATCGGCAGAGTTACGGTTCTTGTGCACTGCACCTCTCCATAATGAGATCTATCCACCTGTAAAGTTTCATGATTCAACCTTTAATACTTTCCGAGTTATGCTCCGGACAAGGTTTGGTCTACGGACAGACCGACCGACCAACCGACCTACCGACCGACATTTGCAAAACAATATACCCCATTTTCTTCGAAAGGGGGCATAATTACAAGAAAAAGGGGGACATGGCTGGGCCAAGGGATCCTGGAAAAGTCCTTTTGCTAGTGTTGAGTATCTAGACACTTTTCCAGGACTAGCTCCACATTTGCTACACAAAACACTGAATACATAAGAACGCTTGACTATGTACTTGACGGCTAGACACGCTGCATGGTGGTGAACTAGGCTAATGTGAGGAATGTTATTTTGGGTAACAAGGTATAAATATTTTGTATTTAAATGTGGGTTTAAAAACCAAATTTACTATTTCCAGAATTTACACGATGATTTGGACGAGATTTTCCGCCCAAAACAAGATGGACGAAACGGAGAGAAACATGGAGGCTACTGTAAGTTCTGTTATTTTACTTCTATGATTGATTCCAAAGTTGGTATTATAATTCTTGTTGTACACCTGACTATACTTGAAAAGACTAGACAACTATGTAAGGAAAAGAAACTGCACCAAGTTTACCAGATGTTACAAAGTATGACAAGATTGTCAGACTAGAAGAATTTGCGTTGTATTGGAAAACAGTATTGGGTGTTGACAAAACCTTCAATCTTGGTGACATGTATGTCATGGTCACCTGCTTCAAACAACTACAAACTCAGATTCACCCATTTTCATAGGTTCGCTCTGACAATAGTATCCGGGATGGCCAATTTATCACCTGAAAATGTAATTGGTTTCCAACAAGAGCTGTCCGAAGACAGCGCGCTCGACTTTCTAAGTTGCTTAGTATAAAGGGGGCATAACTCCAAATAGAGTGGTCCCAGGGTCATGGGCCCTGATAGTAAGGTAGAGGGTGTGATGGTGAATAAGTATACCAAGTTTGGGTTGAATCCCTTTGATAGTATGGAAGTTATTGATGTTTGAAAAAACTTTAACCTTGGTTGCAATGCCAAGCCGACGCCTGAACGCCGATGCCCGGGTGACAGTATAAGCTCTCATTTTCTTCGAAAAGTCAAGCTAAAAACGCTTCTACATAAAGACTGGTGACCAATCTGTCTTTCATGACAATTTTCATGTTTAATGTATTGGTCACCTCTGACAAAATGCCAAGCAAAAACTAGTAGATGATGTGATCTCTCTATTGTTGGCACAAGATCGTATGGCACATGTTTACATTATGTCAAAATGTAAACAAAACAGTGATGTATGGAACATGTATAAATTCTTTATAAGTAGTGACATAGACAGTTTGA
The DNA here is from genome assembly GCA_963680895.1 of Fragum sueziense. Taxonomy (NCBI): domain Eukaryota; kingdom Metazoa; phylum Mollusca; class Bivalvia; order Cardiida; family Cardiidae; genus Fragum; species Fragum sueziense. The sequence continues at coordinate 1,290,126 of OY804598.1, forward strand.
AAATTTAGGTACAGTGATAGAGTGGTCTGTTCACTGGTCAGAGTTTTCTGCATTTTATCACGCAATGTTTTGTTTAATTTGAACAAAACGTAAACATGTGCCATATGATCTTGCGCCAGCAATAATGGGACCCATATTGATATTCAAAACAAAATCTTTGGAGAAGATGGCATTATTGAACATTTTGATGACATATGATTCAATCACAGATGTGGTCTGTTAGATACACTGACATAGCGGTACGTTTTCTAGACTATTTTCAGAATCATCTGGAACCTCTTATAGATGCCGACATACATACACGGCAACCCCCGCATCTCTAGACACGGAAACCAAGCCAGCTACAGACACACACACACCGGAGTTGACTTTTATAAACACTCATAGATACTTTTTATCATTCTAACTTATCACCATTCTTTTAACCAATTCATTCATTATCATCATCATCTTTTATTTTCTTAAATTTTTCTTACTCTTTTAACTTGGCACAGACGCGCAGCTGCTCAAATTTACCCGTGAGGGTGTAAAGCAGTATACGAAGATAGATAAATAGATATGGTCAACCAAACTACATGACTAGACCAACAATAATTGCGAGTCCATGAATCATGTCCTATAACGAACAACTGACTGAAAGACAAGGTCTCTCCATGACCTTGTTCAGCTAATAAGGTCAATCGTCCATCAACAATTTTCCGACTTGAAAAGAGCAATGAGTACAGACTGTAAAATAGTCCTGAAAAATTCACCGATAACGAAAACAATGGATCTCTCTGCAGGAAGCAAGACGGGCAGACTGTGTGCTTGGTTCGGTCATACATCTGGGACGAGGACAGACAGACGATTCTGACGTACAGCCTTACAACCATAGTTGCCCCTAAAACTCAGTATAATACTGTGGTAGCAAATAACATTGACTTACAAAGAACAAGAGTTGTTCGGGGACAACATAGCTCGCCTATACCGGAGCTTGTCACAAAAACAGCTAATTTTTCAAAAGTAGGTCAAACTCCAAGGTCAAGGTCACAAGGTCAATGGTCATGGTCACAAATGAAAGGTTTTGGCAGGAGGTATCCATGTGTGAAATATCAAGGCTCTATCTATAATAGTGCATGAGATATAGGCCAGGTTAAAGTTTTTTAAAAGTAGGTCAAACTCCAAGGTCAAGGTCACTAGGTCAAAGGTCATGGTCCCAAATGAAAGGTCTTGTCAAGAAGTATCCATGTGCGAAATATCAAAGCTGTATCTCTAATAGTGCCTGAGATAAAGACCAGGTTTAAGTTTTTCAAGTGAAGACGGGACGGCACGGGACGGGACGTTGACGCCGACACTGGGGCTGTGACATTAGCTCCCCGGACATAAAGTCCCGGCTCGCTAAAAATCAATGCAAAGACAAGATGGAATCAAGATGCTGTTTCCATTCATAATCATACACCATTTACTCTGTAAAAATGGGTGGAAATGATAAAAGTGGAAACAGATGAGAGCAAGGTGTTGTACTTGGTATTTGAAATATGTAAAGCGTCACACCCATGACTGGGAGTCTGATACACTACCAACTATGCTATGGCTTAAGCCTGACTTCTGGGGGAGTAAATTGCTGCGATGGAGCAAACATGTAAATAAGAGCTGTCATAGACTGGCTGTGTTCTTCATTTTCATCTTTTACATTCATGGGCAGATAACTCCAGACTTTCTAGTTCAATCCAAATCATTTGAAGAAATCTGAGAGGGTCACTCAAGGATCACTCCTATGAAGTTTGATTGAAATCAATGCATTAGTTTCTTTGAATATTTTACAGGAAAAAGTTTTGACAACAGCAGTAAATGGACGGACACAAATCCATGACAATAGCCCACTGATCTGACTGCCAGTGGAACTAAAACAAATTACTGATTTGCTGAAGAGGATATGGAGCAAACATTCCAACAATTACATACTGATTTGTCAAAGCATAAAATGGTACAAACAACTGAACCGTTGACCTTGCCCATGTAAGTGAAACGATTATAATGCACCAACTTGTTGACAAACTGTTATTATGCAATAACTCACATTGCTAAAAGCTAAAAGAAAGACAGCTCATCACTGCTTTTCTACGAAAATCTCGTAACTGCAGCTTAAAACAAGCTTCCGTTAAAAGGTTTTTTGGAAAGTGATTGTCATGTCCAGCACTTCATACTAAGGTGAGCTAAAAGAACCTGATATTCTGCAAAAATTACATTGGCACAGAAATTACAAGTCATACTAATTGATAGTCTATCCTTACATCAGGTATAGGTCAAGATAAATGACCTTGCAGTTGCAGAGCATCTGTAACAAATAGCTAGACATGCTCTGCCAGGTCAATTATCAGGACCTACAAGTATTGCAATTATCCTTTAAGACTTAACAATAGCATACTGATTTAAGATCATTGAATATGCGATTAGTCTAGAGTAAACATGTTTTACAGATTACCTATGTTTACTTGATATTCATTACATAATAAATTATGCAAAGTTTCATTATGATGATCACTGCAAAGTTGTCAATGGACAACACATGTCAAGCCATCTGTTAAGCTTTTGCAAGCCAAAATTCAAAGTTAGCAAGATGTTTTTATAAACACCAATGTCCCCGTGTTAAAATTTCACATTGTTTTAAGAAGTACAAACTGGGGGGACACATGTACAGACAATGGTAACACATTACTACCAGTGGGCATAAAAATACAACAAAGAACAATGAAAAATGCAAGTTGTCCATGTACTACGTAGCTTGCCCTGATGGCAGCTTGTCACATACATGTAAGGAAAGATCATGCTCAAAGAACAAGGTAAAAGGTCATGATCCCACATCAAAATCCTTGGCATGGGAATAAATAAATGGGATTTTTTTAATTTAAGGGCAGATAATTCATCAAGAGCCGTCACAGACGGATTATGCTCCCCGAATAAGTGTTTGTCACAAAATAAAAACTATCATACATTAAGCCCCCTTTTCCCATGACAGCTTTTTTTGTACACATATTATTTATAGAATATGGTCTAGAACATTCTATTTATTACATGACACAAAATTTCATTAAATTCTGCCCATCAGATGAAGAGAAATAGGAGAAAAACTAATTTTTACACTAAGGCCCCTTTTACCATGACGCAGCCTTAAATTTACAAACGGAAAAAAGGTCCCTAGGTATTGACCAAGGGAGTTCACATGTGAAGTTTCATTGAATTTGGTCCAAGGGTTGCTGAGATATGGCTGTGGACGGACGGACACACGGACGGACAGCGTGGCGACTATATCCCCTGCGAAAAAAGTTCACGAAGTTCATGAACTTTGATGAACTTTTTATGAAATTCATTAAATTGCATGAACTAACATTAAAAATTCATGAACATCCAGTTTCATTAATTCAAAGTTCGTGAACTTTTTACGAATTTGATGAACTTTGTTGAGCATTTTATGAACTTCATGAACAAATAAACACGTTCATGAACTTTGAATTTCCTAAATTCATAGTTCATGAACTTTTTACAAACATTTTGAAAGTTGTTGAACTTATTATGTTTAGTTCATGAACCTCCATTTAAAGAAACAAAATAGGTCTGCATTTTAATTCCAAAGTTCCTGAAGGAGTCAACCATTTCATCGATAGATAACATATGTTGGCTACTAAAATCAACAATTATAAAAAGTACCAATTCACAAACTAATAGCCAGGCTGTTTCAACCCTGACAAAGCAGTTTTGCATATATTTAGATTTCAATGATTTTGAAAATGGATGGAGAAATCAATAAGCTGTAGAAAGAACAGTTTAGCTACTGACTAAATTATCTAAATAATTGCTAAACGACTGACTAAGGTCTATTTCTAGCTAACCTTCTGCTAGCTACTTTTGTGATCATCCAGTGTCTATTAACCAGTGTTTGTGACAAGGAATCTCTGAACCTAAACAGAATTATAAATTGGCTTTGTAATGAATTTCTTCTATCAAATTCAAGAAAAGCTTCAAAAGTTCTAGAACAACTGCGAATGTTCATGAACTAGTTCATGAACTAGTTCATGAACTTATCTATAAAGTACATTTAGGTTAAACTTCAAAGTCAAGGTCACAAGGTCAAAGGTCATAGTCTTAAATGAAAAGTCTTAGCATAATATATCCATGTGTGAAATGGTACATCTGTTTTTCACATAGTTCACAAGATACAGAATTAACTCGGTGAAATCAGACCTCACAGTCTAACTTTATTGAAGTTTCCAGTCTATTACATGACATCACTTCCTGTTTATCAGAGAATTGGAGGGAATTTGCTTGTCTGACTTTTTTTTCAAAAAAAATGTTTATTGTCATAATTTACATTCATATTTAAGAATAATCAGGAGATAAAGAAGCTCACTGAACAGTTAAACGAAGTAAAGCAATATTGGTGAGTGTTCTTTTGACTAAATTTAACAAATTTAAATGTTCAGTTTTACAATTCCCCACCCACATATTGTGTAGTAAATAACTTAGTTCATGAAATTATGATGAACGTTCATGAAATGCAAAATTTGCCTTTAATGAACTTGCAAGAAGTTCTTGAACTTCAGAAGTTCATGAACTTCAGAAGTTCTTGAACTTTTGTTGGCGAACTTCAGTGGTTCATGAACTTGCTGTTTCATGAACTTGGCTGACTTCCGAAGTTCAAGAACAAAAGTTCAAGAACTTCTTGAAATTCATGAAAGGCAAATTTTGCATTTCATGAACGTTCATCATAATTTCATGAACTTTTTCGCAGGGGATGCTCCCCCGAAATTTTTTCGGGGAGCATAATAACAAAAAAAGTTATCTGAATTCAGTTAGTGGTGTGTACAACTATATACCAGAAATATCGTAATACTTTTGTCTCATTGTGGATTCCTTGCATTATATGTCAGTCAACAAGAATTTACTTCTATAGCATTGTAAGCAAACAAGTGGAACCATGCATAATTGTTTGCAGCTGACACAAAATGCATTGTGTCTATAAAGCAGTGATTAATTACTAGGCCTAACCCTTTTCCAAACATCTGGTTTTCACGTCCCTATAGGAAAGGTTAAAAAAAGTATTGGTGCAAAGGAAGAAAATCATATAACCAGTAATTCTTCTCCTTTTGAAAAAATGCTTTCGTATGAATAAACATTAATTCAATCTTTTTAACATCAAATTTGCCTGCAGCAGCTTTCAAATCACCAAAAAAATTTCTTGCTCTATACAAAACAATTGAGTCGATATCTGGAAAAAGATTTTGTTTGGCGTTTTATATAAGAATATAAATGTAAAACCTCGTATGTCCATTCATGCGATTTTCAAAGTGCAAACTTGTGTCCGCAGTTTAGGCAATTCTCGCAGGTTTTGAGATAATTTTACTAATCAGTATTATTGACACATTATTTGTGAACAATATGTCAAAAGTTCAAGTAAAACATTTCGGTTTGGGAAAAGTTATTACACTCAACCCCCCCCCCCCCTATGAAATTTTCTAAAAACGGGATACGAGGTTTTGCATAATTATAATGTGCAGTCTAATCAGGATCCATAATGTCAAGCTCTATCTACAGGTCATGGAAAAGACAATATTCTATAACAACATGGATCTTGATTAGATGCTGCATCTTCATTGCACGAGGGTTGACATACTTACGGAAGAAGCCGTTTCAGAGATCGCCCCATCAGACTTGGATCAGCCGAAGATCGTCATACATAAATAATCCTTGTATATGTGTGAAAATAAATCCATTGCTCAAAACAAATCATCGATAATTGTCAATTACTATTGTGACGAGACCCACATTGTAAGAAGGAAATCTACAATTAAAATATTGGTAAATTCTTGTCTTAATAATTAAACCGTGGTTCAATACATCTAGTCCACATTGGGTACAAGATTTTACAATATGTTTGATTAGCCCTTTTCCAAACAATACCTAGTTTTGATGTTCCTTCAGGAGTGATAGTTTGGAAAACATTGATGGAAAATGAGAAAATGCTGTTAATCAGCATTTTCTCATTTTCCTTCAATATTTCCTGTGCTTTAATGTATACAAATACAACATATTTTTAAATCCAATTTTTTATCCATATTCTTTCAATATTTTCTGTCCCTTATCATACAAATTGCTTTCTCTTTAATACATTGATTTTTTTCATCAGCAAAATCTTTTACAAGTACCAGTACAAACCTGAAAAAATTTCATGTAAGTTCAAGAACTATCCTAGAATGTTAAATGGCACTTCTAGACTGTTCCACAACTGTTCTAGATCAGTTCTAGAAGTGCCATTTAACATTCTAGAACAATTCTTAAACTAGAAATGCGTTCTTGAACTTTTTTCGCAGGGGAAGTTTTCTTCATTTGATAAAGGTTTAAGAAGACTCTAACCTAACTATCAATTATTCAAGTTGTCTCTTCAGGTTTGTAGAACTTCTACCAGACACATGTAAAAACATTTAGAATTAAAGTCCCTTTTGAACTTTTCAAATTTATACCACTGTGGCACAATTTGAAGTCTAAAACAATTTCGTTTGGGAAATCTCAAGAAAACATTGTGAGAAAAGAAATAATCAAGAGATGTATGCAATCTTTGATGAAGCCATCTAACAGAATGAAGTAGTCCAATCAATGGTAGTATCTATCAAGTATAAAAATTAAAGGGCAATAATTCCATTAACATGATCAGCAGAGTTAAGGTTCTTGCTACACTTCTTCGGCACATAAGTCGTTTCATGATAGTATCTAGCATAGCTATAGAATTATGCTCCAGACATAAATTAAGTTTGAAAATTAATAAAGGGCAATAACTCCAGTTACCTTACTTGTGCAATGCTATTTTCCTTCACCCTTTCCCAAACAAGACCTAATTTTGACGTCCCTAATAGAAAAGGCTAGGGAAAACATTGAAACAAAAGAAGAAACTGCTGATAACCAGCAGTTTCTCCTTTTGTCTCAATATTTTCTGTGCCATATTTTACACAAATTCTATCTTTAGTAACTTCTATGGCAGTTTTTGAAGTGGATCTTCCTAAATTTTGTCGTTTGGGAAAGGGTTAATGAGATCTATATCCATCTACGAAGTTTCATAATTCTACCTTGCATAGTTTTCATGTTATGCTCTAGACAAGATTGGTCTACAGACCTGAACTGACACTTGTAAATCAATTGAATATAACCCCCCCCCCCCCCCCCCCCCCCCCCCCCCCCCCGTTTCCTTTGCAAAGGTGGTAAGTCTAGGCAATGCAATTGAAGTCAAGCTGTTCACATAATTTTTAAGCCTCATTTTCTTGTGTCCCATGACAGTATAATGAGAGTGTCATGTACTTCCTTGATTTTCATAATTATTTCAACACACATGTCTGTCAGATAATTACTTTCTATATTGTCAGAGAAACTTATAATTGTATTGGTAAATTGGAACTTATCAAGTTGTCAATGAATGAGAAATTCTTCGATTCTCACAACTTTGCTACTTCAAAAAACAAATACGCTACTAAGGGAGAGAATTCATAACCAAAATTACCGAAAACAATCATAGCCCGTAAGTTGTAATAAGAGAGGGAGGAGAAATTCAGAAAATGTATCTCGCATACTTAGATTCATGAACAAACATGTTTCTTGATGGGCATCAAAAAGCGTCATTATTCGAGAATGAGTCCAACAATAAGATCGTCCTTGCTTACAAGCCCAGAGTTCAGCTTATTGTATGGCGCTCTGCAAGGGCCGTACAATATGGTATGGTATTGGAGCTTTATCACTGGAGGTGTAAATTGTACAAGGACATGGAGTAATGAACAGTTCCGCGACAGTCCATTACTACATTTTGGCCGACTTCCATTGGCGATAGTTCAGGCTATAGTGTGGCTGTTCCGTCTATTTAATTCAACATTGTTCTTTGTTTATCTCAACACTAATGTTTTCATCCAGGATAAATGCGTCGATTTCTTGACCACAAGAGTTCGCCATGTTACCGGTTGATAACATGGGATATCTCAAACGTGTAAGTGTAGGGCGTTTCTCAAAATGAAACATCGATGGAAAACAACTCAAATATTCTTACTGCGTAAAAATGGTTTGGGCTAATTTAATTTCTGACCTGATCGATAGGATAGGCCTATATTTTGGTCAAGCAATTTGGCACTGTACCAACATTTCGTCTTGTACCTATTTTGTAGGTCCAGTGTTTGACTCCATAATTTTTGAGTATTATAGCCAACATGCTTATGACTGAGCTGTACTGTAGATTTGATACCTGATTTACTATAATGTGATCTATCAACTGGTCTCAATAGATAAATATCGGAAATAATTGTAACTTGATGATATCAAAATATTTCAATTCTCTTTGACAATAATGTATTAATCAGATTTTTTTGTTGTATTGTGTACATTTTTTCAAAATAACCCTTTTCTAAACAAAACTTTGTTTTGATTTTTCTAATAGAAAAGACTTGGGAAAACATGGACACAAAAGAAGAAAATGCTGATGACCAGCATTTTCTTCCTTTGCCAGCAATATTTTCTCTCCTAAATCACGAAATCTATCTTTGTAAACATTCATTTTATCATCTGAACCAGTACAAATTTCTGGCATATGCAAAAGGGCTAAATTAACCCTTTTCTAAACAATGGCAATGTTTTAGAAATTATGCCTTGAGACCAAGGGCTTTGGAAAATATATTAGGCAATTAGAAACAAAAAATTAAGCTCCAAAGTTTTATGCCTTAGTTAAATAAACTTCATGGCATGGGACATTCTATTGGAAATTCTCATTGCTATGGTAGAAAATTTCATATATAATATTTGAGAAAAGGAAGGAAATGCTAGTAATCAGCATTTTCTTCGTTTTTATACGCCGCCGGAGGCGGACGTATATTGGCGACATCTTCTCCGTCTGTCCGTCCGTCCATCCATCCGTCCGTACGTCCGTCCACTTTTCTTGTCAACGCAACTCCTAGCTGGATCTTAATGAAACTTGGTCAATGTTATTACATCAATTGGTAGATGTGCATGAAGGAAGGATTTTATGGTTCATTGATTTTTGCTAGAGTTATGCCCCTTTAAAACTTAGTCTCTGGGGCTTATTGAAATTGCAGCCTTGTCAACGCAACTCCTCCTAAGTTTATGGCTAGATCTTAATGACACTTGGTCAATCTTATCACCTCAATTGGTAGATGTGCATGAAGTAAGGATTTTATGGTTCATTGATTTTTGCCACAGTTATGCCCCCTTAAAACTTAGTCTCTGGGGCTTATTGAAATTGCAGCCTTGTCAACGCAAATCCTCCTAAGTTTATGGCTGGATATTAATGACACTTGGTCAATGTTATCACCTCAATTAGTAGATGTGCATGTTGGAAGGATTTTTGGTTCATTGATTTTTGCCACAGTTATGCCCCCTTAAAACTTAGTCTCTGGGGCCGATTGAAATTGCAGCCTTGTCAACACAACTTCTTCTAAGATTCTGACTGGATACTAATGAAACTTGGTGGATGTTATTACCTTAATTGGTAGATGTGCATGAAGTAAGGATTTTATGGTTCATTGATTTTTGCCTGAGTTATGCCCCCTTCAATCTTAGTCTCTGGGGCTTATTGATATTTCAGCCTCGTGAACGCAATTCCTTTCAGGTTTTTGACTGGATATTTATAAAAACCTTTTTGGGAACACAACTTTTTACAGGTTTTTGTGTGAATATTTATAAATCCTTGTCAATGTCATTTTTTTGTCTCAAGTTTTATAAGTGGCGGCGTATATTGTGACCATGGCACTCTTGTTCTTCAATGTTTGACACGAGTGCATCAAAATACATCATTGTTTTGGAAAGGGTTACATACTGAACTATTTCATCTTTTGACCACTACAAGGTACATGTTCCAAATTAAACAGAAACCAAATGCGTATCATTAATAATACGCAGAAGAACATACTTTTAAAGGATATCTGTAGACTGAAGTAAAGAATAAATCTTAAATTGATAATTCAATGAATAAACAAATCTGTCCAATAAATAGTACCTGCCTTTAATTTACTCTCACTTAACATTTTTGCATTAAGCCATGATATCTAATTGTCCAGTTGGCACATTTTTATCAAATTTATCAAAAAACAAAAGAAACACACATACTATATACTGTGCAAAAAAAGTTTAGCACGTTTTTAAACAAATTACTTTTTCAGTATCAGATTATTACACAACAAGAGTTGTCCGCGGACAACGTTGCTCGCCTATACGGGAGCTCGTCACAAATACAGCAATTTTTTTTAAAGTAGGTCAAACTCCACTGTCAAGGTCACAAGGTCAAGGGTAATGGTCCCAAATAAAAGGTCTTGTCGAGATGTATCTATGTATGAAATATCAAGGCTGTATGTCTAATAGTGCCTGAGATAAAGGCCAGGTTAAAGTCTTTCAAAAGTAGGTCAAACTCCAAGGTCAAGGTCACTAGGTCAAAGGTCATGAACCCAAATGAAAGGTTTTGTCAAGATGTATCTATGTATGAAATATCAAGGCTGTATCACTAATAGTGCCTGAGATATAGACCAGGTTAAAGTTTTTCAAGTGAAGACGTGACGGGACAGGACGGGATGCGACGCCGACACTAGGGCTGTGACATTACACGGGTGGTAAACAGAGAAACTAGCTCCAAAAAGAGGTAGTTGCATAGAGGGAAAATTTATAGGTCACGAACACATTTTCTAAAATTATTTCTTTTAAAGCGAGTTTTTGAGATATCCGGCGATGCTGTAATATGAAGAAATGGTCGAAGTTTGTTGTGCACGAGAGTATACGGTATTAGTAGCAGGGTTTTAATACAATCGTTGAAAAACATTTCAAAATCGAAAGTAAAAAAGTTTTTACTTTCGATTTTCAAAATGTTTTTCAACGATTGTATTCAAACGCTGCTTACTAACAAGGTATATTCTCGTGCACAATAAACTTCGACCATTTCTTCATATTACAGCATCGCCGGATTTTTCAAAAACTCATTGTAAAAGAAATAATTGTAGAAAAATGTGTTCGTGACCTACCTTTGTTTACAGATTTTCGCTCTATGCAACTACCTCGGTAGAGACCGGATGTCACGAGGAAACGAAATACCGTTGACTCTTTTTGGAGCTAGTTTCTCTGTTTACCACCCGTGCATTAGCTCCCCGGACATAAAGTTCAGGCTCGCTAAAAATTGTTTTATGCTGTAAAGTTGTCCCGATTGACAACCATCACACATACAGTTTGTGTGTGGAAGGAACGCTCAGGATATTGGATAAAATTCAGATAAGCAAAAGTCATGTGCGGCACGTGTGCAGTGTCATCGATATTGTCTAGCTTGTCCAAAAACACACAATTACACAGATCTTTTAACAGAATCAATTTAACTGTTACAACTTCTTTGAAATTGATAATTGGAAGGCAAAAAATAATGACGTTAGATCAACGTCAGAGAGCTCTTAGCATGCCCTGATGAGGCATACCCGTTAGGTGTCGCTTTGCATTTTAATAGGCATAATTCGACAATCAAACAGCTACAGTACAGAATTGATCCAGGTTGGGTTGCGAATGATCGACATAAATCTTACAGATGGAGTTAAATGACGATGACGTTTAACGAGGAGTTTCATAGTGACGTCCTGACAACGTAACAGATGTCCGTCTAGTAGGAAGTTACACCGACTCCTATATGGGACGTCACAGGTGCTACAGCTAGTGACGAGACTGTCCGGAATAGGTCCTGTACAGCTTGCACCAAAGCCTGCCGACCTTACGCCAATGACGTTAAGGCATCGACAGGCAATGCGTCAGTGGGTATGGACAAGTTGCTATTAAACCAGGAGGCATTGGAAAGATGTCCTATTTAGTGTTTGCAGTCGTATCACCTTGTACACCGTGTCCAATCGTTACCGGGGGATGTGGTTTTCGTAACGCTGAAAGCGTGGTGTATAACGCCGGTTTGTGGTGCAAAACAGAGGCAGGACACCACCAAGGTAAGGAATTTTGAAAAATTGAATCGACGAAGTTGTTTCTTTGGGAATGAGACTAGGCCGAGGCTCATCTCAAATGATTTCTTGACCCTTAGCAATGTCTGTTTTCTTCGAGAAAGTTGCAGTTTTCTCTATCATTCCGTGAATGTAAGGTATTTCAGGCGAAATCAACTCAGCTTGCCCGTAAAATATGAATTATATACAAGCATAACCAGTTATGAACCCCCAAAAAGCATGCACTTCGTACTTGCACATGTATTGCACAAAATCACATTGAGGTTTGCACCCTTTGCATCTTACAGAAGCCATGGAAACGATTTTTATTTTCATTTACAAGTAACAATGGTGGATGTGGTGCACACAAAGAAATATTTTGTAACGTATGTGGCATGGTGATTTTTAAAGCTTTGCGTTTTTCCTTATTTAAGCAGGCCTAGCAGATATAGTGACACTTTCCCTTACTTCAGATGCAACACACGTCCTATTCGAATGATCCTTGCAATAGTTTTGTGTAAAGAATATGTGTTTTTTCGACATCAGCATTTTTAAACCCTATTAACCGGATTGTATAATGGATTTAAAAATTGTGCAACCCGAACGTTACATTTAAGGCGTACAAAATACAACTTATCTGTCAATATAGGGTTAATTCACGTTTTTGAGGTCGTTAACATTCACAGAGACCCAAGAAATATGTTAACGGCCGAGTGCGAAGCACGAGGGTTGTTTATGTAATTTGCGGGCCTCTGTGGATGTTAACGGCCGAAAATACGTGAATTGACGCTATTATTGCATAAAAACTATAAAATTCCAATGAATACTTACCCCAAAGCCATTGATATGTGCGAAAAATGAACCGAGGTGAGATAAGAAAATTTCCGCCAATGTTGTTTTGTTCTGATAAATCTTCCGAGAATTTTTTGTTATGCGTGACGTCGAAAAAACCTCAGTTGTTGAAAGCGGCGTTAAAATCCCACACTATCAATCAATTAGGTCCTTTCACTTATGTTTTAGTCTGTACCCGCAGAACACACTTCCGGAGGCAAAAAATGGGTTTATGGGAAATCAACATTGTATACATGAAAATTGTTACTAAAAATAGTCCCAAATCGACATTTTCAAAACGAGGCTCCCTAAATATGCGGAGAAAACAATGACGACAGCGATAAAGAGCACGTGCATTCAACATGCAGCGATAAAGCGAAGTTTAAAGTGGAACAAAAACTCTGAAATTGAATGTATTCGTTAATAGCCGGTAAGATGGTTATTTTATTGGATTTACAGTCAATCGTTCCCAGTTTCATTGTTGATTTCGTATGCACGCCATGCTTTGGGTTCGAGAGTATCGTTAACTAAAACGCTTTGGGTTCGAGAATATTGTTACCAAAACGCTTTGGGATTGAGTGTATTGTTACTTATCCCACAGATAGAACGTATAGTCTGATCATAGCCAATGTTACCATGAATGAGGCTGGGGAAGCGGACTTGCGTAAAATTAAAAATATCTAAGTGCAGACGAAAGTGAATAGTTGTTATACCTGTATAGGCCTACTACAAGCAATGGGTCAGAACAGTAACGTTTTTGCAGTGTTGGTGACGGCAGTTGCATGTTACCTGGTTAACATTAATTAGGTTATTTCATCTAAGACCACCCCCCGCACACAACAGCCTCCGGAAGTCGTCCTTGGAGTCTTAAAACGCCGCTCAAACGTTTAGTATTTGTTATTTTTAGTAACAATACACTCAATCCCAAAGCGTTTTGGTAACAATACTCTCGAGTCCAAAGCGTTTTAGTAAACGATACTCTCGAACCCAAAGCATGGTGTGCATACGAAATCAATAGCGTCAATTCACGTATTTTTCGGCCATTGACATCCGCAGAGGCCCGCAAATTACGTGAACAACCCTCGTGCTTCGCACTCGGCCGTTAACATATTTCTTGGGCCTCTGCGAATGTTAACGAACTCAAAACTGTGAATTAACCATATATTGACAGATAAGTTGTATTTTGTACGCCTTAAATGTAACGTTCGGGTTGCACAATTTATAAATCCATTATATAATCCGGTTTATAGGGTTTATAATTGCTGATGTCGAAAAAACACATATTCTTTACACAAAATTATTGCACAATTGTTAGGATCATTCGAATAGGTCGTGTGTTGCATCTGAAGTAAGGGAAAGTGTCACTATATCTGCTAGGCCTGCTTAAATAAGGAAAAACGCAAAGCTTTAAAATCACCATGCCACATACGTTACAAAATATTTCTTTGTGTGCACCACATCCACCATTGTTACTTGTAAATGAAAATAAAAATCGTTTCCATGGCTTCTGTAAGATACAGAGGGTGCAAACCTCAATGTGATTTTGTGCAATACATGTGTAAGTACGAAGTGCATGCTTTTTTGGGGTTCATAACTGGTTATGCTTGTATATAATTAATATTTTACGGGCAAGCTGAGTTGATTTCGCCTGAAATGCCTTACATTCACGGAATGATAGAGAAAACTGCAACTTTCTCGAAGAAAACAGACATTGCTAGGGGTCAAGAAATCATTTGAGATGAGCCTCGGCCTAGTCTCATTCCCAAAGAAAAAACTTCATCGATTCAATTTTTCAATTTCCTTACCTTGGTGGTGTCCTGCCTCTGTTTTGCACCACAAACCGGCGTTATACACCACGCTTTCAGCGTTACGAAAACCACATCCCCTGGTAACGATTGGACACGGTGTTGTACGTACTTTCAACTTTTTCCCTACAAGACCGGATTTTAGCGTCCCTAATATACTATTCAAAACTTCTAACCGGCCACTTAATTTCTGTAACAAATGACACATTTAGTGACGGGATAACCACAATCGTTGTTTTTCATTGAATAGGATATTCATTTTCGGAGTGAAAAAGGTTAAAATGTTACCAATATTCTGTTTCGAATGTTTAAAAATTTACACAAGTTTCACCATACCCCTTATTTCGATTTTCATCCATTTTAACATTGGTGGGTGGGGTATGTTGTGGAAAATCTGTTCATATCTGGACAATATTCAATAGAATTAAATTCTTCTTTCGAGAACAATGCTTCTTTATTGATTGCGTAGCAATGTTCATAGATACATTCTAAGAATATCAAAATTTTATTTGGTCCTAAATCAGAATTTCTGTCGAATTGTGCAGTTTTCGTGATTTTTGAAAATGGGGGTTCTTGTCTTTCATGTTATCCCAAAGAGAAACATTAACATTTTAACACGAAACGTTTGTACGAAATGATCTTCAAATGACCACCCTTTCCATAGAAGTAAACCTTTTACAAATCAGATTATTATGAATATTTCAAAAATGCGCAAAACAATGTGGCCGGTTAGGAGTTTTGACTAGTATATATAGTACAGACTTGGGAAAAAACATCGAGGCAAAAGAAGAAAATGAAGAAGAAAATTCTGATAATCAGCATTTTCTCCTTTTGATTCAATGTTTTATGTGGTGTATTATTAAGAAAATTTACCTTTATCATCATCCATTTTGTCGTCTGAATCAGCTTTCAGTTTGGACAACTCATCATTTTCCATTCTTACCTCAAGCTTAAAATTTCCTATATCAGAGGTCAATTAAAAGTAAGAAATTTGTGGCAGTTTCGTGTTTTATGTAAAAATTTAATTAAGATCTAAGGATATATCACTAATACTGAATAATGAATGCCAGGATTTTATTTTTCAACACAATTTTTTTATTACCAACAAAGCTCTACCTTCATTTTTGGAAGCAAATTTTCCAAATTTGCTTCTCTTAGCAGCCATGCGTCTCTGCACTTTACCATTCTCTGCATACCACACAACATCTTCCGGTCTTCCTCACTATAAATAGTTCTATCAAAAGCAAAGATTAATGAGGTAACAGTCATTCGAATATTCAATATGTAAGTCTGAAGTTATGTGTAGATATTGAATTGTGTGACTGAAAATGAAACATTCAATTAATCATGTCTCTGAGAGATGAAAAGATCCGCGTAGTAATTTGCTTTATTATGGTTCAAAGAATTAGTCCAATGGCCTTCCTTGTAAATGGGTCAGTCGAGTTTACTGAACTATGAAATATATTCAGCTTACACAAACGATTAATATGCATGAAGTTGTGCTAAAAATAAATACAACTCCATCATGAAATCAAAGTATGCAAGGTATTCTGGATAATCAAAGTACTTAATCAAAATACTCTACGAATCAAAGTATTCAAGGTATTCAAATGGATAATCAAAATACCTAATCAAACTACTCTATTTCTGGCCCCGGTTTCTCGAAAAAACTTAAGTATGTTCTCAAATCTGAGCACAGTGCTCAAATTGCATGAAATCCACATGAACTTCAATGGAATACCCTTCAACGTTGGAGAGTATCCCTTTGATGTTTAGCATGTTCTCATGAGAATATACTTAAGTTTTTTTTCGAGAAACTGGGGCCTGGACAGGCCTACATTTTTGAAAAATTTGCTTCCAAACAGTACTGTCAGTACTTTGATTATTGGGATATCAGATGTTTTCTCAATTTAACCCATTCCTACATCTAGATGCTTTTTTATTTATGATTCTCCACAAAATATTCAAAGGTCTGTGGAAAATATTGTGGAAAATGGAGAAATTGCTTGTGACAAGCAATTTCTCCATTCTTCACAATATTTTCCACACAGATGCACCAAAATTGTAAAATTTCTTTCATTTGAAATTGTTGCCTGTAATATCTTGGAATTTCGACCAGCCTACAGTTTTGCCGTCAAGTAAGGGTTGAGCAATTAAAGTGATAATAAGTATATAAAAGTTTAATGCAATCCATCTGGTAGGTCATGTTTGGGACCAACACAGATCATGGACTTAAGTTTTAGGCTTTGGACAAAAATATCTTCAGTGCAAAAATAATTAGCATTTATTATTATAGCTAATAAAATTGCCAAGCCTTTTATATAAAACATGATCTTGCTTTGATTGATTAAATCGCAACCTCTTGCAATGTTATGCTCATTATTACAGCAGCTCAACCACCTAACAATGGATTCCTGTCGTTTGTTATACCAGTACTAACTACCACAACAACCATATCGAGCCTCTAGCTGCTCGCCCACATACTTAACGATTATCAAAACCTCTCGAGTGAGGCAGATATGCCACCAACTGCGCAATGGCCGCGGCCTTTTTCGGCAAAGGCTTAAAACATTCAACCAATGCCCATTATGTTTTCATCATGGTCAAGTGCGGCAATAATTTTTTTTTTTTAATTAAAGAGCCTTTCTGAGATTCAAACAAGGACCTCTATACATTCATTTTATATGCTGCCTGTTAAACATTGCCAAGCAGATGCCCATATCTGCATGATAATCAATATATCATCATTCCCCTCAAAGTTTTCTGTAATAATAAATTGAAATATCAATTATGCTTGAAAATAACATAACTACAGCTTACTTAACCCTTTCCTAAATGGCAAACATTTAAGATGGTCCAATTTGAAAGCTAGCTGATACAGACATCATAATTGGTAAAGAGAGGATGTGAGCACAATAAAGCACAGAAAATATTGAGGTAAAGGGAGAAAATGCTGGTTACCACCCCTGTGAAATGTAATTCATAAAATAATGAACATATTATGAATCTTAAGAATGTTTCATACATTACTCATTATCACTTCTTTAACACACTTCATGAAGTTTTCTGCATGAAGTATGATGATAATTGCTTCATGAAGACATTATGAAGATATTAATGATTGACAAAATCCTTAAAACCTTCATGATGAATGCAAAGGATTTATTATGAAGTTTTTATTTAAAAAAAGTTCAATAAAGTCCTTAATAAGTTCATAAGATGTCCATTATTGTGCATAAAGAACTCATAAAGAATCTGGTCCAGTTTGAAAAAAAAAACATGAGCTGACAATGAATTAATAATGGATTGTAATAGTTCTTAAAATGTCACTAACATGCCCATAGTTTGAATAAAGAACTGTGTAAGAACTGGTGAAGAATCAGGCCTCGTTCTTTGAATATTCTTAATGCGTCCATTTGGAAAAAATGAACTGGTAATTAATTAGTAAGGGATGGTTACATTTCTTAAAAGGTACATACTAAGTCCATATTTTCAATAAAGAAGTGATTAAGGACTGATAAAGATTCAGACCCAGTTCTGTAAATTTTCTTAATGTGTCCATTCTGGCAAAAAAACATGAACTAATCATGAAGTGATAATGGATTGTGTACAGTTCATAAAATGTTCTTAAAACATTCATGATCACCCAGTCTAATTTATGTTCCAGTCTATGACATGTGGTTTAGAAAATAATGGAGGGAATTTTGCTTGTCTGACTATTTTTCATGAAATATGTTTTTATTAAGACTTATAATTAATATTTTTAGTTATAGTCAAGTGATTAAGGAGCTCACTAAATGATAAAACCAAGGAAGGCAATGTTAGTAAGTGTTCTTTAGACTAACTTTAACAAATTCAAATGTTTATTTCTTTTACCATTCCCCACCCACATAATTATTCTGTAAAATGGATATTATTATTTTGCTTCTATAAATAGGAATCATTGATTTTTAATGGCCTGTTACTTATTACAGTTCTGAAACTACCTGTTCTACAAAAAGTTTCTTAAGTTTTGTTCTGTCAGCAACATATTTGTACAAATTGTTTTTTAGTATTTTTCATGACCTTGACACGTTTTTAAAAAGGAAATAATGGATTGGATTAAGGATTTATTATGCATTTCCAACTTCATAAAAAATTCATTACTCTGTATTTAGAGACACCTGTATGTTTTTATGAAGTTTGTTAAGAAATATTATTCATGAATTCTTCATTGAAAAGAAGTGAACAGAAAATGGCCCATACTCATTTTCAACAAAATAATCATAATTTCTTCTTAAGATCGTTTGCATATTTTTCTTGCATGAAGTCTTCATGAATTATATGATTATTTATTCATGAAGACTTCATGCCTTTTTCTCAGAATGCAAAACTGCATGGTTTAAGGATTTATTATGCATTTCCAACTTCATGAAATATTCGTTACTCTGTTTTTATGAAGATTTATGATAATGGGCCATTTTCTGTTCACTTCTTCTTCATGAAGATTTCATTTTTTCCGTTCTTGAATAGCTCATGAATATTTATTTAATACTTCATGAAGAATGACAAAGCATTTCACAGGGGCAGTATTTTCTTCCTTTGCTTAAATGTTTTCAAAAGCCATTTTTAATAGTGCCAAAGCCTGTATGCTGTGTCAAAAGCTTCACTTACGACATTGTTGAACATAGCTGATTATAATGCTCTTATTTGTGTTGAGTAGTAAAAACCTTTTTATTTCCACATTTTGACAATCATTCTTTCAGTTTCAAGGGAAACAACTGCATTTGATAGATTTATCTATGATATCAGTTATCTACCTTCATTGTCATTAATTAAATTGATATATATCGTCGGTGTAAATGCAAAACCTCGTATGTCGATTGGTGCCATTTTCAAAGCACAAACTTATGTGCCCAGTGTAGACGATTCTCGCAGGTTTTGATAAATTTTTACTGATCAGTATTATTGACACATTATTTGAGAACAATATGTCCAAATGTCAAGTAAGACATTTCAGTTTGAGAAAAGTTACTACACTTTTTTCCCTCCCCTTTGAAATTTTACAAAAACGAGATACAAGGTTTTGCATTTACAACGACGATATACAATTTGATTGAGGTTTAATGCGTCTTTCAACTACTATGGTCATATTGAGATGGCTCAAGCGACCTACCCATGGATTTCTGGTGCTTCTCATACCAGTATTACAACAACATTCTAACCAAGCCTCTAGCAGCTGGCTCACATAGGTTAACCATTGGTGGGTGACAATTTTGTCAGAAAGGGTGTTTGAAGTCCTTACTTGAAGAAATTATTAGGGAAAATTCTGAGAAAAAAAGAAGAAATAACTGATAATCAGCACTTTCTACTGATAATCAGCAATTTGTACTTTTGTCTCAATGCATTTTCTGCTATATAACATTTTCTTTGACATAAAACCTTTCATCATCTGCAACTCCTTTTAAATTTGACCTCCTTAGCTTCTTTACCGTCTCCTAAACGAGAAATAGTTTTGATATACATATAAGAATGGGTTTGGAAAAAAAATGAGACAAAAAAGAAGAAAATTCTAATTATCAGCATTTTCTTCTTTTGCTTCAATATTTTTTGTGCCATAATATTAACAAATTCTACTTCTAGTGACATCTATTTAATCGCCTGCAGGTTTCAAATTGGATCATCCTAAAATTTTGTAGTTTAGGAAAGGGTTAATCACATGTAGAAACAAGAGGCTGGTGTTTGTTGAACATGAATGCCCACGAAATGGCCAATGTTAAGTTTTCTGACAGACAGACTGACAGACATATGGACAGACAGGCACGAGAAAAAATATATGCTCTTGATTTTTGATTTGGGGGTATAAAAAAGTAATTTTCTTACCCACAGTCTGGCATATTGATCATTTAGTGACACTGTTGTTAATCCCGTATTATGTGATAACTAATAAGTAAGTCAGAGTAATGTCAATACTGAATTATGAATCATACTGGAAAGGAATGACTAATAAAAAATTGAGTTTGAAGCTTCTTTTAACCCTTTCCCAAACAAGACCTGGTTTTGACGTCCCTAATAGAAACTGCTTGGGAAAACATTGAAACAAAAGAAGAAACTGCTGATAACCAGCAGTTTCTCCTTTTGTCTCAATATTTTCTGTGCCATATTTTTCAAAAATCTTATCTTTAATAACATCTATTTTGTCATTTGTGGCTGTTTTTGAAGTGGATCACCTTTAAATATTGCCGTTTGGGAAAGGGTTAACTGGATTAGATTGTATCACAACAGCTGGAGCACCTAATCTTGGATATCTGGTATTTCTATCACAATATCCAATCTACGTCTTCAGCAGCTCATCTCAGTTTGATGATTAACAATTCATCTATAACACCATCTTGGCAAGCCAAGGGTGACTTCTACGACGTAACGTCGTTTCTGTATTCACCCTTGGCGTATTAAGTCCGATTTTCTTGGTCTCCTGGAAAGCGTTTTCATTGGTTCCAGCGAGATCTCGCTGGAACCAATCAGATTGTCGACTGATACATTTTTTATGAGTTACCAAATCATGACAACGGACGGGAAAAAACATTGCATTTGCAACTCAAAAACGCGAAGATGGGCGATTTTTCCTAAGAATTTCACTGCAATAGACAGGAATTCCGTTACTTTAATCGACGAATTATCATACTTTCGACAATTCGACCAAAAAAGCAGCTAACTTTTACATAATCCGCATGACGTATGACGCGAAAGACAACGCGCGTTAATGACATCATCAATAATGGACGTAAACAACCAGCAGAACAACCGCTAGGCGGCGCTTCGCGATTTCAAGAAAATCGGACTAAATCCGCCAAGGGTGAATACAAACGTAGGTGGGTTCAACCTTGGCTAGCGAAGATGCTATAACACATACAAGAGTGAATGATTGCATTATAGTACAGAACTTGTAAATTTTCACTATATTCAATCAAGTCCTACATTGTGGGTGTTTATTTAAATTGTAAGATGAACATCCACAACATAGGGTTTGTTGGTAGAAATATTAGGAAAATTTGGAAGTTATTTGTAAAATGTTTGCCTACCTATATGGCATAATATAGAGCATCCGTCACACATTGGGAATAATCCATGGATAACAAACAAATATTAACAATCTGTTGCAGGCCGTTTCAACCCATAATCAGATGGCAAAATTGAGATCTGCATGTGTCCAAATAAGCGTTTTTAAGTAAAATCAGGGTCAATAACTCATTAATTCTACATTATAGCATTTTCCCGAAAGAGCCAAGTACAAAGAAAATCTGATGGAAACTAGCGGGTCAGTTGCAAGAACAAGCGATTTTAAGTCAAATCAGGTGGCAATAAGTCCATTTAACTTGATCTTGTTGCAATTTTCAGTAAAGTTGGTTCTTGAATATCTACAGCTCCCAGTCATATCTTTTGCATACTAATCCATTACCAGACAACAAAATTTTTGAATTTTTGAATTTGAAAGGTGTTGCAGACGACAATTTCAAGTTGACGAAATTTTAAAGATTTTTCCATTTAGGGTTAGAAAACATTGTGAAAAATGAAGAAATTGCTCATGAGAGGCGTCAAAAAGCATCACTGTGATGCAATGTGTTAACCCTTTCCCAAACAAGACCTGGTTTTGACGTCCCTAATAGAAAATTCTTGGGAAAACATTGAAACAAAAGAAGAAACTGCTGATAACCAGCAGTTTCTCCTTTTGTCTCAATATTTTCTACGCCATATTTTACACAAATCCTATCTTTAATAGCATCCATTTTGTCATTTGTGGCGGTTTTTGAAGTGGATCACCCTAAAATTTTGACGTTTGGGAATGGGTTAAATAACGAATCAAACTAAAACTGTAAAAGTAATGTGTTTTTTTTGTCAAATCAGGGGAAATAACTCATCTTGATAGACTAATGTACAAGCTCAAAGCTAAAATCATATTGAGGAAAAAGGAGACAAAGTTTGTTTTTCAGCATTTTGCCTCGATGTTTTTCCAAACCTTTTCTGTACCACAGGTATCAAAAGGTCTTGTTTGGGAAAAAGAGTAGAAGATAGTCAAAACTATTTATCTGGCAAGCTGTTGCTGCCAGACTACCTTTTTCCAATAAATAATTTTCTCTGTCACATTCATTCACGGTGGATAATCATGTGATACAATATTTTCAGAAAATCTTCAATAATTTTGATGATATACAACCGATTTGATATCGGTTTAAAGCAGAGAATGTGGACAGACGTCACGCATTAGATGGACGTGGTTGATTTTTGAAAAATCAACTGATAAAAAAGTTATTGAAGATAAACCAAAATTTTGGTTTTATATATATCTTCAATAACTTTTTTATCAGTTGATATTTCAAAAATCCAACAAGTCCATCTTATTCCTGGCATTTTCCCACATTCTCTGCTTTAAATCGAATTCAAATTGGTCTAGTATTAAAAAAGATATTGCAGATTATCGGAAATTCTGAGTCACATGATATAGACCTTGAGCCACCAATAACCCCTGCTCCCCCCCCAGAGGGAATTTTGAAGGGTATGATTTTCTGAAAGCTTATAACAAATGCTACAAGATGAGCGTTGTTTGCACTTTGGTCGTTGGGGCTTTTGGCTGTAACCCTTATCTAAAACCCTTAACCCTTTCAAATTTTTCATTTAAATATACAGACAATTATTTGGTCATATCTTGATTGAATTTTAATCTACATATGTCAAAATGGTATCAAATGAAAGCTTATGACTTGCTCTTCAATTTGTAGTTATTTTATGCAAATTAGCTCATTTGCATATTCATGAATATTAATGATTTTCCTTAAAATTACTAATTTTTGATGAAAATTTGATAAATAACTTCTAAAACAAGGCATTTCTGTCCAAGGGTAATTTTGTAAACATGGTTTATCTTAAAGTATATTTTATTAGAAACATTTTGAGCCTTGTTTGCACTCTGGCAGTTGGGGCTTTTCGCCGTAACCCTTATCCAAACCCTTAACCCTACCAAATTGTTCATTTAAATTTTGAAAATGAATTTGGTCATATCTTGATTGAATATTGACACACAGGTGTCAGAATGGTATCAAATGAAAGCTTATGACTTGCTCTTTCATTTTCAGTTATGTTATGCAAATTAGCTCATTTGCATATTCATGAATATTAATGATTTTTTCTAAAATTGTGATTTTCGATAAAAATGTGGTAAATACTTTTCAAAACAGAGCATTTTTGTGCAGGGGAATTATGTAAACATAGTAAATCTTCAAGAAAATTATATTAGAAACATTTTGAGCGATGTTTGCACTTTGACCATTTGGGCTTTTGGCCAAATCCCTTATCTAAACCCTTAACCCTATAAAATTGTTCATTCATTTCAAAATGTTTTTGGTCATATCTTGGTTGAATATTGACCTACAGATGTTAGAATGGTATCAAATGAAAGCTTATGACTTGCTTAATAATGTGCTTTAAATTTTACGCAAGTTAGCTCATTTGCATATTTATGAATATTAATGACATTACTTAAAACTGTGACCTTTTTTCCGAATATTTGGTAAACACTTTCAAAAACATTGTGTTTCTTCTCAGGGGGAATCATGTAACAATGGTTTAAATTAAAGAACAGTTTATAAGAAACATTTTGAGCAATGTTTGCACTCTGGCGATGGGGGCTTATGGCGGTGACCCTTATCTAAACCCTTAACCCCTTCAAATTGTTCATTCAAATTTTCAAAACGTTTTTGGTCATATCTTGATTAAGTATTGACCTACTGATATCAAAATGGTATCAAATTAAAGCTTATGGCTGGCTCTTCCATGTGCTATTATTTTTCATGCATATTAGTTCAGTTGCATTGCCATATATATTAATGATTTTCCTTAAAATTGTTATTTGTCAGCGAAAATGTGTTAAATACTATCAAAAACAAGGTGTTTCTGTTCAAAGGCATTATGTAAACATAATTTATCTTAAAGAACATTACATGAATAACACTTTAAGCAATGTTCACACTGTAGCATTTTACCTATTTTACTTTTACCCAAACCTCTTATCAAAACCCCCAACCCTATCAAATTGTTTATTCAAATTTTCAAAACGTTTTTGGTCATATCTTGATTAAAATATTGATCTACAAACGTAAAAATGGTATCAAATGAAAGCTAGTGAATTGCTTGTATATTTGCAATTACTTCATGTCGATTTGCTCATTTACATATTCATAAATACTATTGATTCTTAAATGTTTGGGACAAAAACACATTTATTGTGGAAAATCCATAAAATGTATTCCATTTGACAGTGCTATATGTTATATAGTAATCCTGTTATGTTATGTACATAGTAACCCTGTTATGTTTAGTAATTGATCTATGTCGGTTTCCATCATGATAAACTTGCCCAACTCCCACAGTTTGAGTAATTCCAAGATTGCCACCAAGTGCGATGTGAATCATTTTTGGTCAAATTGTTCTAGAACAGTGCAATAAGTAAGTGTCTTAATATAGAATTTCACATGCTGATCTAAACCTGGTAGCATAGTTGTAGCATTTAAATATCAGGAAAATATTGAACTGAAGATATCTATGGCCATCGAATGCCATCCTGGAAAACATATGCCATATTGAAAGAGATTGTATGTGTATCGCAAGGGAACTATTTTCAATTTATTGTTAGGTGGTACTATGCTGAAAGCACTTATATAAGAAATATGTGTAGATAAGGAAGAATATGAATATTCATTCAGCATGGGCTGTCGGTAGTATGGATCAGTTCACATCTGTTCTGATCTGATACAGACAAATAAATGCTTCGTAATAAATGCAATAATCTTTTGATCACAACCAGTAATTGTCTGTACTCTAGCTACATACATACATCGCGTACATCTCTTGATTTTATGCATC
The DNA here is from genome assembly GCA_963680895.1 of Fragum sueziense. Taxonomy (NCBI): domain Eukaryota; kingdom Metazoa; phylum Mollusca; class Bivalvia; order Cardiida; family Cardiidae; genus Fragum; species Fragum sueziense. The sequence goes on from OY804598.1 coordinate 1,315,630, forward strand.
TGATACATAGGCTTTACATATGGCACCCCAAGCTTAATTTATCTGAATTGAAAATGCCTAAATAGAGCAAAAAGGAATGGTAACACCAGTGTCCCTGATCTGTCAGCCACATATCAAATACACTTAAGGCCAACAAATTGACTTGTCTATGAGGAAAACATAAGGAAGGGCTCTCCAGATGGAGAAAAACCATGCTGTTTTCTCCATGTGAATGGCAAAAGTAAGGCCTTGATAATTGCTTAACAATGTTATTTTGTTATATGTATGCAATTTGTCTACATTCAAGGATCTCTGTTCAGCCATAAAACTTAAAAAATGATTGGAATGATTAATTTTATATGGGTATTAGAATAAAGTCCCCCATTTTGTATCATTCTATGGCATATGATAAAATGTTTATGTTTGAAGTCCTATTTTGCGTCAATTTTGGATTCATGTAGCAGTTTTACAAAGGATAACATTCTGTCAACTAAACTAGATATAAGCAAGAACACCAATACAATAAAAGAAATCAATTTAACTTATTTGCACTTAAAACAATAAAGATTAAAAAGATCAAATGGAAACTAAATACATACATTGAAAATAAGATTTATAGGAACAAAATATAATGGACTGCACACTTTAAAATTACTGTTACTTCCAAACAAAACATCAAATAGTTTTCAAACAAGGCTTAGATGTTGTTAAAAGAGTGAACATGGATATTTAATGGTTGAAAACTCATGAGAAAGAAACAATCGGACCTTCTGGTGCGTATTTAAAATAAAAAAACCTTGCAAAACAATCAAAATTTTAGACAAATCATTAATATGCATGCTTATGCAAATGAGCTAATTTGCATAAAATATCTGCATATTAAAGAATAAGTCATTAGCTTTCATTCGATACCATTCTTACATCAGTAGGTCAATATTCAATCAAGATATGACCAATCATGTTTTGAAAATTTGAGTGAACAATTTTATAGGGTTAAGGGTTTGGATAAGGATTATGACCAAAGGCCCCAAGCGCCGGAGTGCAAATATCTCTCAAAATGTTTCTAATAAAATGTTCTTTAAGATAAACCATGTTTACATGATTCCCCCAGAACAGAAACACAATGTTTTTGAAACTATTTATCGAATATTAGCAAAAAGGTCACAATTTTAAGTAAAATCATTAATATTCATGAATATGCAAATGAGCTAATTTGCATAAAATTCATAGCAAATTATTGAGCGAGTCAAAACCTTTCATTTGATACCATTATAACATCTATAAGTCAATATTCAACCAAGATATGTCCAAAAACGTTTTTAAATGATTGAACAATTTATAGGGTTAAGGGTTTAGATAAGGGTTTTGGCCAAAAGCCCCAACGGTCAAAGTGCAAACATCGCTCAAAATGTCTCTTGTATAATTTTTTTTAAGATTTGCTATGTTTACATTATTCCCCTGCACAAAAACGCCTCGTTTTGGAAAGTATTTACCACATTTTTGTCGAAAATCGCAATTTCAGGAAAAATCATTAATATTCATGAATATGCAAATGAGCTAATTTGCATAACACAACTGAAAATGAAAGAGCAAGTCATAAGCTTTCATTTGATACCATTCTGACACCTGTGTGTCAATATTCAATCAAGATATGACCAAATTCATTTTCAAAATTTAAATGAACAATTTGGTAGGGTTAAGGGTTTGGATAAGGGTTACGGCGAAAAGCCCCAACTGCCAGAGTGCAAACAAGGCTCAAAATGTTTCTAATAAAATATACTTTAAAATAAACCATGTTTACAAAATTACCCTTGGACAAAAATGCCTTGTTTTAGAAGTTATTTATCAAATTTTCGCCCAAAAATGCAAATTTCAAGGGAAATCATTAATATTCATGCATATGCAAATGAGCTAATTTGCATAAAATAACTACAAAATGAAGAGCAAGTCATAAGCTTTCATTTGATACCACTTTGACATCTTTAGGTCAATATTTGATGAAAATATGACAAAATAAGTAATGTATTTTTTTATGAAAAAAATGATAGGGTTAAGGGTTTTAGATAAGGGTTACAGCCAAAAGCCCCAACGGCCAGAGTGCAAACAACGCTCAAAATGTTTGTAAGATAATGTACTTTAAGAAAAAACATGTCTACAAAATTCCCTCTGGGGGGGAGCAAACATGTTTCTAGCTCAAGGTCTAATAATACACCGTGTACCAGATTACCTTTTTCCAATAAATATTTCTCTGTCACATTCATTGTATGTCCCACCACTAATACTTTCACATACATCAATAATAATAATAAGTTGTTGAAATGAAATAATTATCAATTAATCAAACAAAATAGACTTTTTGAGATTTTGATATTGTATTGTAAGGCTGCAAAATGATTAGGTAGAAAGAGCTTTCAAGTTTTGCATAATTATCAAATTATCATGAGCAGAGAATTTTCACAAAATATGACTGCCATATATGAAATAGGCAAAAAGAAACCTATCCAACACGATAATTTCATAATCATAAGATTTAATACTATGAGTGCTATAGATAGCACGGTGGGGATTGTGCATGCTGGGATGGATAACGAATACGGACAAAAATAATCTCGAATCTTGTCAAATATTTTGCAATAACTCCTTTATTTCTTTGTCGATTTTCAAAAGGTCTGTTGCATGTACCCCGCCTTGAAAATCTCTTTCCTCGGATACATGGATTATTTGTGGTATCCTTTTAATTTTTCCAAAAATTGATCCCAACTGACCAGAAAACGAAATGATAACGACTACGGCAAAATAAGCCACGCTTCAGGTAGGAAATTGTGCAATAATTTTCTTATTTCTGTGTCAATTTTCAAGCGGTTTGTTGCATGTACCCCGCCTTACTGAGCGCTTTCCTCAGGTGTATTACTTATTTGAAAACTCCTCATATTTTTCCCCAAAATTGATCCCAACTGACCAGAAAAACGACCAGATTTTTTGTCGTTTTTCTGGTCGGTTGGGATCACTTTTCGCAAAAAGTACAAAAAGGTGTCGTGTAAAGCATATATCGGATGAAAGAGCTCAGTAAAGCGGGGTACATGCAACAAACCGTTTTTGAATTGACGCAGAAATAAGGAAGTTATTGCAAAATGTCTTACCTGAAGCGAGGCAAATTTGTCAGTAGATTTACCCATCCCTGCATGCACAATCCCCACCATGGATAGGCTACAAACAAAGCTGAAAGTCTGTCAAACAGCAAAGGACAATAATTCAAATAATATGCAAGATAGAATTGCGCAGAGTTATGTTTGTACCCAGTGCACTTTGCTCGAGAGAGATCTATGAAGTTTCATGATCCTAGCTAGTTGAACGCATTATGGCACATTTTGATCCCCAATGAAATAAAAGCTGGAGAAAACATTGTGGAAAATGAAGAAATTGCTTATGTCAAGCAATTTCTTCATTTCCCACAATGTTTTCTTTCCAAAATGACTAAATAATGCAATGTTTTTAATTGTCTTGAAATTGTCGTCTGCAAATCTTTGATTATGGACAAGTCTAATTTCTTGCCGTCTGGTAATGTGTTAAAAGAAATGCTCAGACATAGAATTGAACATTATGCTCACTAGAATAAAAAGATGAACACAGTCAGTGAAATATTGTCAGTAACATTTGAACACAGTGTAACAGCTTAGTCGAGTTTTAGTTACAACATTTTCGAGCAAAGCAAGTAATATCCTGTTTTTCATAAGAAAATCTACCAAGTCCTTTTTCCATGACGAGGCATGATATTCAAAAGGCAAATCACCCGTGCATATGATAAGGAATTCATACAAGAAGTTTCATCAAATTTGGCCAAAAAGGTGTGGAGAAAACCCTTGTGATGGACGGACAGACGGAAAGACGGAAGAACAGGCAGACAAAGCCAAGCTATAGGCTAGTCCTTCGGGATGCATAGAAATATTGCGCTTTTAAACCCAAACCTCGTAACTGCAGCTTGTTTAACCCATTACCACACAGTGACTCCTTTTGACTCCCCACGAGAAAATAGCTTTGGAAAACATCGTGGAAAATGAAGAAACTGCTTGTGACAAGCAATTTCTTCATTTCCCACAATGTTTTCTACCAAGAAGTCATACAAATTCCATGTTTCATCATATTGAAAATGTCGTCTGCTTCTTCTTTGAATTTGGACCAGTCCAAAATTTTGCCGTTTGGTAATGGGTTAAAAGCTGCAGTTACAAGATTTTTGTTGAAAAGCAGCGATATTGTTCATAACTATCTTACCTTGCCATATTTTAAAGCATATAAATATATCCTAAATAATCCAGATCATTTTTCATGGACACTTTCACATATTTAACATTACACTGCAATAACTACAATTCATGACTGTAAATGAATCTTCCTTATTAAAAATCATAAATCACTGGCTCAAATTTTTACGTGAAATCAATCCTTAACCTGATATTTGATATTTTTTTTATAATCTTAGAGAAAACAAGGAACAAAGAAAGAGCTTCTTTGTATTTCATAGAAATGCAAAATTAAAATTGAAGAAAACACGAATGCCCCCCAAATGGGCTTTTTTCTTAAATGTTAAGTTTTCATGTAAATGGTTAAGTTTTCATGTAAATGGTTGATTAGAGTTAAAGGATGACCTTGAGGAAGGTCATATTGCATTGAACAAATAGATAGCATTCAAAGAAAGTTACATACCAAATTTGAGCTTTGTATGTCAAATACTTAGAAAAGGCAAATGTTAAGTTTTCGGACAGACGAACAGACAAACGGACATGAGTAAAACAATATGCCAGCGATCTCTCGATACGGGGGGCATAAAAAGTCAATCTCCAAGATGAAACCGAGATATGGATGCCGAATTATACGTGACCGGGCCTTTAAAAGGAAAAATTTAGATCTTCTATTATAAATTTTGCTTTTATTTTTATCTGAAAGAACATAATTATTTTCTTATAAAAATTCTGAAATTTTCAAGTTAAAGTAAATTGCACTATTTACAAGGAATAATTTTCTTTCTGAAATTAATTTGTGGTAAACTACAATTTCACTGGTTCCCAGTCGTATGTCGCAGTACATTTCAGGGGCGGTAACCAGTCTACTAGTGGGACAAGTCTAAATCAAATTGTTTGTCTCTGTCTCAAGTTTGCTATACCAGAATTAAATAGCGTATAAGTAACAGTGTTATATCATTATTCGTCACTTACAAAAAAAGGGCGTAAATGGTTAATCAGACAACCTGACAAATAGAATGTAGCTGTATGTATTAAGCTATTTTGTCCTGGACACTTTGGATTTTTAACCCTTTCCCAAACGACAAAATTTTAGGGTAGTCCTTTTTAAAAGCTGCTCTAGACAAAAAAATTGGTGTTAAAAAGGAAGGGATTTGTGTACAATATAGCACAGATAATATTGAGACAAAAGGAGAAACTGCTGTTATCAGCAGTTTCTTCTTTTGTCTCAATATTTTCCCAAGCCATTCCTATTAGAAATGTCAAAACCAGGTCTTGTTTGGGAAAGGGTTAACACAACATAAAGGCTTGGTCACATACACCAATCCACATCCACATCAGGGACTGAGCAACTCTAAAACAGGGGACCAATGCAGCATTATTTTGGATGTGATGTGGAGATATGGATGTGAAATTGTATGCTGAATCCTATGTGACTGGGTTCTAAGGGCTATAAACTTTGGTTATCCTTAACCAAATGTTGTTTTTTTATTGGGGTTTTACGCCGTTTTCAACTTCTTTGGTCATATCGCGGCGGCTGGAGCACCTAACCGTGGGTTCCTGGTATTTCTCGCACCAGTACAACCACAATATCCAAACCGAGCCTCCAGCTGCTCTCTCACATAGATGATTCACACCCATTGGTGAAAGACAAATGACTTTTGTCAAATGTCAGAATGGATACTGGCCGAGCCGGGGTTCGAACTCGAGACCCCTGGATTGACAGACTCCGACGTAACCCACTGAGCTATCCGGGCTCGGCACCAAATGGTTTAATACTTGCCACGGTTAAACTTTGTTACTACAGAGGAAGTTTTTAAAACCAAAACATGTATTAAAACCAATGTTCAACTTTAAACAAAGTTTATACAACCTCATCCTCGGAAACCCCGCGGTCATAGCTACGCTACATGACCCCTGGGGCAATTGGCTAGGAAAACTTTGTATTCGCCGCTCCCAAATGCCGCCATTTCATTGGTTCCATTATCATTTCATGATGGGCGAGTAGACCAATCAAACTGGCCGATACAAATCGCCAACCTCTAAACAGTGATTATGTCAGAGGTACGTAATTTAATCCTGATTCAGGGTAGATAACTGCGTAGGAGATTGACAAATCGCTTCGGGTAAGTTGTCAATATGGAAGATTACTATCGTTTAGCGTGTGTTTCAAGTTTAAAAGACTTCCAAAAAGAAACTTTCCCCATCTTTCTATTTTAAAACCGTATGACATGTCAGCGATCTGTAATTTTTTATCTCGTTGTCGCACAAATTACATCTTACCATGAGCGCAGCCATCTTGATTGTAATTGACAACGCATCGACTTATGAGAGCCGTTATTTGATTGGGCCTTGCACTCATGCGTTTCGTATCGATTTTCGGCAGCTAATTCAAAGTTTAAGTGGCCAAGTGCCCCAGGGGTCATGTAGCGTAGCTATGACCGCAGGGTTTCCGAGGATGATACAACCTGGCCAAGGTTGTAATTTATTTCAGATCATTTTGTGCCTTTCCTTAAATACCTTTTAAAGCACCATAACAAAGAAGGGTAATTAACCCTTTCCCAAACGACAAAAAGTTTAGGGTGATCCACTTCAAAAACTGCCACAAAAGACAAACTAGAAGTTAATAACGATAGGATTTGTGTAAGATATGGCACAGAAAATATTGACACAAAAGGAAAAACTGCTGGTTATCAGCAGTTTCTTCTTTTGTCTCAATGTTTTCCCAAGCCTATTCTATCAAGGACGTCAAAACCAGGTCTTGTTTGGGAAAGGGTTAACCGGTTTAAGATCGAAGCCTTTATTTTAGAAAACTAGGCTTAAGGATAGTAAGTGAAACTAGATATTGTGTTGTATTATGAACTTATTCCTTCTCGCATTACAATGTCATTCAAAACAATACAGTACAAATCAAATGTCATCTGATATATATGCAAAAACTTGGTCATCTGATAATACCCTTTAAATCATTCCCAAATGGCAACAAGAGCTTCACAAAGCAGCACATCTACTCCCCAGAGGGGCTTGTCTGTAAAATTGGCCATATTTTCAATCAAGGGCAGCAAATTCAAGAATGAGTCATCTGAATTTTTTAGCAGTGTACACAACTAGACATAATGAGAATTCATTGTGGCAAGTTTGATCAAATTCCATTTAAATCTGTACAAGGAGTTGCACACTAGAAAATAAGCATTTTCTAACTTCAAGGGCAGATAATTCTGGAATGACAAAAAGTTATCGGAATCCCGTAAGTCATCACCATCATCATCACCATTGTTTTGTTTATCGTGCAGGTGTAGGGACTCTGCTCCACAGTCAGCAGGATCCGTCTAGTTGTCTGGCTGGATGTATGCATAGCAGATTTAACCACAACTAGATACCATGGAGATTCACTTATTTGGCAAGTATATTCAAATTCTGATTAAAATTGTAGAAGTTAAGCACACAAAAAGTAACAACTTCCCAATCTTCTGAGAAATGGGAGTCAGTTATGCTTCCGTATATTCAGATTTAGTATTCAACCTTCTTTTAAGACCCATGAAATTGCAGTATATTTTAAAATCTCGCTGCTAAGTTTCGCATACACAAGACTGTCGGCTAGTTTGTGTGATGTCTGTACACAGCCATGCCCCCATCTCCAATAAACAGCTAGCAAACAGTCCAACAAGAGCTTCTCAGAGCGGGGCATTAAGCCCGAGAGGGGCTTGTCAGTAAAATTGGCCATTTTTTTCAATTCAAGGGCATATAATTCAAACATGAAAAGTTATCAAAATTTTGTTAGCACAACCAGACACCATAAAGATTCATTGTGGCTAGCTTGATTAAATTCTGGTTGAAACTGTGGGAGTTGCACACATGAGAAAATGGGCATTTATGAGAAAATGGGCATTATTCCTTAAATTCAAGGGCAGATAATAAAAAAAAAAACCTTTATCTCAATTACGTAAGTAGTGTGCACAACTAGACACCATGGAGATTCATTTTTGGTTTGGTTTATTGGGGTTTTTCAACTACTAAGGAGATTCATTGTAGCAAGTTTGATAAAATTCTGATCAAAACTGTAGGAGTTGCGCACACAAGAAAATGGGCATTTCTTTTTTATTCAAGGGCAGATAATTCAAGAACGAAGAGTTATCTGAGTTCCGTAAGCGGTGTGCACAACACTCGATCAAAACTGTAGGAGGAGTTGCGCACACAAGAAATTGCTAACAGACGGACAGACAGACAGACGGATGGACGGACAGACAGGCGACTGGGTCCATAACATAATACGACCCTTCGGGCGTATAAAAACTGTCGAAAACTGTCGCTATTTTGCCCAATTCAAGGGCACATAACTCTCACGCTTCAAGTCAGATCAGAAAATCAAACTCATCTGAGATCTTATGATCTCTAACATTATGTCCAAGTTTTGTCTTGATTGATCAATAATTGCAGATGCTAGAGTGTAAACAATGTCAAAACTAGCTATTTTTCGCATTCAAGGGCAGATTACTAAAGACTTTCTGGTCCGATCTGACCCATTATCGAACTCATCTGAGATCTTATAGCCATTCATGTTTTGACCAGGTTTGGTATTGTTAAAGATTGGCTTATTTTTGTAGATGCTAGAGTGTAAACACGAAATAGTGGAGGGACGGATAGACGGACGGATGGACAGACTGACAATGGACAAAAAGTGACCACAATAGCTCACCTTGAGCAATTCGTGCTCAGGTGAGCCAATAAGTCGTAACAAAGATCCTTTCCAAAAGCAATGAGATAGAGGATTTCCTATCCTCTATTCTGTTTACATTGAATGAATTTCATCCAACAATCATATTTTATTTTCATTGTAACAAAACTTTGCAAACTTTTACTTGATTAACTTCAAGTCTCCATGAACTGACATTTGATTCCCATGTTTTGACTAAGGAAATAAGAATAATGTACCTCTAATAAACACCCATCCCTAACTTTTCTATCAAGCACTTTTCTAATGAACTCCATGGCGTTTATTAGAATAATTATGGTATTTATTGATGGTTTTTTATCACTGATCATCAAACCCTTCTTTATGGATAATCATTGGCACCTTATAATATTTGGTGAGTTTGTTTATTGGGGTTTTATGTCGTTTTCAACAGCTGTAGTCATATCGCCGCAGCTGGAGCACCTAACCATGGATTCCTGTTGTTTCTCATACCAGTACTAACTCAACAACCTAACCCAGCCCCCAACTGCTTGCCAACATACATTCATGATATCAAACCATTGGTAATATTTGGTGAGAACCAACAATCTATGGTATTGAATAGGAATAAGCAATATTGCTATAACCATCTTCTATAATTATTATGTTGCTTTGCTGCAATGGAGGTTTCACTAGGTTTTACCTTTAACCCTTTCCCAAACAAGACCTGGTTTTGACGTCCCAAATAGAGGAAGCTTGGGAAAACATTGAGACAAAAGAAGAAACTGCTGATAATCAGCAGTTTCTCCTTTTGCCTCAATATTTTCTGAGCTATATCATACACAAATCTCATCTTTAACAACATTCACTTTGTCGTCTGCAGCAGCTTTCAAATTGAACCACTCTAAAACTGTGTCGTTTGGGAAAGGGTTAAAGAAACTTTCTCACATACGGTAACCAGATTTACCTGTTCCTACACCAGTTTAGCCTTTAATCATGGTCTCTTCAATTGGTTTATCTTCAATAACTTTTTATCAATTGATTTTTCAAAAATCCGTCCATCTAGTGCGTGGCGTCTGTCCACATTCTCTGCTTCAAACGGAATTCAAATCGGTCCAGTATTTACAAAATTTTTGAAGATTTTCTGAAAATATTGTATCACGTGATTATCCATCGCGGTCATGTCATTCTATCAACTGTCTGGACTGTATAACATTTGTTAGTTTTCACGTCAAGTCATACTAACTGTTATTGTCATGCAGATTCTCACTCAATATAAGGCCATAACTTTGAAATGTTACTGCTTAAGACCCAATCACACTTTCACAGCATAATCATTGCTGGAGAACGACAAAAACAAATCACATAATAATGTTTTTTATGTTGTTTTTTTTTTCAATGTGATGTGGGGACGCCAATTGTGTGTGACTGGGCCTTTAACCTTATGATGACATAAAATGGTGACTAATTTCATTCAACTTTTCTGGACCTTTCCAGTCAGGCAGATTCCCACTCAATATAAGGCCATAACTTTGAAGAGTGGTAATGCTCCAGACCCAGTCACACTTTCACAGCATTATTGCTGGAGGACGTCCAAACAAATCACATCATGAAGTTGTAATGTGATGGGAATGCCAATTGTGTGTGACCGGGCCTTTAACCTCATGATGACTTATTTCATTCAACTTTTCTGGACCTTTCACTGGAGTCATGCAGATTCCCACTCAATATAAGGCCATAACTTTGAAAAGTGGTAATGCTTAAGACCCGGTCACACTTTCACAGCAAAATCAATGCTGGAGGACATCCAAAACACATCACATAATAAAGTACATTTTTTAGATGTGATGTGGGGAAGTCAATTGTGTGTGACTGGGCCTTTAACCTTATGATGACATAAACTGTTGTCAAATTTCATTCAACATCTCTAACATCTTTACTGTAGATCAATGACTTTGAAGAGTCTTATTTTAAAACCTTACTAGCCATTATGAATTAATTAAATTGTGGAAGTAATGTCTTGTCAATAACTGGTTGGTTGCTTATTTCTATGCATTATGTTATTGTAAAGTCAAACAAGTCATACTGTTATGCAGATTCCCACTCAATATAAGGCCGTTACTTTGAAGAGTGGTAATGCTTAAGACCCGGTCACACTTTCACAGCAAAATCAATGCTGGAGGACGTCAAAACAAATCACATCATGAAGTTGTAAAGTGATGTGGACACCAATTGTGTGTGACCGGGCTTATAACCTTAAGACATAAAAGGTTGATTCGTTGTTTCATGGAATAAATTGTAGACTGTCATGTCATTAAATCAATGGTTGAAGCTTTTTGGTTGGATATTATTATACATTTGTTGGTCATTAAGTTTATCCAACTGTCTTGTCATGTAGATTGCAACTCAATATACGGCCATGACTTTGAATTGAGTTTATTGGGGTTTTACGCCGTTTTCAACTACCAGGGTCATATCGCGGCGGCTGGAGTACCTACCCATGGATTCCTGTTATTTCTCAAACCAGTACTACCACAACACCCTTACCGAGCCTCCAGCTGCTCGCCCACTTAGGTTAACGATTTCAAACCCATTGGTGGGTGACAATTTTGTCAGAAAGGGTATTAGCCGCGGCCGGGTATCGAACCCGAGACCTCTCGAATGAGGGTCAGATGCGCTACCAACTGCGCTAAGGCCGCGGCCCCATGACTTTGAAATGTTACTGCTTAAGACCCAATCACACTTTCACAGCATAATCATTGCTGGAGAACGACAAAAACAAATCACATAATAATGTTTTTTATGTTGTTTTTTTTTCAATGTGATGTGGGGACGCCAATTGTGTGTGACTGGGCCTTTAACCTTATGATGACATAAAATGGTGACTAATTTCATTCAACTTTTCTGGGTTTGAGTTTATTGGGGTTTTACGCCGTTTTCAACTACCAGGGTCATATCGCGGCGGCTGGAGCACCTACCCATGGATTCCTGTTGTTTCTCAAACCAGTACTACCACAACACCCTTACCGAGCCTCCAGCTGCTCGCCCACTTAGGTTAACGATTTCAAACCCATTGGTGGGTGACAATTTTGTCAGAAAGGGTATTAGCCGCGGCCGGGTATCGAACCCGGGACCTCTCGTATGAGGGTCAGATGCGCTACCAACTGCGCTAAGGCCGCGGCCTTCAACTTTTCTGGACCTTTCCAGTCATGCAGATTCCCACTCAATATAAGGCCATAACTTTGAAGAGTGGTAATGCTTCAGACCCAGTCACACTTTCACATCATTATTGCTGGAGGACGTCCAAACAAATCACATCATGAAATTGTAATGTGATGGGAACGCCAATTGTGTGTGACCGGGCCTTTAACCTCATGCTGACTTATTTCATTCAACTTTTCTGGACCTTTCACTGTAGTCATGCAGATTCCCACTCAATATAAGGCCATAACTTTGAAGAGTGGTAATGCTTAAGACCCGGTCATACTTTCACAGCATTATTGCTGGAGGACGTCCAAAACAAATCACATCATTATAAAGTACATATGGTCACTTTTCAATGTAAACCTCATAACTGCAGCTTGTTTTAAGCTGCAGTTATGAGGTTTTCGTTAAAAAGCGGCGATATATTTCATAGATATGATATGGATGCCAATTTTGTGTGACTGGGCCTACAACCTTATTAAATCATGACAAAGAAAATTTTAATGTGACTTATTTCATTCTACTTGTCCATCATCTTCATTGTAGATTTAAAATGTCTGAAGAGTGTTGCTTTAGACCTTACTAGCTAGAGTGTTGCTTTAGACCTTACTAGCTAGAGTGTTGCTTTAGACCTTACTAGCTAGAGTGTTGCTTTAGACCTTACTAGCTAGAGTGTTGCTTTAGACCTTACTAGCTAGAGTGTTGCTTTAGACCTTACTAGCTAGAGTGTTGCTTTAGACCTTACTAGCTAGAGTGTTGCTTTAGACCTTTCTAGCTAGAGTGTTGCTTTAGACCTTACTAGCTAGAGTGTTGCTTTAGACCTTACTAGCCATTATGGATTAAATTGTGGACTGTCATGTCAAAACTGTTTGGTCTCACTTTCACAGCATAATCACTGCCCAGGTTGTCACAAACAAATTACATAATTATGAAGTATACTTTTTAGATGTGATGTGGACGCCAATTTTGCGTGACCAGGCCTATAACCTTATCAAATCATGACATAAAATGTTGACTTATTTCATTCAAAGAAAAACAAGTTTTCACTGTTGAGTAATGACTGAAGATTGAGTGTTGTTTCAAAACGTTACTAGTTATTATGGAATATATCGTCGGTGGGGAGTCAAAACCTCGTAACTCCAGCTTATTCAAGCTGTACTTACGAGGTTTTGACTCCCCACCAGCGATATAGTGGATTGCCATGTCATTCTGCTCATTCAAACATCTGTCTAGTCTCTTTATCCCTTTCCCAAACAATACCTGGTTTTGACGTCCCTAATAGATATGGCTTGGGAAAACATTGAGGCAAAAGAAGAAACTGCTGATAACCAGCAGTTTCTCCTTTTGCCTCAATATTTTCTGTGCTATATTGTACACAAATCCCTTCCTCTTTAACATCAATCTTGTCGTCTACAGCAGGTTTTAAGTAGGACCGCCCTAAAATTTTGTTGTTTGGGAAAGGGTTAAATGGATATAACTGCATTTTGTGTTGTCAAGTTTATTTAACCTGTCATTGTCATGCGATTCCCACTCAATTTAGGTGCAAGACTTTGAAGAGTGGTATGGTAATGCTTAAGACCCGGTCACACTTTCACAGCATAATCACTGCTGGAGGACGTCCAAAACAAATCACATTATTATAAAGTACAGTCGACACTCGTTATCTCGCCATCGGATAAGTCAAAATTCCGCTTAAGTCGAAGTGAAAGTCATGTCCCATACTCAACATATGAATATCAAAATGAATTCCGAAACAAACACAGCCATTGAAATTTAGTAGGAAAAGGATAGAAATTGCTCGTTTCGAGCAATTTCTTTCATTTTCCTACTATGTTTCAATCATAGACATATATGATGCTCATCAAAAATGGTTAAATATTGTTTTCATCGAAAATAATCAAAATCGGATTAGTCGAACTCCGGATATGTCGAGGTATTTTGACGGCACCTTTGACTTCGACACAACGAGTGTTGACTGTATATTCTTTAGATGTGATGTTGATGCCAATTGGGTATGAACGGCTACTACCTTATCACATAAAATGTTGACTACTTTCATTCACCTCAGTCAAACAAAAACAACTTTTCACTGTAGAGCATTATGAGTGAAGATCAAGTGTCATTTCAAAACCTTAATACCTATTATGGAATAAACTGTGGACTGTCATTTCATTCAATCAACTGTTATACCAACTGTTTGGTTGCATTTCTATGCATTTTATTGTTTGTCAAGTCATTCAGCAGTCATGTCATGCAGATTCCCACTCTATGTACGGCCATAACTTTTGAGAGTGTTACTGCTTCAGACCCGGTCTCACTTTCACAGCAAATTTAATGCCGGAAGACGTCACAGAAATCACATATGAAGTTGAAATGTGATGTGGATGTCAATTGGGTGTGACCGGGCCTAAAAATTAACCTTATCATTACATTAAATGTTGATTCATTTAATGCAGCTTCTCTTACCTCTTCACTGTAGATCAATGACTTAGAAAGATATTGCTTCAAAACCTTACTAAATATAAGTGGACTGTCATGTCATTCTATCAACAGTTTACTGTTTAAACAGTTTGATTGCACATTGCTCATCATTTTGTTGTTTGTCATATCATTCAGCTGTCTTTGTCATTCAGATTTCCACTCAATATAAGGCCATAACTTTGAAGAGTGTTGCTGCCTCAGACCCGGTCACACTTTCACAGCAAAATCAATGCTGGAGGACGTCACAGAAATCACATGTAAAGTACAATTTTTTCGTTGTGATGTGGAGGCCAATTGTGTGTGACCGGGCCTATAACCTTATTATGACATAAATGTTGACTTACTTCATTCAACTTCTCTGTCAAACAAACACAAAACCTCTTCAATGTAGAGCAATGCCTTTTGAGTGTCATGTAAGAAACCTTACTAGCCATTATGGATTAAATTGTGGACTGTCATGTCAATATCATGTCATTCAGTAAAAGTTCTCCTACCTCTTCCAATAGAGATTATTTATTCAAACCTAACTTAATGTGGACTGTCATGTGTCATTTAATCAACTGCTTTCTATAAATTTGTTGGTTGTAATATGTCATACAATTGTCCTTGTCGTGCAGGTTCCCAGTCTATGTAAGGTCATGACTTTAGAGAGAGTTTTCAATCACGATCCTCGTGACTGTTTGCAACCATTTGCCGTTTGGAACATGTTTGCAACATGATCTCGAGCATTATACAGTGACCGCCATATTGAAGGTGAAAGTAGTTGCGCGTAAATGACGTCATCAAAACAAATCAATCCTTTTGCTAACGTTATAATTAAAGTGAAATATACTGTCAATAATCGGCAAGTCACATCATTTTTTTATCTGATAAAATTTTACCACATTTATGAGGATATAATCAACTTTTGAACGCTGTTTGTTTCAAATATTTTTGTAGTAGATTTAAATAGTTGTCCGGTCTGCTTCCGTTGTTATGTTTGCGGAATGATATGGGAGGAATCCTCCCATGCCGACAACTGTAATACGTTCAAGCCAATCTTGAGAAACTATAAGATACGAGAATATTCGAATCTTAAGTTTTGCTACAGACCCAGTCACACTTTCACAGCATAATCACTGCTGGAGGACGTCCAAAACACATCACATAATAAAGTTTATCTTTTAGATGTGATGTGGACACCAATTGTGTGTGACTGGGCCTTTAACCTTATGACATAAAATGTTGTTTAATTTCAATCAACTGTGTGACTGAGCCTTAACCTTATGATGACATAAAATGTTATCATTCCATTCAACTGTGTGACTGGGCCTTTAACCTTATGATGACATAAAATGTTGTCTAATTTCATTCAACTGTGTGACTGGGCCTTTAACCTTATGATGTCATAAAATGTTGTCTAATTTCATTCAACTGTGTGACTGGGCCTTTAACCTTATGATGACATAAAATGTTGTCTAATTTCATTCAACTTCTCCAACATCTTTACTGTAGACCAATGAATAAATTGTGGACTGTCTGTCATGTTATTCAATCATTGGTTTAAATGGTGCCTTCCTTGGTTATCATGTCATTCAGCTGTTATTGTCAGGCAGATTCCCACTCAAAATAAGGCCATAACTTGAAAGAGTGGTAATGCTTAAGACCCAGTCACACTTTCACAGCAAAATCATCGCCGGAGGACATCCAAAACATCACATAATAAAGTTTATCTTTTAGATGTGATGTGGACGCCAATTGTGTGTGACTGGGCCTAACCTTATTACATAAAATGTTGACTGTTTGTTTGGGGGACGATATCAAACCATTGGTGAGAGACAAATTTGTCAGAAAGGAAATTTTCCTTCATGAAATGAAATTATCATGAAAATATTGACAGTCATCTCATTTTGACAGGTCTATTGCAACAAACAAAATATGTATTTTCTAATGACAATGAATCTGGTATGAGGTGAGAATACATTCTAGAATTCTATGTAAACCCTTCTCATGCTGTTGCCATTATATTCCAGCTGTGACCAAAGCTTTGGAACACAGTATAGACTAAGATCAGCCTGCACAGATGTGTAGTCTGATCTTGGCCTACTTTCTACTGAATCGTTGTGGCAAAAAACCGGAGATATTCATATTGAAATGCACCCAGAGTTGATTAAATTTGTTTGAAATAAAATTTCAAGTCAGCAGGACAAGGATTAACCCTTTCCCAGACAAGTTTTAAGGGCAATCCACTTCAAAAACTGCCACAAATGACAGAATTGAAGTTATTAAAAATAGGATTTGTGTAAAATATGGCTTAGAAAATATTGAGACAAAAGAAGAAACTGCTGGTTATCAGCAGTTTCTTCTTTTGTTTCAATATTTTCCCAAGCCTTTTTAATTGGGGACATCAAAACCAGGTCTTGTTTGGGAAAAGGTTAATCTTGCTATAAACTCTTCTCATATCCTGTTGTCTACATAGACTTGGGTAAGCATTATGATGAGGGTCCTGTGTTTTATTTGTTGTCATTGTTTAAAATGAACCTATTTCAGGTCCACCAATGACCAATCATACATTATAGTATGTCAACTGTCCCTGTATAGACCGACAACCTTTCTGGCTTGCCTTGGTCCGTCATTGGTGACAGTTTTAATAATCATTTACAATTTGACCCATACTCATAACAAAACATACCCAACTCTTATGATATGATGAAAACAAATTATGGGATGATAATAGCAAGAGCTGTAAAGAACTTTCCCTTTCATAACTCCTTCAGTGTCAGTTTTCCACATAAGTAAAGCGGCTTCATGATTGTTTTACTTTCGGATTGATCGGAGGATAAGCATTGTATAAATCATCTGCATTAAATCTTATGCATTAAATCTTGAAATATCTTGCTTTTTTAAAAATAAGGTAGTCCACCCCTAATAATATTTATGTGAAGTCGGAATGAGTTTCGAGATACATAACAAAAAATTCTGACCCATGAATCTCATTAGGGGTGGACAACCTTAACTGAAAGATTTGAATGTATTCTCACCTTTGAACCAACCATGTCATTTGTGTCTTTGCATATCTTTACACGTGACCAAAAGAAAGATTGGTGTAACAGGTTTGATTTGATTTATTGGGGTTTGACGCCATTTTCATCTGCTCATAATGGTCAAATCCAACAGCTGGATAACCTAACCATGGATTCCCAGTATTTCACTCACTTGTACTACCACAATATCAAAACAGAACCTTGAGCTGCTCTCTCACATAGATAATTCACATCCATTGGCAAGAGACAAATGAATTTTCTCAAATGTCAGAATGGAAACTGGCAGTCAGAGTTCAAATTAGCAACCCCTGGATTGACAGACTCTGATGTTAATGACCGAGCTATAGGGGCTCAGGTGGGGGTATTAGGTTTGGTTTATTGGGGTTTTACGCATTTTCAACTACTAAGGGCATATCGCGGCGGCTGGAGCACCTAACCATGGGTTCCTGTCGTTTCTCAAACCAGTGCTACCACAACACCCTTACTGAGCCTCCAGCTGCTCCCCCACATAGGTTCAGGATATCAA
Organism: Fragum sueziense; assembly: GCA_963680895.1. Lineage (NCBI taxonomy): Eukaryota > Metazoa > Mollusca > Bivalvia > Cardiida > Cardiidae > Fragum > Fragum sueziense. The sequence goes on from OY804598.1 coordinate 1,333,750, forward strand.
ACCATTGATGAGTGACATATTTGTCAGTAAGGGCCTGCACAGCCGGGTATCGAACCCGGGACCTCTCAAATGAGAGGCAGATGCGCTGCCAACTGCGCCATGGCTGTAACCTATTAGGGATAGATATTGTAAGTATATTGGGCTGAAAATAGATCTCTATACAGATGTAGAGAATTCTATCATTGTGTTTGTCCAAATATATGTCGCTGTCTACTTGATCAAATCGATCTGTATTTGAGACTTGTAAGTCGTGTCTTTTATCAAAGTAATGCCAGTTGCATGAAGTCACAAGTCATAATGAAACTTGTCCTATCCCTGAATGAACCGAACTGTTATTAGGAGATAAAGGAGAATTGCATGAATGTATGACAAATAAGACTTTAGTAAACATGCCTAAACTTCAGCCATCAGGTCAACTATATGTCAGTTTGTCTGTTGGAATTGTCATTATATTGTGACATGAAGAGGCCTGTCTCAGATTAAGTTGTTTCTAGGCATAAAATGGCAGGTGAACAGGCAAATCTGGTGCCCTTTTCTAGCAAAATCTGATTTGAATATAATTTTCACTTCCCATTAATGTAAATATATACCGTAATTGATGGCGTTTATTAAAAACATGGTTAATGGAAACCTTTATTAGAGGTATTCTTGTTTTGTTAAGTGAAACTTGTATCTCTTTTTTAGCTTCAATTCATGAACTAGAAGTTGAGCAAGTCAGATTTGACAAAGGTTTGTTAAAAGGACTGCAAACTATGATTTTTTAATGAAATTCCTCTATTGGAAACAGATTTTGGGATGTGAAATCATTCTCTCTATCCTTACTTTCGGAGATGATTTTTGTTTATGACTTGCATTATAGTTCACTGGAGCAATCTATGGACTTACAATAGGGAACGATTTTATCCAGTTAATTGTGACGTAATTTCGGACAAACAGAAGTGTTTTGTAGGTGTTGTTAAGAAATCTCGTAACTACGGCTTGATAAAAGCCGTAGTTACGAGATTTTATAACAACACCAACAGTTTATCAAAACATGACGTTAAACACTGTCTATTATTAGCACAAAATTCATTGCCATTGCCATCTCCAGTTCCTTACTTGGCCAGAAAATTACAGATCCAAAAACAGTGCACAACAGTTTCTGCTGCAATACGACAATGAGCTATGCATAAGAAATGATCAAGAAATTTAAGAAGGTCTTTGAACCAAGAACAGAACGTACATCCATTTTGCTGCCATGCAACAAAGAGCCACGCGTACAAACTAATTAAGAAAGAAGGTCATTGAGCTATGAACAGGCAGTTTGTCCATTTTGCTGCCTTGCAACAATGAGCCATTTGTACAGATTAAAAAAGAAGGTCTTCTAACTATGAACAGGCAGTTTGTTCATTTTGCTGCCATGCAATAATGAGCCATGCATACTAACAAATTAAGAAACGACTTCAAGACATAAACAGGCAGTATATCTATTTTACTGCCATGCAACAATGAGCCACATGTACGGACAGATTAAGAAAGAAGGTTTTCTAAGCATGAATAGGCAGTTTGTCCATTTTGCTGCCATGAAACAATGAGCCATGCATACTACCAAATTAAGAAAGAAGGTCTTCGAGATATGAACAGGCTGTTTGACCATTTTGCTGCCATGCAACAATGAGCCATGCATACTAACAAATTAAGAGAGGTCTTCCAACCATGAAAAGACAATATATCCACTTTGCATCCCGAAAGAAGTTACTAAAGAAGAACTCCAATGTAATCATATCCTTAAATGTCATCAAGTACCTACAGAGTGGCATGATTTTAATTCACCCAGACAACAGTAAGCTGCTTCCAGCTTCAGAGAAGGCATTATCAAAACAACATTCATCCACAGCGTAACGCAAAAGAATTAAGACCTAGGTATAAACAACCAACAGGAGTTGTCCTCGGGCACTGTAGCTGGCCTATACTTGACCATGTCATAAAAGCAGTTTCACTCCAAGGTCATGGTCAAAGTTCATGGTCATAAATAAAACGTCTTGGCAGGAGGTATACATACATATAATTATGTGTGAATTATAAAGGCCCTATCTCAAACAGTGCCTAAGATAATTAAATAGGCCAGGTTACAGATATTTTAAGTTGGTCAAATTCCAAGGTCAAGGACACAAGGTCAAGGGTCATGTTCCCAAATGAAAAGTCTTGGCAAGAAGTACCCATGTGTGAAATATCAAGGCTGAATCCATAATAGTGCAGGAGATATTCATCAGGTTAAAGGTTTTTAAGATGTGACATGACTGACACTAGGGCTGTGACATAATTTAAGCTCCCGAGACTTAAAGTCCTAGCTTGTGAAAAATTTTGTTTTGTTACTTTTATTATTCAATGTATTGTTTTATTTTACATTTTGTTTTTATTATGTTTTGAGTTTCATACTAGCAGTCTATGGACATACATACAATTGCCGTCTAAAGTTCCATACTTGACCAGACAAGAGCCGTCAGAGACGGACAATGCTCCCAGAATATTAGGCATTGTCACAATATATATATGCCTTGCAGAGCTAATATAAAGCTAACAAATGTTAAGCCCCCTTTTTCCATGACATATTTTGTATACGCAAATTTTAAATACTTTATTGTCAAGCGCATCTGATTTGCTACTAAAATATGAAATTTCATCAAATTCTGACCATTAGACTAGGAGAAATTAGAGAAAAACTATATTTAACCTTAAGTCCCCTTTTCCCATGACGAGGCCTCAAATCCAAAAACCGGGAAAAGTACATTGGCATTATGTCATAGGGAGTTCACATGGTAAGTTTCATTTGATTTGGCCCAAGGGTTATGGAGAAATCACTTCGGACGGACGGACGGACGGAATGACGGACGGACAGGACGGATGGACGGACAGACAAAGCGGCGACTATATGCTCTCCCTTCGGGGAGCATAAAAATTACAGATCCAAAATAGGTCCACAACAGTTCTGCTACCATGGGACAACATGCTATGCATACGAAACGATGAAGAAAGGTCTTCCAGCCCTGAGCAGGCAGTACATTTATTTGGCTGCCATTCAATCTTGAGCCATGCATAAAAAAATATAAAGAAAGAAGATCTTCCAACCATGAAAAGACAATACATCCACTTTGCATTCCGAGAAAAGTTACTAAAGAAGAATTCCAATGTTATAATGTCCTTAAATGTTATCAAGTACCTACAGAGTGGCATGGTTTTGATTCACATAGACAACAGTAACTATACTGCTTCCTTTAACACAGAAGGCATTATCAAAACAATGTTTTTCCACAGTGTATACCTCGCGATAAATGACCTGGCAGAGCAGCACATGCTAATGGAATGGAGTGCTCTGCCAGGTCAATTCTCGTCCCCTATAAAACAAAAGAAGGCCTAAGTATAAACAATCAACAAGAGTTGTCTGTGGACAACATAGCTTGTCAATACTTGAGCATGTCAAAAAAACAGCTTAACTTCAAGGTCAAGAGGTCACAAGACCATGGTCCCAAATGAAAGGTCTTATCGAGAAGTATCCAATTGTGTGAAGTATCAAAGCTGTATCTCTGATAGTGCATGAGATATAGACCAGGTTTAAGTTTTTGAAGACACGATGCGACGGGATGCGACACCGACACTAGGGCTGTGACATTAGCTTTAAAGACTTCAAAGTCCCAGCTCGCCAAAAACAAATATCTTATTTCAATGTATTCTATTATTTTTAAATGTTTACGAGCAGCCTCTGGACATAAAATTGCTGTCTTAGTTTCCTTACTAGGCAAGAAAATTACTGATCCAAAAGAAGTGCACAACAGTTTCTCCTGCCATGAGACAACATACTACACATAGGAAAATAAAAAGAAAGGTCTTCCAGCCATGGACAGGCAGTTTTTTCATTTGGCTGCAATTCAACCTTGAGCCATGCATACAGAAAATATAAATCTCCTGACCATGAACAAACAATATATCCACTTTGCATCCCCAAAGAAGTTACAAAAGAAAAACTCCAATGTCATTATTTCCTTAAATGTCATCAATACCTACAGAGTGGCATGGTTTTGATTCACATAGAAACCAGTAACTATGCTGCTTCCGGCAACAGAGAAAGCATTATAAAAACAACATTCTTCTGCAGTGGCGTAGGAAGGTTCATAATATTGGGGGGGGGGGGGGGGCAAACATTCAAGTAAATGGAAATATGGGTGTATTATGGGGGGCATAGGGGGGCCAGGCCCCTTTTCCAAATTATTGGGGGGGGGGGGGCAGGACCCCCTGGCCCCCCCTCTTCCTACGCCTATGTTCTGCAGCGTAACACAAAAGAAGACATAGATATCAGCAACCAGAAAAACAAAATGCCTTGCAGTGAAGCAATATATATCACTTTAATTGCAAATTTTAGTTTTCAATACTTTAGTAGGCAGTTGAGCAAAAAAGGGTCAGAATGGCCCTCTTGTATACTTTGTTATATTCTATTCTGTTTTCTCTTTTAGGTGAAATCAACTTATGCAGGTCAGCTGTCAAGAAATTCTTGGAGGGCCATGTCAGCTGCCAGTGCAGGAGCTTGCAGACAAAGGAGGCATAACCTCGAAGAATAGTCACTAGAGATGTGTTCTCCCATGTTCAAGTTAATCTGAATTAATAGGTATGTTGTTATAAATTCATGAACTTAACTATAGTGACCTTTATTACTAAGATAAAGTATGACATGAAAGTTAGATGTTGGTTTGCCCTTTATAGAGACTTGAATGAAGTGGAAGTGGCAGCTCAAGAACTGAAAGCAAGATGTGTTTGTGAAACGCTAATGCCTCCCAAAATGCTCATGTTAAGTTTTCATGCAAGTTTTTGGAAAGACAGACAGCCAGACAGACAAACAAGTAAAACAATATGCCCCCGATCTTTCCATACCAGGCATAAAACCCGCCTCCTGACGTTCATTCAGACTCTAATAAGAAGAGGAAGAGAAAATCGTCTAATATCACTTTTCAACTGAAAGTGGTTGAGTATGCATAATCAACTTGGAACAGGGCCACTGTTAGAGAATTTGGTGTCGCTGAAAAAATGGTGCATGACTCGTGCGAGATAGAAGAAAAAATGAATAAAGCAGAGGCCAAATCTGGGAAAAAGATGAGATTTGTACTGAGCCCGTATAATGACATCGAGCAGGAGTTAAATGAATGGACGCTCAAAATTCATGCAAAGGAATTTATTGTGAGAAGGAAAAGAATTCACCTGAGACCTCTACAGTATCCAAAACAAGCTACAGATACGAGGTTTTTGTAGAAAAGCGACAATATGTTGCTTTGCTACAACAGAGGTTTTACCTTTACAGAAACTTTCTCACATACGTAACCAGATGTACCTGTTCCTACACCATTTTAGCCTTTAACCCTTTCCCAAACGACAAATTTTTAGGGTGGTTCAATTCGAAAGCAGCTACATACGACTAAATAGGTGTTGATAAAGCTATAATTTTTGTACAATATAGCACAGAAAATATTGAGACAAAAGGAGAAACTGCTGATTATCAGCAGTTTCTTCTTTTGTTTCAATGTTTTCCCAAGCCTTTTCTTTTGGGGACGTCAAAACCAGGTCTTGTTTGGGAAAGGGTTAATCATGGTCTCTTCAATTGGTTTATCTTCAATAACTTTTTATCAATTGATTTTTCAAAAATCCATCCATCTAGTGCGTGGCGTCTGTCCACATTCTCTGCTTCAAACGGAACTCAAATCGGTCCAGTATTTACAAAATTTTTGAAGATTTTCTGAAAATATTGTATCACATGATTATCCATCGTGGTCATTGTCATTCTATCAACTGTCTGGACTGTATAACATTTGTTAGTTTTCACGTCAAGTCATACTAACTGTTATTGTCATGCAGATTCTCACTCAATATAAGGCCATAACTTTGAAATGTTACTGCTTAACCCTTTCCCAAATAACAAAATCTTAGAGTTGTCTTATTTGAAAGGGGTTGCGACGACAAAATAAATTATATCAAAAGGAGAAAATATGCATGTTATAGCCCAGAAAATATTGAGGCAAAAGAAGAAAGTGCTGGTCACCAGCACTTTCTTCTTTTGCCTCAATGTTTTCCCAAGCATTTTCTATTAGGGACGTCAAAACCCGGTCTTGTTTGGGAAAGGGTTAAGACCCAATCACACTTTCACAGCATAATCATTGCTGGAGAACGACAAAAACAAATCACATAATAATGTTTTTTATGTTTTTTTTTTCTCAATGTGATGTGGGGACGCCAATTGTGTGTGACTGGGCCTTTAACCTTATGATGACATAAAATGGTGACTAATTTCATTCAACTTTTCTGGACCTTTCCAGTCATGCAGATTCCCACTCAATATAAGGCCATAACTTTGAAAAGTGGTAATGCTTAAGACCCGGTCACACTTTCACAGCAAAATCAATGCTGGAGGACATCCAAAACACATCACATAATAAAGTACATTTTTTAGATGTGATGTGGGGAAGCCAATTGTGTGTGACTGGGCCTTTAACCTTATGATGACATAAAATGTTGTCAAATTTCATTCAACATCTCTAACATCTTTACTGTAGATCAATGACTTTGAAGAGTCTTATTTTAAAACCTTACTAGCTATTATGAATTAAATTGTGGAAGTAATGTCTTGTCAATAACTGGTTGGTTGCTTATTTCTATGCATTATGTTATTGTAAAGTCAAACAAGTCATACTGTTATGCAGATTCCCACTCAATATAAGGCCGTTACTTTGAAGAGTGGTAATGCTTAAGACCCGGTCACACTTTCACAGCAAAATCAATGCTGGAGGATGTCAAAACAAATCACATCATGAAGTTGTAAAGTGATGTTGACACCAATTGTGTGTGACCGGGCTTATAACCTTAAGACATAAAAGGTTGATTCATTGTTTCATGGAATAAATTGTAGACTGTCATGTCATTCAATCAATGGTTGAAGCTTTTTGGTTGGATATTATTATACATTTGTTGGTCATTAAGTTTATCCAACTGTCTGTCATGTAGATTGCAACTCAATATACGGCCATGACTTTGAATTGAGTTTATTGGGGTTTAACGCCGTTTTCAACTACCAGGGTCATATCGCGGCGGCTGGAGCACCTACCCATGGATTCCTGTTGTTTCTCAAACCAGTACTACCACAACACCCTTACCGAGCCTCCAGCTGCTCGCCCACTTAGGTTAACGATTTCAAACCCATTGGTGGGTGACAATTTTGTCAGAAAGGGTATTAGCCGCGGCCGTGTATCGAACCCGAGACCTCTCGAATGAGGTTCAGATGCGCTACCAACTGCTCTAAGGCCGCGGCCCCATGACTTTGAAATGTTACTGCTTAAGACCCAATCACACTTTCACAGCATAATCATTGCTGGAGAACGACAAAAACAAATCACATAATAATGTTTTTTATGTTTTTTTTTTTTTTCAATGTGATGTGGGGACGCCAATCGTGTGTGACTGGGCCTTTAACCTTATGATGACATAAAATGGTGACTAATTTCATTCAACTTTTCTGGACCTTTCCAGTCAGGCAGATTCCCACTCAATATAAGGCCATAACTTTGAAGAGTGGTAATGCTTCAGACCCAGTCACACTTTCACAGCATTATTGCTGGAGGACGTCCAAACAAATCACATTGATCATGAAGTTGTAATGTGATGGGAACGCCAATTATGTGTGACCGGGCCTTTAACCTCATGATGACTAATTTCATTCAACTTTTCTGGACCTTTCACTGTAGTCATGCAGATTCCCACTCAATATAAGGCCATAACTTTGAAAAGTGGTAATGCTTAAGACCCGGTCATACTTTCACAGCATTATTGCTGGAGGACGTCCAAACAAATCACATCATGAAGTATATCTACTAGATGTGATGTGGACACCAACTGTGTATGACAAGGCCTATAACCTTATCATAAAATGTTGACTAATGTCATTCAACTTCTCGGTCAAACAAAAATAACTCTTCAATGTAGAGCAATGGCTATGTAGATTGAGCATTGTTTTGAAACCTTACTAGCTACTATGGAATAAATTGTGGGCCGTCATATCATTCAATCAACAATAAAAACTGTTGGTTGCAATTATTTCTATGCATTTTGTTAGTTCTTAAGTTTATTTCACTGTCAGTGTCATGAAGACCCACTCAATACAAGGCCGTAACTTTGAAGAGTGGTAATGCTTAAGACCCGGTCACACTTTCACAGCAAAATCATTGCTGGAGGATGTCAAAACAAATCACATGATGAAGATTGAAGTATATCTTTTATATGTGATGTGGACACCAATTGTGTGTGACTGGGCCCATAACCTTATGACATAAAATGTTGATTGTGTGTTTGGCGTTTAATGCTGTTTTCAACTACCTTGGTCATATTGCGGAGGATGGAGCACTTAACCATGGACTCCTATCATTCTCATACCAAAACTTAGCCTCAAGCTGCTCGCCCTCATAGGTTAACAATATCAACCGTTGGTGGGAGACAATTTTTGTCAGAAACAATGATAATTTTCTTTCATGAAATGAATTATCAAGAAAATATTGACTGTCATCTCGTTTTAACTGCTCTATCACAACAAACAAATATGATTGTTTTCTTATGACAAGAATGTGGTATAAGGTGAGAATACATTCTCGAATTCCATGTAAACCCTTCTCATGCTGTTGCCATTATATTCCAGCTGTGACCAAAGCTTTGGCAGACAGTACAGACTAAGATCAGCCTGCACAGATGTGTAATCTAATCTTGGCCTACACTGCGTACTTTCTACTGAATTGTTGTGGCAAAAACTGGAGATATACATATTGAAATGCCCCCAGAGTTGGTTATTTGTTTGAAATAAAATTTCAAGTCAGCAGGACAAGGACTAACCCTATCTAGACAAGCGACAGAATTGAAGTTATTAAAAATAGGATTTGTGTAAAATATGGCATAGAAAATATTGAGACAAAAGGAGAAACTGCTGGTTATCAGTAGTTTCTTCTTTTGTTTCAATGTTTTCCCAAGCCTTTTTAATTGGGGATGTCAAAACCAGGTCTTGTTTGGGAAAGGGTTAATCTTGCTATAAACTCTTCTCATATCTTGTTGTCTACATAGACTTGGTTAAGCATTATGATGAGGGTCCTGTGTTTTATTTGTTGTCATTGTTTATAATGAACCCATTCCTTGTACACCAATGACCAATCATACAATATAGTACATCAACTGCCCCTGTATAGACCGACAACCTTTCTGGCTTGCCTTGATCCGTCATTGGCGGCAGTTTTGAAAATCATTTACAATTTGACCCATACTCATAACAAAACATACCCAACTCTTATGATGAAAACAAATTATTGCATAAGATGTGTGTTTTTAGGCCGTTATTGACATTGAATAACGGGACGAAACCGGTCCGATATCGTGAAAACCGGTCTATATTCAGTGCGATATCGGACCGGCTTTGCACTCAAATATCCTTGATTTTACCCTGTAAAATAAACAATTGTCTCTTTTCCCGCAAAATTCTCAACGTCTTACGTTAAATAAGCGACGTTCGCCTTTTGGCGCCAAATAATGACGTAACGTCGTTTTACCGACGTCACGCATAACAAAAAATTCTCGGAAGATTTATCAGAACAAAACAACAATGGCGGACATTTTCTTATCTCACCTCGGTTCATTTTTTGCACATATGAAGGGGTTTGGGGTAAGTTATCATTGGAATTTCATGCTTTTTATGCAATAATAGCGTCAATTCACCTTTTTTCGGTCGTTAACATTCTCAGAGGCCCACAAAATACGTTATCGACCTCGACCTTCGGTCTCGGTCGATAACGTATTTTTTGGGCCTCTGAGAATGTTAACGACCTCAAAAAGGTGAATTAACCCTATATTATGGGATGATAATAGCAAGAGCTATAAAGAATGTTCCCTTTCATAACTCCTTCAGTGTCAGTTTTCCACATAAGTAAAGCGGCTTCATGATTGTTTTACTTTCGTATTGATCGGAGGATAAGCATTGTATGAATCATCTGCATTAAATCTTATGCATTAAATCTTGAAATATCTTGCTTTTTTAAGGTAGTCCACCCCTAATAATATTTATGTGAAGTCGGAATGAGTTTCGAGATACATAACAAAAAATTCTGACCCATGAATCTCATTAGGGGTGGACAACCTTAACTGAAAGATTTGAATGTATTCTCACCTTTGAACCAACCATGTCATTTGTGTCTTTGCATATCTTTACACGTGACCAAAAGAAAGATTGGTGTAACAGGTTTGATTTGATTTATTGGGGTTTGACGCCATTTTCATCTGCTCATAATGGTCAAATCCAACAGCTGGATAACCTAACCATGGATTCCCAGTATTTCACTCACTTGTACTACCACAATATCAAAACAGAACCTTGAGCTGCTCTCTCACATAGATAATTCACATCCATTGGCAAGAGACAAATGAATTTTCTCAAATGTCAGAATGGAAACTGGCAGTCAGAGTTCAAATTAGCAACCCCTGGATTGACAGACTCCGATGTTAATGACCGAGCTATAGGGGCTCAGGTGGGGGTATTAGGTTTGGTTTATTGGGGTTTTACGCATTTTCAACTACTAAGGGCATATCGTGGCGGCTGGAGCACCTAACCATGGGTTCCTGTCGTTTCTCAAACCAGTGCTACCACAACACCCTTACTGAGCCTCCAGCTGCTCCCCCACATAGGTTCAGGATATCAAACCATTGATGAGTGACATTTTTGTCAGTAAGGGCCTGCACAGCCGGGTATCGAACCCGGGACCTCTCAAATGAGAGGCAGATGCGCTGCCAACTGCGCCACGGCTGTAACCTATTAGGGATAGATATTGTAAGTATATTGGGCTAAAAATAGATCTATTTATACTGATGTAGAGTTTTAGCATTGTGTTTGTCCAAATATATGTCGCTGTCTACTTGATCAAATCGATCTGTATTTGAGACTTGTAAGTCGTGTCTTTTATCAAAGTAATGCCAGTTGCATGAAGTCACAAGTCATAATGAAACTTGTCCTATCCCTGAATGAACCGAACTGTTATTAGGAGATAAAGGAGAATTGCATGAATGTATGACAAATAAGACTTTAGTAAACATGCCTAAACTTCAGCCATCAGGTCAACTATATGTCAGTTTGTCTGTTGGAATTGTCATTATATTGTGACATGAAGAGGCCTGTCTCAGATTAAGTTGTTTCTAGGCATAAAATGGCAGGTGAACAGGCAAATCTGGTGCCCTTTTCTAGCAAAATCTGATTTGAATATAATTTTCACTTCCCATTAATGTAAATACCGTAATTGATGGCGTTTATTAAAAACATGGTTAATGGAAACCTTTATTAGAGGTATTCTTGTTTTGTTAAGTGAAACTTGTATCTCTTTTTTAGCTTCAATTCATGAACTAGAAGTTGAGCAAGTCAGATTTGACAAAGGTTTGTTAAAAGGACTGCAAACTATGATTTTTTAATGAAATTCCTCTATTGGAAACAGATTTTGGGATGTGAAATCATTCTCTCTATCCTTACTTTCGGAGATGATTTTTGTTTATGACTTGCATTATAGTTCACTGGAGCAATCTATGGACTTACAATAGGGAACGATTTTATCCAGTTAATCGTGACGTAATTTCGGACAAACAGAAGTGTTTTGTAGGTGTTGTTAAGAAATCTCGTAACTACGGCTTGATAAAAGCCGTAGTTACGAGATTTTATAACAACACCAACAGTTTATCAAAACATGACGTTAAACACTGTCTATTATTAGCACAAAATTCATTGCCATTGCCATCTCCAGTTCCTTACTTGGCCAGAAAATTACAGATCCAAAAACAGTGCACAACAGTTTCTGCTGCAATACGACAATGAGCTATGCATAAGAAATGATCAAGAAATTTAAGAAGGTCTTTGAACCAAGAACAGAACGTACATCCATTTTGCTGCCATGCAACAAAGAGCCACGCGTACAAACTAATTAAGAAAGAAGGTCATTGAGCTATGAACAGGCAGTTTGTCCATTTTGCTGCCTTGCAACAATGAGCCATTTGTACGAACAGATTAAAAAAGGTCTTCTAACCATGAACAGGCAGTTTGTTCATTTTGCTGCCATGCAATAATGAGCCATGCATACTAACAAATTAAGAAACGACTTCAAGACATAAACAGGCAGTATATCTATTTTACTGCCATGCAACAATGAGCCACATGTACGGACAGATTAAGAAAGAAGGTTTTCTAAGCATGAATAGGCAGTTTGTCCATTTTGCTGCCATGAAACAATGAGCCATGCATACTACCAAATTAAGAAAGAAGGTCTTCGAGATATGAACAGGCTGTTTGACCATTTTGCTACCATGCAACAATGAGCCATGCATACTAACAAATTAAGAGAGGTCTTCCAACCATGAAAAGACAATATATCCACTTTGCATCCCGAAAGAAGTTACTAAAGAAGAACTCCAATGTAATCATATCCTTAAATGTCATCAAGTACCTACAGAGTGGCATGATTTTAATTCACCCAGACAACAGTAAGCTGCTTCCAGCTTCAGAGAAGGCATTATCAAAACAACATTCATCCACAGCGTAACGCAAAAGAATTAAGACCTAGGTATAAACAACCAACAGGAGTTGTCCTCGGGCACTGTAGCTGGCCTATACTTGACCATGTCATAAAAGCAGTTTCACTCCAAGGTCATGGTCAAAGTTCATGGTCATAAATAAAACGTCTTGGCAGGAGGTATACATACATATAATTATGTGTGAATTATAAAGGCCCTATCTCAAACAGTGCCTAAGATAATTAAATAGGCCAGGTTAAAGATATTTTAAGTTGGTCAAATTCCAAGGTCAAGGACACAAGATCAAGGGTCATGTTCCCAAATGAAAAGTCTTGGCAAGAAGTACCCATGTGTGAAATATCAAGGCTGAATCCATAATAGTGCAGGAGATATTCATCAGGTTAAAGGTTTTTAAGATGTGACATGACTGACACTAGGGCTGTGACATAATTTAAGCTCCTGAGACTTAAAGTCCTAGCTTGTGAAAAATTTTGTTTTGTTACTTTTATTATTCAATGTATTGTTTTATTTTACATTTTGTTTTTATTATGTTTTGAGTTTCATACTAGCAGTCTATGGACATACATACAATTGCCGTCTAAAGTTCCATACTTGACCAGACAAGAGCCGTCAGAGACGGACAATGCTCCCAGAATAAGGCATTGTCACAATATATATATGCCTTGCAGAGCTAATATAAAGCTAACAAATGTTAAGCCCCCTTTTTCCATGACATATTTTGTATACGCAAATTTTAAATACTTTATTGTCAAGGGCATCTGATTTGCTACTCAAATATGAAATTTCATCAAATTCTGACCATTAGACTAGGAGAAATTAGAGAAAAACTATATTTAACCTTAAGTCCCCTTTTCCCATGACGAGGCCTCAAATCCGAAAACCGGGAAAAGTACATTGGCATTATGTCATAGGGAGTTCACATGGTAAGTTTCATTTGATTTGGCCCAAGGGTTATGGAGAAATCACTTCGGACGGACGGAATGACGGACGGACAGGACGGATGGACGGACAGACAAAGCGGCGACTATATGCTCTCCCTTCGGGGAGCATAAAAATTACAGATCCAAAATAGGTCCACAACAGTTCTGCTGCCATGGGACAACATGCTATGCATACGAAACGATGAAGAAAGGTCTTCCAGCCATGAGCAGGCAGTACATTTATTTGGCTGCCATTCAATCTTGAGCCATGCATAAAAAAATATAAAGAAAGATCTTCCAACCATGAAAAGACAATACATCCACTTTGCATTCCGAGAAAAGTTACTAAAGAAGAATTCCAATGTTATAATGTCCTTAATTGTTATCAAGTACCTACAGAGTGGCATGGTTTTGATTCACATAGACAACAGTAACTATACTGCTTCCTTTAACACAGAAGGCATTATCAAAACAATGTTTTTCCACAGTGTAAAACAAAAGAAGGCCTAAGTATAAACAATCAACAAGAGTTGTCTGTGGACAACATAGCTTGTCAATACTTGAGCATGTAAAAAAAAACAGCTTAACTTCAAGGTCAAGAGGTCACAAGACCATGGTCCCAAATGAAAGGTCTTATCAAGAAGTATCCAATTGTGTGAAGTATCAAAGCTGTATCTCTGATAGTGCATGTGATATAGACCAGGTTTAAGTTTTTGAAGACACGATGCGACGGGATGCGACACCGACACTAGGGCTGTGACATTAGCTTTAAAGACTTCAAAGTCCCAGCTCGCCAAAAACAAATATCTTATTTCAATGTATTCTATTATTTTTAAATGTTTACGAGCAGCCTCTGGACATAAAATTGCTGTCTTAGTTTCCTTACTAGGCAAGAAAATTACTGATCCAAAAGAAGTGCACAACAGTTTCTCCTGCCATGAGACAACATACTACACATAGGAAAATAAAAAGAAAGGTCTTCCAGCCATGGACAGGCAGTTTTTTCATTTGGCTGCAATTCAACCTTGAGCCATGCATACAGAAAATATAAATCTCCTGACCATGAACAAACAATATATCCACTTTGCATCCCCAAAGAAGTTACAAAAGTAAAACTCCAATGTCATTATTTCCTTTAATGTCATCAATACCTACAGAGTGGCATGGTTTTGATTCACATAGAAACCAGTAACTATGCTGCTTCCGGCAACAGAGAAAGCATTATAAAAACAACATTCTTCTGCAGTGGCGTAGGAAGGTTCATAATATTGGGGGGGGCAAACATTCAAGTAAATGGAAATATGGGTGTATTATGGGGGGCATAGGGGGGCCAGGCCCCTTTTCCAAATTATTGGGGGGGGCAGGACCCCCTGGCCCCCCCCTCTTCCTACGCCTATGTTCTGCAGCGTAACACAAAAGAAGACATAGATATCAGCAACCAGAAAAACAAAATGCCTTGCAGTGAAGCAATATATATCACTTTAATTGCAAATTTTAGTTTTCAATACTTTAGTAGGCAGTTGAGCGAAAAAGGGTCAGAATGGCCCTCTTGTATACTTTATGTTATATTCTATTCTGTTTTCTCTTTTAGGTGAAATCAACTTATGCAGGTCAGCTGTCAAGAAATTCTTGGAGGGCCATGTCAGCTGCCAGTGCAGGAGCTTGCAGACAAAGGAGGCAGAACCTCGAAGAATAGTCACTAGAGATGTGTTCTCCCATGTTCAAGTTAATCTGAATTAATAGGTATGTTGTTATAAATTCATGAACTTAACTATAGTGACCTTTATTACTAAGATAAAGTATGACATGAAAGTTAGATGTTGGTTTGCCCTTTATAGAGACTTGAATGAAGTGGAAGTGGCAGCTCAAGAACTGAAAGCAAGATGTGTTTGTGAAACGCTAATGCCTCCCAAAATGCTCATGTTAAGTTTTCATGCAAGTTTTTGGAAAGACAGACAGCCAGACAGACAAACAAGTAAAACAATATGCCCCTGATCTTTCCATACCAGGCATAAAACCCGCCTCCTGACGTTCATTCAGACTCTAATAAGAAGAGGAAGAGATAATCGTCTAATATCACTTTTCAACTGAAAGTGGTTGAGTATGCATAATCAACTTGGAACAGGGCCACTGTTAGAGAATTTGGTGTCGCTGAAAAAATGGTGCATGACTCGTGCAAGATAGAAGAAAAAATGAATAAAGCAGAGGCGAAATCTGGGAAAAAGATGAGATTTGTACTGAGCCCGTATAATGACATCGAGCAGGAGTTAAATGAATGGACGCTCGAAATTCGTGCAAAGGAATTTATTGTGAGAAGGAAAAGAATTCACCTGAGACCTCTACAGTATCCAAAGGAGCAAGGTAAACACGATTTCAAGGCATCTCCTGGATGGTGCTCAAATTTTATGAAGCGGCACAATCTAGTTCTTAGACAAAGGACAAACATTGCCCAAAAGCTACCAGCAGATGTTGGAAACAAGAGCCGTCAGAGACGGACAATGCTCCCCGAATAAGGCATTCTGACAATAAATGTATGCCATGGAGAGCAGCTTATTGTCAAGAGCAACTGATTTGCTACTCAAATATGAAATTTCATCAAATTCTGACCAATAGACTAGGAGAAATTAGAGAAAATTGTATTTCACCTTAAGTCCCCTTTTCCCATGACGAGGCCTAAAATCCAAAAACCGGGAAAAATACATCGGCATTATGTCATAGTGAGTTCACATGGTAAGTTTCATTTGGTTGAGAAATCCCTCCAGACGGACGGACGTCAAGAGTCGGACAGACGGACAGACGGAATGACAGATAGACAGGACGGAAAGACAAAGCGGCGACTATATGCTCTCCCTGTGGGGAGCATAAAAAAGCACATGTTCATATGCTACGTTCTGGACTCAAGAAAGGAGAACGATATGATTGCAAGCGCCGTACAATATGGTATGGTATTGGAGCTTTAAAGACATTTGCTAGATTCTTTTTGCCGAATTTAATTTGTCTCATTTTTACATATTTTTTTCTTTAGAGTATGCCTAGTTCAAATATGCCAAGAAAAAGTGGGGTCACCATATTAGTTTTCCTTGTATTTGCATTCTTGCAACACACCTGTAAACCTTTTTTGCATGATTTTTTTGTTTTTTGAAAAATACACACTATCTTAACAAATACATGATTTTTCACACCTTTATCTAACATATTTCTTTGGTCATACAATTCAGTTTGTATTACAAACAAGATGTGGAATTCATGTACTGAGTAGAAAAATAAAAGTTCCAATGGGATGTGGTTTTACAAATTGCTACTTATTTTGCAAAAGGCTGCGCATTTTTCCCACAAATGTCGTTCAAATAATGCACAAAAATCGAATTTTTACGAATTTATTTTTTTTTAAATTCACATATTTTGTACATTGAAGTATGCTGATAATAATTGTAAAAAGAAACAAGAGGACCATGATGGTCCTATATCGCTCACCTGAACCAAAATGGTATGAGCAACACTTTTGTTCAATTCAATAAATATTTATGACTTTAAGACTGAAAACGAACTTATGGTCAATAACGTTGTGAAAATCGAACTCATCCACAATCTTATGGTGCCCAACACACTGTGTAAAAGCGTACAGTCGCGTGTATCGGAAGTTGCATCTAACTGTACGCAAAATATCACTAGTGGTGGTAAACAAGCTGATGGTTTGGATTTTTAAAAGCAAATAAGTAAAAATCGGAACAATCTTTCTTGACGGGGTTTTCAAATTTGAAGAGAGAATTAGATAGGCATTACCGAAAGTAGTTACGATTTCTAGTATGTCAACGGATTTTGTGTGTAAATTCGTATCAGAATGTCAAATCACTGTTTTTTGCTGTTTTTCGTCCTGCTTACTGGCACAATATGGGCTAAAATCTCGCGATCTACACAATATTGAAAGCCTAAATTTGCATCATCTAGTAGCTAAACCTATCTGCTATGATTTGCAACAGTTGTTTACACAAATATGGTATGTTACACAAAGATATCGGCTTTTGAATGAGACTGGTGTATTTTTTCCGACTGTACGCCTAGTGCTAAATGACAAATTGTGTTCTGTACGCCTAATGGCGATTTTACATGACCTGTTGTGGCAAAATCTCTGTTCAGAAAATGTCAATTACTACTTTGGCTACACATACACAATGCATCAGGGTGCACTTGATTAGTTCATTAGATCACTTAAAGGGTTACGCTCACTTCAAACATACGCAAAACTTCTTTATGCTGCACGAGTATAGCGGTCGAATTTATTTGTCTGTCCACAATGAATATCTATAGAGAATAAAAAGTAACTGGTCTTGTGGACATAGCCCAACTACATTTAAATAAAGGTACACCAATAGGGAACGATTTTATCAAGTAACCTGTAACGTAATTTCGGATATACAATAGAATTTCGTCGGTATAATTCTAAAACCTCGTAACTCCAGCGTGATTTAAGTTGTAGTTACGAGGTGTTTTAACTACATCGATAATTTGTCAATATAGTCACGTAAGCAGTCTCATTTTAGAACAAAGTTCATTCCTATTCCTAAATGAACGTAGATTAATTTGCCTTGGTAAACAATAATTACGGACAACTACATACAGTAAAGGCTTATCATGCGATGCTACTATAAACCTTGATTCCTCCTTGCGCGATACTTAATGTACTTTTGCATGCGTACAATTGTGTGTATGTGCGTGCGTGTTTGCTTACGTGCACGTGGTTGTTTGTGTGTGTGTGATAGTACGCATAGCTTGTGAGTGCGGCTGTATCACATAACCTACTTTCGTGTTAGTGTTGACTTATATACGAGGGACGGTCGGAAAGTAGTTGGACTTTTCGTGCTACTGTCTCTCCATTTGCATCTGTATAAACACGCTATATATTGGTGGAATCTGCAACCATTTGCCAATGATGTGGTCAGTTTATTTTCAAAGATAGTTGTATATATACAATATTCTGTCCACTTATGTGTGATAGGTGTTTCATGTATCATAGGCCATTTGTTAGAGGAACAATGAGGATAATTAAAACAAAAGAACATTCTAGTCATTTTTATCGCAAAAGAGTTATTTTTGGAACTACATTATCACTGAAGATTAAATAAGGGTTCATGATTCCGAATTTGGGATAAAAAATCAGCCAAAGCAGTCATTGAAACGAGCTGGTTCCTCACCTCTGAAAAGATTAAGCTGCTACCTTCGGTTGGTAGCCATGTTTGTTGCTTTTTGGGATTCACGAGGATTGATAATTACTCATTTCATGTCAAATGGTAAAAACTGTCAATGCCAAGTACAATTCTGAAGTAATTCAGAAAAATCTAAGAACAAATGCTGAAGTAAACGCGTCCCAGATTAGCAAAGACAAATGTTTTCACTCCATGATTAGGCATGCTACCATATCACCGCATCTACAGTGGAGATTACCAACTATTACACATGACAATAGTTGTTTTAGTCTTCTTATAGCCCAGACCTTGCCCCACGTGACTTTTATTTGTGTCTAGAACTGAAGAAGTGCTTGCTGGGAAGAATTTTGAGACCATGGCGCCTTTGATACCGCCTGTTTCACTGTACCTAATACAGCGGGTCTACGTCATGGTTAATAGTGGGAATAATAAAGCTCCTATGAATATTGCAGAAATGCATAGACATAGATGGACAATTTGTTCAAATAGTGTAGAAAGAATTTTGTTAAAAAGTTGAATGGCTTTAGGGAACTAGTCAAAAGTCCAACTACTTTCCGACCGTCCCTCGTAGTTTGTCGTTCTTGCTTTCTTGTTGTTACCGCGGCCGTGGGCCAAAACTGCTGAATTTTCCCTTTTCACGGTGAAAATATAGGGAAAAATCCAAATTAGCCCCCTCCCCTATCTTCAGACACTGGGCTTCAGCCCGCCCATATAAAATTGCTTCCTACGGGCCTTTGGAATATGCCATTTTCATCTCAGCTTTCAAAGAGTTTTTTGGCTTATCAGCAACAACTTAAAGTGACATTTCAGAATTTTTTGTCATAAATTGTACTTTTATTCTTATCTGAAAGAGCATATTTCCTTATGAAAATTCTGAAAATTTCAAGCCAAGATATTGCGCCGTTTACGAGAAATTTATATTTTTGTGTTAAAATTGAACAAATTGTTGTGGACAACAGTTCGGATTTATATGCAATTTATCGATTATGTCTCAACTGCGTGTTTCTCGCTTATTGGCAACAACTTCAAAAAACTAATAGTATTTATACTCATTAGAATAACCAATCTTGGCATCAAGACATACTTTAAAAAATTGAAATTGGAATGAAATGTCCCTTTAAAAGGTCTGATATCATTTAAATGATTTAGAATAATCAATCTTGGCATCAAAATACATGTATATATTAGAAAAAAATGAAATAGGATGTCTCTTTAATAAATGTAGGAGATGATGGGGTGTGATTTGGCAAAACCTGCCAATATACGTATCGTCAAGTAACTAGGCACGTTCTGTTTAAAAAACGTCCATAAATGTAGGTGTGTAAATTAACTTTGTAAGGACGTATGGTGACAGGTCACTCAGATTGGCTCCTATATAACTCTGTGTAAAATCCCCCTTACAACACACTTTTACACCTTTTCCAACACTCCAATGAGCAAAACTGCACGTAAAATGGCATAGATCCATCCTTGCCTTGTATTTTTTTCACAAAATGGACCCACCTCATGTAATTCGTTTTTTCACAATTTTCGTTCAAACATAGCCTTCGTAAAGTGTATTTTACCGCGCCAAAATGGACACACCCGAAATGGGGGCTACGTGTCTCCCTGTACCAAAACACACACAATAGTCCTGAAAAGAAGGATGAATTCTGGCTAAACAAGAGGACCATGATGGTCCTATATCGCTCACCTGAACCAAAATGATATGAGCAACACTTTTGTTCAATTCAATAAACATTTATGACTATAAGACTGAAAACTAACTTATAGTCAATAACTTTGTGAAAATCAAACTCATCTGAGATCTTATGATGCCCAACATTGTGTCCAGGTTTTTCTTGATTGATAAATAATCACAGATTCTAGAGTATAAACAAGGTCGAAAACAGCCAAAGACGGTAATTTTTTCAAATTCAAGGGCACACAATTCTCGACTTTCTGATCACATCAGACTGAAAATCCTCATCCAAGATATTATGGTCTCCAACATAGTGTCCAAGATTTGTCTTGATTGGTCAATAATTGAAGATTCAAGATCGAAAAACAGCCAGAAACGGCTATTTTGTTAAATTCAAGGGCACATAACTCTCAACTTTCTGATCGGATCAGACTGAAAATCAAACTCATCCAACATATTATGGTCCCAAACATTGTGTCCAAGTTTTGTCCTGATTAATTGATAATTGTAGATTCTAGAGTGTAAACAAGGTCGAAAACAGCCGAAAATGATAATTTTATCAAATTCAAGGGCACATAACTCTAGGTCAGATCACACTAAAAATCAAACTCATCCGAAATCTTATCCTCTCAAACATTGTGTCCAAGATTTGTCTTGATTGGACAATAATTGAAAATTCTAGAGTGTAAACAAGGTCGAAAACAGTCAAAAACGACAATTTTGTCAAATTCAAGGGCACATAAGTCTCGACTTTCTTGTCTTATCAGATTGAAAATTCTAGTCATCTGAGATCTTATGATCTCTAACATTGTGTCCAAGTTTTGTCTTGATTGATTGATAAATGTAGATTCTAGAGTGTAAACAATGTCGAAAACAGCCGAAAATGACAATTTTATCAAATTCAAGGGCACATAACTCTTGTCTTTATTGTCAGATCACACGGAAAATCGAACTCATCCGAAATCTTATGGTCTCAAACATTGTGTCCAAGAATTGTCTTGATTGGTCAATAATTGTAGATTCTAGAGTGTAAAAAAGGTCGAAAACAGTCAAAAACGACAATTTTGTCAAATTCAAGGGCACGTAACTCTCTTCTTTCTGGTCAGATCACACTAAAAATCAAACTCATCCAAGATCTTATGGTCTCAAACATTTTGTCCAAGATTTGTCTTGATTGGTCAATAATTGAAAATTCTATAGTGTAAACAAGGTCGAAAACAGTCAAAAACGACAATTTTGTCAAATTCAAGGGCACATAAGTCTCGACTTTCTTGTCTTATCAGATTGAAAATTCAACTCATCCGAGATCTTATGATCTCCAACATTGTGTCCAAGTTTTGTCTTGATAGATTAATAAATGTAGATTCTAGAGTATAAACAATGTCGAAAACAGCCGAAAATGACAATTTTATCAAATTCAAGGGCACATAACTCTTGTCTTTATTGTCAGATCACACGGAAAATCGAACTCATCTGAAATCTTATGGTCTCAAACATTGTGTCCAAGATTTGTCTTGATTGGTCAATAATTGTAGATTCTAGAGTGTAAAAAAGGTCGAAAACAGTCAAAAACGACAATTTTGTCAAATTCAAGGGCACGTAACTCTCTTCTTTCTGGTCAGATCACACTAAAAATCAAACTCATCCAAGATCTTATGGTCTCAAACATTTTGTCCAAGATTTGTCTTGATTGGTCAATAATTGTAGATTCTATAGTGTAAACAAGGTCGAAAACAGTCAAAAACGACAATTTTGTAAAATTCAAGGGCACATAACTCTCGACTTTATCGTCTAATCAGACTGAAAATTAAACTCATCCGAGAACTTATGGTCTCCAACATTGTGTTCAAGATTTGTCTTGATTGGTCAATAATTGTAGATTCTAGAGTGTAAACAAGATCAAAAACGGTCGAAAACGGCAATTTTGACAAATTCAAGGGCACATAACTTTTGACTTTTTCGCCTGATCTGACTGAAAATCGAACTCATCCAAGATCCTATATTCTCCAATATTATATCCAAGTTTTGTATTGATTGGGCAATAATTGTAGATGCTAGAGTGTAAACAAAGTTAAAAACAGCATTTTTCGTCATTCAGGGGCAGATAACTCCACACTTTCTGGTCCGATCTGGCCCATAATCGAACTCATCCGAGAACTTATGACCATACTTGTTTTGACAAAGTTTGGTCAAGATTGACTAATATTTGTGGATGCTAGAGTGTAAACACCAAATTGTGGACAGACGGACAGATGGACAGACGGACAGACGGACGGACGACGGACAAAAAGCGATCACAATAGCTCACCTCGAGCACTTCGTGCTCAGGTGAGCTAAAAAGAGAAAAGTGTCGGCCCTAGTCTGGCTGCGCGGACTGCACAGACTGACTAGGGTTGATATTTTTCACACTTCCTATAAGGTCCCTTTTAGCGTGACGGGTCACATATAAATCCCACTCCTCAAATTAATGATGGCCAGAACAAAGCAATGTGAAACGATATGTGAGTTAGTGAATAAGCACACTGCAAAGTGTATACCATCCATGAAAATCATGGTTATTTAGATGTACTGGTTAAGCCTTTAGTTCTTTATTTTCATAGAAAACAAGTGCATGTCGGATTGCGATGCAATACAGGAGTCCCCCACCGGATAACAAAAAATCCTTTCTTATAATATATCTCCTACTTACTAGATCTATAACTGTATACAAAATTTGAAGTTGCTAGCACATTAGGTTTTGGACAAAATGTCCCAAACAAAAATATAAGGGTAAAAACAACCAAGGGCAATAACTCCAAAAGTGGGCGGAGAAGAATGATTCTTGTACATGCCACTTGTCCTCAATGAGATCTATAAGTGTACCAAGTTTGAAGTTGCTAGCACTGATGGCTCAGGAGATATGGTCCGGACAAAAATGTAAGGATAAAAAACAACAACGGACAATAACTAAAAAAGTGGATGTGGTAGAGTAACAGTTCTTGAGCATTACACTTCAAAAATCTCAATGAGATCTACCAGTGTACAAAGTTTGAAGTTGCTAGGGCTTATGGTTTAGGGGATACGTTTGGGACAAAAATGTAAGGATAGAAACAACAAAAGGCAATAACTCAAAAAGTGGACATGGCAGAGTGACAGTTCTTGTACATGACAATTGTCCTCAATGATATCAATAAGTGTAGCAAGTTTGAAGTTGCTAGCACTTATGGTTTAGAAGATATGTTCTGAACAAAAATGTAAAGGTAACAAGAGGACCATGATGGTCCTATATCGCTCACCTGAACCAAAATGATATAAGCAACACTTTTCTTCAATTCAAAAAATATTTACGACTTTAAGACTGAAAACAAACTTATGGTCAATAACATTGTGAAAATCAAACTCATCCAAGATTTCATCGTGCCCAACATTGTGTCCAAGATTTGTCTTGTTTGATAAATAATTGTAGATTCTGGAGTACAAACAAGGTCGAAAACAGCCAAAAATAGCAATTTTGTCCAATTCAAGGGCACATAACTCTCTACTTTCTAGTCAGATCAGGCTGAAAATCAAACTCTATCCGAGATCTTATGATATCCAACATTGTGTCCAAGATTTGTCTTGATTGGTCAATAATTGTAGATTCTAGAGTGTAAACAAGGTCTAAAGCAGCCGAAAACGTCAATTTGATCAAATTCAAGGGCACATAATTCTCCACTTTTTGATCAGATCGGACTGAAAATCAAACTTATCCAAGATCTTATGGTCTCAAACATTGTGTTCAAGTTTTGTCTTAATTGATAAATAATAGTAGATTATAGAACTGTAAACAATGTCAAAAACAACCGAAATCGACAATTTTATCAAATTCAAGGGCACATAATTCTAATCTTTCTGGTCAGACCAGACTGAAAATCAAACTCATCTGAGATCTTATGGTCTCCAACCTTGTGTCCAAGATTTGTCTTGATTGGTCAAAAATTGTAGATTCTAGAGTGTAAACAAGCAAATTCGTTGAATTGATATCCCCCGCCGAATATATTTTCATTGTCAATAAAGTAGCGCGGAAACGAATATAACTCTGTATGTATATGGCTTCAACAGAACGAATATCACTCTGTATGTATATGGCTTCAACAGAACGAATATCACTCTGTATGTATATGGCTAAAACAGTCAGGGGCAGTAACTCTAAATTCGACGGTCGAATCCGGTAACCCCGACGATATGCGAATGTCCTCATTGTAGTGAAGCTGTGAGCCAAGTTTCATTGAAATCCAGTCTATAGTTTTCAAGAAATAGCGCGGAAACGAATATCACTCTTTATGTATATGGCTTAAACAGTCAGGGGCAGTAACTCTAAATTCGGCGGTTGAACCGGGTAACCCCGACGATATGCGCATGTCCACTTTGTAGTGAAGCTGTGTGCCAAGTTTCATCGAAATCCAGTCTACAGTTTTCAAGAAATAGCGCGGAAACGAATATCACTCTGTATGTATATGGCTTAAACAGTCAGGGGCAGTAATTCTAAATTCGACTGTCGAACCGGGTAACCCCGACGATATGCGCATGTCCGCATTGTAGTAAAGCTGTGTGCCAAGTTTCATTGAAATCCGGTTTATAGTTTTCAAGAAATAGCGCGGAAACGAATATCACTCTGTATGTATATGGCTAAAACAGTCAGGGGCAATAACTCTAAATTCGGCGGTTGAACCGAGTAACCCCGACGATATGCGCATGTCCACTTTGTAGTGAAGCTGTGTGCCAAGTTTCATCGAAATCCGGTCTATAGTTTCCAAGAAATAGCGCGGAAACGAATATCACTGTATGTATATGGCTAAAACAGTCAAGGGCAGTAACTCTAAATTCGGCGGTTGAACCGGGTAACCCAGACGATATGCTCATGTCCACTTTGTAGTGAAGCTGTGTGCCAAGTTTCATCGAAATCCAGTCTACAGTTTTCAAGAAATAGCGCGGAAACGAATATCACTCTGTATGTATATGGCTAAAACAGTCAGGGGCAGTAACTCTAAATTCGGCGGTCGAACCGAGTAACCCCGACGATATGCGCATGTCCACTTTGTAGTGAAGCTGTGTGCCAAGTTTCATCGAAATCCGGTCTATAGTTTCCAAGAAATAGCGCGGAAACGAATATCACTGTATGTATATGGCTAAAACACTCAAGGGCAGTAACTCTAAATTCGGCGGTCGAACCGGGTAACCCCGACGATATGCGCATGTCCACTTTGTAGTGAAGCTGTGTGCCAAGTTTCATCGAAATCCGGTCTATAGTTTCCAAGAAATAGCGCGGAAACGAATATCACTGTATGTATATGGCTAAAACAGTCAAGGGCAGTAACTCTAAATTCGGCGGTTGAACCGGGTAACCCAGACGATATGCTCATGTCCACTTTGTAGTGAAGCTGTGTGCCAAGTTTCATCGAAATCCAGTCTACAGTTTTCAAGAAATAGCGCGGAAACGAATATCACTCTGTATGTATATGGCTAAAACAGTCAGGGGCAGTAACTCTAAATTCGGCGGTCGAACCGAGTAACCCCGACGATATGCGCATGTCCACTTTGTAGTGAAGCTGTGTGCCAAGTTTCATCGAAATCCGGTCTATAGTTTCCAAGAAATAGCGCGGAAACGAATATCACTGTATGTATATGGCTAAAACACTCAAGGGCAGTAACTCTAAATTCGGTGGTCGAACCGGGTAACCCCGACGATATGCGCATGTCCACTTTGTAGTGAAGCTGTGTGCCAAGTTTCATCGAAATCCAGTCTACAGTTTTCAAGAAATAGCGCGGAAACGAATATCACTCTGTATGTATATGGCTTAAACAGTCAGGGGCAGTAATTCTAAATTCGACTGTCGA
The DNA here is from genome assembly GCA_963680895.1 of Fragum sueziense. NCBI lineage: Eukaryota > Metazoa > Mollusca > Bivalvia > Cardiida > Cardiidae > Fragum > Fragum sueziense. The sequence goes on from OY804598.1 coordinate 1,360,020, forward strand.
ACCGGGTAACCCCGACGATATGCGCATGTCCGCATTGTAGTAAAGCTGTGTGCCAAGTTTCATTGAAATCCGGTTTATAGTTTTCAAGAAATAGCGCGGAAACGAATATCACTCTGTATGTATATGGCTAAAACAGTCAGGGGCAATAACTCTAAATTCGGCGGTTGAACCGAGTAACCCCGACGATATGCGCATGTCCACTTTGTAGTGAAGCTGTGTGCCAAGTTTCATCGAAATCCGGTCTATAGTTTCCAAGAAATAGCGCGGAAACGAATATCACTGTATGTATATGGCTAAAACAGTCAAGGGCAGTAACTCTAAATTCGGCGGTTGAACCGGGTAACCCAGACGATATGCTCATGTCCACTTTGTAGTGAAGCTGTGTGCCAAGTTTCATCGAAATCCAGTCTACAGTTTTCAAGAAATAGCGCGGAAACGAATATCACTCTGTATGTATATGGCTAAAACAGTCAGGGGCAGTAACTCTAAATTCGGCGGTCGAACCGAGTAACCCCGACGATATGCGCATGTCCACTTTGTAGTGAAGCTGTGTGCCAAGTTTCATCGAAATCCGGTCTATAGTTTCCAAGAAATAGCGCGGAAACGAATATCACTGTATGTATATGGCTAAAACACTCAAGGGCAGTAACTCTAAATTCGGCGGTCGAACCGGGTAACCCCGACGATATGCGCATGTCCACTTTGTAGTGAAGCTGTGTGCCAAGTTTCATCGAAATCCGGTCTATAGTTTCCAAGAAATAGCGCGGAAACGAATATCACTGTATGTATATGGCTAAAACAGTCAAGGGCAGTAACTCTAAATTCGGCGGTTGAACCGGGTAACCCAGACGATATGCTCATGTCCACTTTGTAGTGAAGCTGTGTGCCAAGTTTCATCGAAATCCAGTCTACAGTTTTCAAGAAATAGCGCGGAAACGAATATCACTCTGTATGTATATGGCTAAAACAGTCAGGGGCAGTAACTCTAAATTCGGCGGTCGAACCGAGTAACCCCGACGATATGCGCATGTCCACTTTGTAGTGAAGCTGTGTGCCAAGTTTCATCGAAATCCGGTCTATAGTTTCCAAGAAATAGCGCGGAAACGAATATCACTGTATGTATATGGCTAAAACACTCAAGGGCAGTAACTCTAAATTCGGTGGTCGAACCGGGTAACCCCGACGATATGCGCATGTCCACTTTGTAGTGAAGCTGTGTGCCAAGTTTCATCGAAATCCAGTCTACAGTTTTCAAGAAATAGCGCGGAAACGAATATCACTCTGTATGTATATGGCTTAAACAATCAGGGGCAGTAACTCTGAATTCAATGGTCGAACCAGGTAACCCCGACGATATGCGCATGTCCTCTTTGTAGTGAAGCTGTGTGCCAAGTTTCATCGAAATCCGGTCTATAGTTTCCAAGAAATAGCGCGGAAACGAATGTCGGACGGACGGACGGACGGACGGACGGACGGACGGACGGACGGACGGACGGAAGGACGGACGGACATGGCAAAAACAATATCCCCCCCGAAAAAATTTTTCGGCGGGGGATAATAAGGTCGAAAACAGTCAAAAACAGCAATTTTGTCAAATTCAAGGGCTCATAACTCTCAACTTTCTGATCAGATAAGACTGAAAATCAAACTCATCCCAGATCTTATGATCCCCAATATAGTGTCGAAGTTTTGGATTGATTGATCAATAATTGTAGATTCTAGAGTGTAAACATCGTCGAAAACAGCCAAAAATGACAATTTTGTCAAATTCAAGGGCAAGTAACTCTCGAATTTCTGATCAGATCAGACTGAAAATCAAACTCATCCGAGATCTCATGGTCCCAAACATTGTGTCAAAGTTTTGTCTTGATTGATGAATAATTGTAGATTCTAGAGTGTAAACAATGTCAAAAACAGCAGAAAATGGCAATTTTGTCAAATTCAAGGGCACATAACTCTCGTCTTTCTGGTCAGATCAGACTGAAAATCGAACTCATCCGAGATCTTATGGTCTGCAATCTTATGTCCAAGATTTGTCTTGATTGATCAATAATTGTAGATGCAAGAGTGTAAACAATGTCAAAACTAAGTATTTTTCGCATTCAAGGGCAGATAACTCCCGACTTTCTGGTTCTATCTGACCCATAATCGAACTCATCCGAGATCTTATGGCCATACATGTTTTGACCAAGTTTGGTCAAGATTGGCTTATATTTGTAGATGCTAGAGTGTAAACACGAAATTGTGGACGGACGGACGGACGGACAGACGGACAGACAGACGGACGACGGACAAAAAGTGACCACAATAGCTCACCTTGAGCACTTCGTGCTCAGGTGAGCTAAAAATGAGAAAACATGTCATCCAAATGCATCAATGCAAACCGTAGCTAAAATCATTCATGAAGAGAGCAATGTATCACCAGAAAAGGAGTCAAGAACTATTTTAGCACCCCACAAACTGGAATGACTACTCTGGGTGACCTTACGCCGTATGGACAGACCGAGATAATACCAATAGACGAATACCTTCGATGGCGTACATATACCATAGCATCGGGATTTCAAACTTTTGTTCTAGAGCGTTAAAATCCAGACTCAAATGGGCAATAAAAAATGAAAATTATCTACACTTTTTTAACATACGCCCTGACTAGCTACCATCTGTCGCTTGATCCAATAAATCATTGAAGGATCTTGATCCAAGGGTTTGAATTCCGACTCTATCAATATCCTTTCGTCATTTTGACTAGAATGATTGTCTCGCCATAGGACGAATCGGCTAGGTAGGATGTTTAACTGGTGGTACATAAGGTTTGGGATGTTGTTTTTGTGCTGTTGAGAGAATTGCATGGAACACATGGCTTTGTATAAACCAACGCATAGTAACTGTAGTAGTATTAAACGGGGTGCTTAATCACTTCCAACTAAACTGACACGATTCAAAAACGCAAAACACGTTTTTATTAACCATTCCTTTCCTATTGCCTCGATCGGCACCATATTTGGGGACATGTATGAGGTAATGTATACGCTTTACGCCCCAGCGATTTTGTCGTGTTTACTGTAAACTATCCGGACATCTGAACCGCCCACCACTAAATGCTCGTGTGTCTCATGCATTCAGACCACGAGTTAAATCACTAAAAATTTTGTGTACAAAGTGCCACTTTGATTTACTGATTGAAAATATACGAGAACTACGAAACAAAATTGTGTACAAAATGCTGAGGCTTACTTTGGGAAAAAGGAACCGAGTTTGGGGGCTTTTGCTTGGCGGTGTTTCGCAAATGAAGGTTGCTAGACGCTTTAATGTAGCCGAATCGACAGTTGCAAGCTTTATGTGACGTGTAAACAACACAGGAACATTTACAGACCACCAACGTCCTGGTCAGCTGCATGCAACAACCGTACTTCAACACAATTGTATACGTCAACGTCACTAACGCAACAGATTTGTGACGGCTCAGTCTGCAGCAAATTCTATGGTTGGTAATCGTAGGTGGTCTATACATTGCGACACGATGATAAATCGCATGTGAAAACACGGGGTTCGCTGTCGTCGTCCTGTTCGATGCCAGGCCCTTGACTCAACGTGCATTTTGGCATAATCTGACGTCCATTCAGGCATTATTCATGGCTTCAAAGGTCATTTTCTGTCCTTTTTCTGACACTTGAAACATTTACAATTTTACATGGCTATACATCGGTTTTGTAAAATCTAGTTGATACCATCTGTAAAAGTACTTTTTGCGTTTTTAAATCGTGTCAGTTTACTTCTTTGATTTGTCGCTAATATTTACTATATAAACTCATCTACAGATCATCTACTGCGTCTACGGCTACGTCTGTCGCTTTTACGCGTGTTTGGACAACTGTTTTCGAGCAATTCGGGTCATATTTTCTGTCGACTTGTTTGAGACCAGATCGTTTTAATGTAATCACATGTAGTAATTTGGAATAAACACGCATTGCAAATGTTCTATCTTTGAATAAAGCAATGAATGGTTGATCAAATGTCATCTCAAAGCTTTTCAAACGATAATTGATTCCACTTTTTCAATCGATTACAACATATACGGAATGACATAACGGCACTAGGCGTACAGATACATGTTCCTCAAACTGCACTAATGATGCTGTACAGTTTGCACTAGGCGTACAGTCGGAAGAAATACACCAGTCTTATTCAAAAGCCAATATCTTTGTGAAACAATGTGCATACGTGCATACAACCGACGGACACAATAGCAGAGAGGTTTAGCTATTGCCAGGTACAAGTTTAATCGTATATTATTGTGTAGATCACGCGATTGCAGTTAAAATTGCACGAGTTAGCACGATGAAAAACAGCACAAACCAGTGATTTGACAGGTAAAATCCAATTTTATAAACAAAATAGACACCGATCGAGAAATCGTCACTGCTGAAATGAAAGTACATTTAGTCTACCCCACAACGTTGAAAATCGCATAAAAAAAGATTGTTCCGATTTTTACTTATATACTTTTAAAAAGCCAAATTATCAACTTGTTTATCAGCACTAGTGATATTTTGCGTACAGTTAGATGCAACTTCCGATACACGCGACTGTACGCTTTTACACAGTGCAACATTGTGATAAATAATTGTAGATCCTGGAGTATAAACAAGGTCGAAAACAGCCGAAAGCAGCAATTTTGTCAAATTAAAGGGCACATAACTCACGACTTTTTGATCAGATCAGACTGAAAAACAAACTCATCCCAGATCTTATGATCCCCAACATAATGTCCAAGTTTTGTCTTGATTGGTCAATTATTGTAGATTCTAGAGTGTAAACAAGGTCGAAAACAGTCGAAAACAGCAAATTTTTGTCAAATACAAGGGCAAATAACTCTAGACTTTTTGATCAGATCAGACTGAAAACCAAACTCATCCAAGATCTTATGGTCTCAAACATTGTTTTCATGTTTTGCCTAAATTGATAAATAATTGTAGATTCTAGAGTGTAAACAATGTCAAAAACAGCCGAAAACGGCAATTTTGTCAAATTCAAGGGCTCATAACTCTCGACTTTCTGATCAGACAAGACTGAAAATCAAACTCATCCGAGATCTAATGATCCCCAATATTGTGTCCAAGTTTTGGCTTGATTGATCAATAATTGTAGATTCTAGAGTGTAAACAAGGTCAACTAGAAAGACCTGAAGGTCTTGAGTCGCTCCACAGGCCTGAATTTCTTGTGGTTTACTATAAAAAATTTGACAAATTTATCTAAATGCTTAAACTGATATATTTTTAAATTCTTGTGATTCTTAGAGCAGAAACAAGGTAAAGAGAAGCAATTATGTGGTCAAAGCGAAAAGAAGGTAAATGATTGACTAATATTTTGGGGATTTTTAGAGTGATGATAAAGTTGAAAACTGTCATTATGCCAAATTCAAGGGCACATAATTCAATATATGAGTTAACAATTGTGGTAGACTAAGGGAAGTAACTTTTGATATGAGCAATTTAAAGTTCAGTAAGAGTTGTTTTTCTTTATGATAATTAGTTCAAGAAGTTGCGATTGTGCATGTAATATAGAATCAGTCGGCATGACGTCATAGCCTCACTTTCATTTTTTCATCGAGGGTACTTCCTCTGTCTTTATCGTTACGGGATACCAACTTTGAGGCAGATTATTTCAAAAATCCATCGTTAAAATTCATAAACAAAACTCTTTCTTTAAAGAATGTGATTTAAACTTTCTAACTACCAACGCATTTTTAATAATCAGGCGTAGTCGTCGAGATATTAATGCTGAAAGTTGGTAATGCTTCAACGAAAAAGACCGAAGCTTTCACCTCCACCGAATGAGTGCAGGTCCGCTGACGACGTTTTTGATTGGCTGAAAGGATTGTGCTGACCGAATCAATAGTGGTCATGAAAATAAAGACATTCTGATCTAAAAATATGATTTTGACTTGTTAATTTATGTCTTGAACACCACAATAATCAACATGAATATTAAACTAGAGCAAGATCTTATGGTCTGTCCAAATTTTGTCAGTATTAATCTATATATGTGGCCACAAAAGTGAAAAAAAGTGTTGAAAACTGAAATTTTGTCAATTTCTAGGGCACATAACTCAGATTGTAGCAATGCAATCGTCCTGAAAATTCCACAAAAGTAAGATCTTGTTGTCAACAAGATTCTGTTCAAATATCATCTTGATTGGTTAACAATTATGGTTGTTAGAGTGAAAATAAAGTCAAAAATTGAAATCTTGTCAAATTCAAGGGCACATAACTCATGATGTAAAATTCCGATCAAGCTGAAAATTGAACCCAGGCAGGATAACATGCTTATATATATTCTGTCCAAGTTTTGTCTTGATTGGTTAATATTTGTAGATTTTAGAGTAAAAATAAAATCAAAACCAGCTTTTTTTGACGTTCAAGGGCAGATAACTCAAGTTATTCTGGTTCAATCCAAACTCTTTGTAGGAATCTGAGAGAGGGTCACCCAAGGATCATTCCTGTGAAGTTTGGTTGAAATCCATTCAGTAGTTTCTGAGGAGAAGATTTTTAAAGAAAAAGTTTACGGACGCACGGACGGACGGACGCACGGATGGATGCACGACAGACACACCGCCATGACAATAGCCCGCTGGCCTGAAAGGCCAGTGGAGCTAAAAACAGCCGAAAATGACAATTTGGTCAAATTCAAGGGCAAGTAACTCTGGACTTTCTAATCAGATCAGACTGAAAATCACACTCGTCCGAACTCTCATGGTCCCCAACATTGTGTCCAAGTTTTGTCCTGATTGATGAATAATTGTAGATTCTAGACTTTAAACAAGGTCAAAAACAGCCGAAAATGGCAATTTTGTCGATTTCAAGGGCACATAACTCTGGTCTTTCTGGTCAGATCAGACTGAAAATCGAACTCATCCGAGATCTTATAGTCTGCAACGTTACGTCCAATATTTGTTTTGATTGATCAATAATTGTAGATGCTAGAGTGTAAACAATGTCAAAACTAGGTTTTTTCCGCATTCAAGGGCAGATAACTCTGGACTTTCTGGTTTGATCTGACCCATAATCGAGCTCATCCGAGATCTTATGGCCATACATGTTTTGACCAAGTTTTGTCAAGATCGGCTTATATTTGTAGATGCTAGAGTGTAAACACGAAATTGTGGACGGACGGACGGACAGACAGACAGACGAACGACGGACAAAAAGTGACCACAATAGCTCACCTTGAGCACTTCGTGCTCAGGTGAGCTAAAAAGGGGGTCACCATATTAATTTTGTTGGAATTTTGCACTAAAATAGACTGGGTTTACAGTTATGTTTTGATAAACAGTCAGTGTTGATATAAAATCTCGTAACTACGGCTTATATCAAGCTGTAGTTACGAGATTTTATAACAAAACCCACGAAATTCATTAGTTTGTCCGAAATTACGTCACAATTTACTTGAAAAAATCGTTCCATTTTAAATGTCTTGCCAAAAGACACACCCCCAGTGGGTTTTGAACCCAGAACCTCCGGGTTTCAAGTCGAGTGCGCTATCCACTGCGCCACCGAGGCTGTCAAGAGTGAAGAATTTCAATGCGCACGAACTTGCGCACTAACAAACTCCCGAAAACGTCTTAAAATGGCAAAACATGCAGTGAATTTCAAGAAATGATTAAAGGTGTACCTCAAGGGAGCAATCTGGGACATGTTCTTTTCAATATTTTTATCAACAATATTTTTTCCTTTTGTAAACAAGTCAACCCTGTAAATTCATGCAGATAACAATACTCTCTCATATGCATTGACTCAACCTCTGATTTAAAAGAAACCTTGGGATAAAAGTTTCTCTTATAAATTGGTTCTCAATCAGATGTAGGCAAATCCAGAAACATTTATAGACTTTTTTAGGTGAAAAGACGCATAAACTTAAGTCCATAACATCAAAATATGCGAAGAAGAATCTGACGAAATTGACATTTTTGCTCATGTCATCTTGGTTCAGGCAAGCGATTTATGATCACTATGGTCCTTGTGGGTTTTTATTTTGTTGCCACCCTGCAAAGAGGATAAAATTGTGTATTTTTAGATAAGGCAAAGGCTAAGTCAAAGCATGAAACATTCACAACGCCAAATGACAAACAGAGTGCGAACTAACAACATATGTGAGGCCTGGAACAATGGCTTCCGGAACTTGGTTTTACACTCAAACCCCTTCCTATGGACAGAGATTGACTGCTTGAAAAAAGACGCATCAATGGTGGAAGCCGATCAGTTACGAGTGACCCAGGGTGTCGATTTGTGTCAAAGAGTGAAAAAGAGTACCATTAACCACCAGAAGAAACTTAAGTCGCTCAATTTGCAGAAAGTACATACAAAGGGACCAGTCTATTGAAGAATTCCTTACAAATGTAACGGATAAGACTTACGATGTTTTCAAATGCTCTCGAAATCGGCGTCAGAACAATTATTTTTCATCTACAACCTTTTTTTGTCGCCTCGTATATATCCCATTTTCTCATGACTCGTACTCAAAATTTATATGTCTTCATTTATTACACGACTTATTTAACCTGGCAATATGTACATGTATCTTGTTTCCAAACATGGTAGAATTCTACCTTTTAACCGCTTTTAAAGACTTAATTTTGGTGTGCAGACATGTCCGTTTATTTATATTTCACTTCCTTTCTGCAATGGTAGTGCTTTTCCAAACAGAATCTTGATTATCACTCGCTCGTCACTAACGCTCTATTGATTGCCAGGTTAAATGTATGTCACAGTAAATTAAAACATCCTACACTGCAGGTGCGTCCTACCCAAGTAAGAGTATATACAGCTGGCCCCATCCGTATAACTTTCTCAGTGTGAGAAGTTATACAGGTAGAGCCTACCTTCGAACTAAATTCACTGAGCATCTTTCTTCCTTTCTTGCAATCTTTCTTTCGTTCCCCGTCCTATTCTGTTTATATTTTGAGGGTTTAATCATTTGGTTAAACATGTCCGTATAAATAAAATAATTACTGAAATACGAAGTTCAAATTCCTTGTGTTTATCAAAAGAACATTTAACAACTGTGACCACTCATTGTCCGTGCGTATACATGCGTTTGTCTACAGTCCAAACCAATATAGGCTGAACCAAAAGCATTTGTGTCTGTTCAGCGTCCGTACGGATGCGTCCGGCTACACAAGCATTGGGTCCACTATTCCATTAAAGTAGATAACGTTAGAAAACAATGAAGAAAATATGAAAATGCTACAAGGTTTTTGACTTTTCTTTTCTATTTTTTAATCAATTGAAACAAGAGCTTCGCAGAGAGGCGCATATACGCCCAAGAGGGGCTTGTCAGTAAAATTAGCCATTTTTTTTCATCTTTTTTTTTTTCATTTTTTTTTATCTAAATTCTGTAAGTGGTGTGCAAAACTAGACACCATGAAGATTCATTGTTGCAACTTTGATTCTGATCAAAACTATAGGAGAAGTTGGGCACACAAGAAAATGGGCTTTTTTTTTTAATTCAAGGACAGATAATTCAAGAACGAAAAGAGTTATCTGAATTCTGTAAGCAGTGTGCACAACTAGACACCATGGAGATTCATTGTGGCAAGTTTGATCAAATTCCATTCAAATCTGTAGGAGGAGTTGCGTGCACAAATTGCTAACGGACGGACGGGCAGACGGACGGACCGACAGGCAACCGAGGCCATAACATAATACGACCCTTCAGGCGTATAACAAGGTATCTAGAGATTGTCACGGGGAGGTCACATATTCAGTTTCATTGAATTTGATCCAAGGGTTGCTGAGATCTGGCTATGGACGGACGGAGAGAAAAAACGACAGTGAGACGGAGGACATCATGGCGACTAAAGTGCTCCCCAAAAATCTTTTCTGGGAGCATTAGAAATTTCTATAAATAACTGAGCCAGGACCTGGAAAATGTCCTCTTTGGCATTAGAGAACAACCAGGATCCAGATCAGTCTGCGCATATACACAGTCTGATCTGAATCCATGTTGTTCGCGAATAACTTCAGCATGACGGTGACATGACCTTAAACACCAGTAAGAGATCAGAATGGATTCAAGTCAGTTTCCACTTAGGTACAGGCCGATCTGGAAACAAATTAATTTAAGGGGGAATGCTCCAGTTTTTCGGAACACTCAGTCATTACTGTAGTTTGAGGTTATTGGGGTTTTACGCCGTTTTCAACTACCAGGGTCATATCGCGGCGGCTGGAGCACCTAACCGTGGGTTCCTGGTATTTCTCGCACCAGTACAACCACAATATCCAAACCGAGCCTCCAGCTGCTCTCTCACATAGATGATTCACACCCATTGGTGAGAGATAAATGACTTATGTCAAATGTCAGAATGGATACTGGCCGAGCCGGGGATCAAACTCGAGACCCCTGGATTGACAAACTCCGACGTAACCGACTGAGCTATCCGGGCTCGGCCATTACTGTAGTAAATTAAATGTTTCGTACCAATATGTTTCTCTACCATATTTTCAATAATATAACACATCATTACAATTTACCATTTTCGATGGTAAAAGTGTATTTATTATGCAAAACTGATTTCCTCAAGATGGAAATCGATTATTTAGAGCAAGAGAGTCGTAAGTGTGTATGGAATTACCACTGTTTTGCGTCATTTCATTCATGTGTAGCTGAAAAAATTGCTGTAATTCACCAATAAGTGCGCTGACATATACATTTTCTTTTTGAATTATTACCAGGACATGTTGCTTAATAGAATGAGAGAGTTTTATCAAATTCTATTATGTAGAACTTGAAATATTTCCAAAAGTATGCAATTTTTTACATAAAACACTCCAGCATTGTTGATCTAACCGAACACATGAGCATGCTGTTTTATACATTTACGCGTTTAAAATAGCACATATTTTGGGTTTTCTGTTCTTATTAAAAATATAAGACGTTACTTTAAATCCGTTTTCGGGACTAACCGATGAATATACAGCATTTTATTAGCATTATAGTGACCTTGAACAGGTGCAAGAAATTGTGCATTTTTTCGATGTAGGGGTATGTGATACGAATGCCTATAAAATTCAAACAAGATCGCTGACCATCCATTTTTATTTTATTTTTCAATTGGCAATAACATGAAATTTCAACATACAAAATATAAGTAAATTCTATTATTGGGAAAAAAAATCAGAAAACTGGAGCATTTCCCCTTAAGGCAATAGTACAATGTTAGCTAGGCACTCAAAACGTTAAATGGCATTTGTTGTAACTTGACGTCGCTAACGGTAAATCCGTCTTAAATGTAGGCAAATGCGTATGACAGTATGATTAAATTCAGGTTGAAACTGTAGGAGTTGCGCACACAAGAAAATAGGCATTTTTTAAATTCAAGGGCAGAAAATTCAAGAACAAAAAGAGTTCTTTAAATTCTGTAAGTGGTGCGCACAACTAGACACCATGGAGATTCATTGTTACATTAGTTTGATCAAATTCCGATCAAAACTGTAGCAGGTCTGCACACAAGAAATTGCTAAGGGATGGACAGACGGATGGACCACCAGGGCCATAACATAATACGATCCTTCGGGCATATGATGAGATATCAATAATATTGAAAGAGAGATGGAAAATGATGCCACTATACCCGTGAATTCAAACCCATAGCCTCAGAAATGCCAATCTAGCATTCTAACCACTGCATGTCGGCACCTGAACTACATGTCAATATAGAAACCCGAGACCTCATAATTGTGAGTCTGATACATTACCATCAGTTTACTGCCCAGTCATCAAAATCCAAATGTGAAATTGTCAATATGATCACATGCATATGTCCAACAAGACACATGAACACTTCTTTCAGTGGCTCAGAGAAACAGATAAGAGAGGTAAAGATATTAATAATTTGTTATTTCAAAACCAAACCCTATGTTGTGGGTACTCATTTGAATCGTCTCGATGAGACGATTCTAATGAGTACCCACAACAAAGGGTTTGAGGAACAATAAATTAAATATTACATTTCGAAAAGTCATTACTCTCTTTTATCTGTAGGTCTGGACTGGCACCCCCTAATCTTCCCTAGGGGCTCTTATGATGACAATGGTTTTGAGAATTCAATACCTTCACACTTTTCCACTCAAAAAATAAACTTTTTGCCAAACTTGAATGGGTTTCACCCCTTTCTCAAACAAGACTGGTTTTAACATACCTGATAGATATACAATTTATTGGGATTTTACGCCGTTTTCAACTTCTATGGTCATATCTCGGCGGCTGGAGCACCAAACCGTGGGTTCCTGGTATTTCTCGCACCAGTACAACCACAATATCCAAACCGAGCCTCCAGCTGCTCTCTCACATAGATGATTCACACCCATTGGTGAGAGACAAATGACTTTAGTTAAATGTCAGAATGGATACTGGCCGAGCCGGGGTTCAAACTCGAGACCCCTGGATTGACAGACTCAGACGTAACCGACTAAGCTATCCGGGCTCGGCACATACCTGATAGAAAGGGGCTTGGGAAAACAATTAAGCAAGAACAAATGCTGATGATCAGCATTTTCTCCCTGTACTTCAACGTTTTCTCTGCAAAAACATGCATTACTAGCAGCAGTTTTCAAATTGGACCACACTAAAACTGTTTGCGATTATTCAACCATTGGGAAATAAATGTCAAAGATTGTTTGCCACAGTCGGAATTGAGCTTGTGACCTCATGAGTGATAGTCTGAAACGCAACCAACAAGGCTATGGAAGGGGGCGAATAAAGGAGAAAAAGATGAGAAATGAAACTTACATGAATTGCCATTCCTTGACGGTATCCCTAAACAAATCATCAGCAGAAACAATACTAGAAGTTTCTTCCTCCTCGTACTCAAAACCCATGATGGGTTCAAACGGCATCGACACCGGTCTCGTCACAAACGGCAGAGATTCCATGGGAAAACTGATAAACCTTTCTTCAAATATGTCGTATAAATCATCCATAGTGAATCAATGTGGCTTATTGATTGATTTATCAATTAGTGGATTAATTAATCAGATAGAGTAGATTAACAAAGCACTGTTTGTTTTTTCTAGTATCACTTTACAAATTCCTCTGAAAAAACACTTATTCACTTTGCTAGAAAATCCAAATGAATAATATTTTAACGCCTTCCCAAACAACAAACTTTTAGGGTAGTCTAATCCGAAAGCTGCTGCAGAAAACGAAATGGTTGTTGAGTAAAGATAGGATTTGTGTATAGTCAGTATAGCACAGGAAATACGGAGTCAAAAGGAGAAAATGCTGGTTATAAGAATTTTCTTTTTTTGCCTCAATGATTTCTAAAGTCATTTCTATTAGACATATCAAAACTGTGTCTTGTTTAGAAAAGACAAATTAAGGATATCTTTGCTTTTCAATTAATGATAATTTTCATCCAATTCTATAATTCTTCTTCTTCTTCTTCCCAATAAGTGCAGGGCTCCTCTGGAGCATCAACGCACTGTGAACTGTACAAGGTCGGCGTGAGGCAAAAACAAAGTGCAGTTAAAAACGGATAAAAACAGTGTCTGTACATCAGTGTGTTGATGTCAGGCCAGCCTTGAACAGTTCCAGGGTCCCGGCTGCGATGGTCTGGGCTGGGAGCTTGTTCCAAAGGCGAATGGCTACTGGGAAGAAGGTGTTCCTATACAGGTCTGTGCGGCAGAATGGTACGAGGTAGCTCACATTTCTACCTCTCTGTAGGGTGACTGTGGCTGGATGTAGGTACTGGTCTGCTGGTATATCTATCAGGTGGTAAACAACCCTGTACATCATTACTAGTCTAGCTTCAGTACGTCGCTGTTGGAGAGTAGGCCAGCCTAGAGTGGCAATCATCTGACTAGTACTGCTAGTTGTCCTGTAGTCACCTTTCACGAACCTGGCTGCTCTTCTCTGTACTGCCTCAAGCTTGGCAATGTTGGACTCAGTGTACGGGTCCCATACAGGTGCAGCGTATTCTAGGATAGGACGTACCAGCGTCTTGTAACATTGGGCCTTTACATCCTGGGGGCAGCTAGAGATGTTCCTCCTCAAGAATGCGAGAGAGTTGTTGGCTTTCTTGGCTATGTTGTCTACATGCTTGTTCCAGAGAAGCTTCTCGTGAAGGGTGACCCCAAGGTATTTTCCATCTGTAACATTCTTCAGATGATGGCCATGCAACGAGTATGTTCGTTTGATGGGGTTGCGCTTCCTGGATATGTGGATGGTCTCACATTTTGATGGATTAATTGATTGATTAATTCTGATTTTAAACTGATCATCAGCATTTTCTCTTTTTGCCTCAATGTTTTCAAGCCTCCTCTTTTAGAAGTCAAAATAAATTCTTGTTTTGGAATCAATTAATCCAGATTTGCACTAAGCTCTAGAATTTGAATCAACAACAACACTTATTGCATGATTTTTGACAAATGATGACCTCTTTATCAGTTTTTTAAAGAAAATGATGTTCTTAACCCTTTCCGAAACAACAAAATTTTAGGGTGGTCCAATTTGAAAGCCCCCAGTGCAGACGGCAAAATGGAAAGTAAAAATGTTAAAAATTGTGAATAATAAAGCCAAGAAAATATTGAGGCAAAAGGAAAAAATGCTGGTTATCAGCATTTTCTTCTTTTGCCTCAGTTTTCCCAAGCCTTTTCAATTAGCGACGTCAAAACTAGGTCTTGTTTGGGAAAGGGTTAAAATAACTTTCCACATAAAAATTGAGAACTAATAGTACATTGAACCTTCATAACTTGCAATTGTTATTTCTTAGATAAACCACAGAATAACACTACTTAAGCTAACCCTTTCCCAAACAATAAAACTGTAGACCCTAACACAATTGAACTACAGGCAAGAAAGTAAATTGGTATTGCACTTAGATAATCTGTAAATTATAGTCCGAAAATATTGAGGAAAAGAAGAAAATGCTGAATATCAGCATCATCTTTTCTTTCCATGTTTTCCAAACCATTACCACAACAGATTTTCAAATCAAGTTTATAACTATTAAAGAGTTAAGTGGCTGCTTTTCAACGAAAACCTCGTAACGACAGCTTAAAAAAAGCTGCAGTTACGAGGTTTTTATTGAAAAGCAACAAAGTATATTTCACTACAATAGAATACAATAATCCTGCACACTTATTATGTCCATATACCTAGAAAGACTAATTTGGTATGATACATGTCTACTTGTACTTAATAAATTGACATTAGGCTGGCCACTCTTTCCTTTTCTCTGTCATTTTAGTAGTTATGTCTAATATAGTGTCTGACTTGCTTGAGGCTTCAGTGTCATTTTTTAACTACATGTATAGTCTTTCTGAGAAAAAGTATAATGAAAGTCATACCCAAAGATGCCACTAAATTTTACCATTTGCCAAAAAGAAAGGCAAATAAAAGTTGCCCCCGAGACTTATGCTCTCTTCCATGTTTTTTTTCCATGCAAACACAAAATGGTAACCAATGTCTTATTTCTTGTTCAGTCCATTATGACTTAGTCCCACACATTGACTCTTTTTTTCTCTACAAAAGAAATTTACAAGGCTGTGGAAAACATTCTGGAAAACGACGAAATGCTAGTTACCATACAATGTTTTCTACCCAAACAGACAAAACAATGAAATTCTTTCATTTGAAATTGTCCATTGCATCATGTTTGAATTTGTACAGGTCTAAAATTTTGCCATCTGGTTTATCCCTGACTCATCCTTCATGACAAGTAGGTATAAAAGATAGACTGTCAGCTAACCAATGACCATAGGCCATATCATGGTCACTAAATTATCATTAATTTTGTAACAATCGTAATATAATTGAGCCAGGATCTGGGAAAAAGGTACCTTAAGGTGTTTGAGAACAACATCAATCCTGATCAGCCTGTGCATATGCACAGTCTGATCGGGATCCATACTGTTCTCTGAAAGATTCTTTTTGACCTGCGATAACAGAAATATAGCCACATTCTTCATGACAAGTAGGTACAAAAGATAGCCTGTCAACTAACCAATGACCAAAGGCAGTATCATGGTCACTAAATTATCATTAATTTTGTAACACTTGCAACATAATTGTTTTTCTTGACTGTCAGTTTATATCATATGTGTGTGCTTTTCTATCTAATTTATTTACTTTATAATTGCAATACACTAATGATTATTGCAATATCATTTGCTTTGTTATTTCCATATTTTTGTTATTTATAAACCTTGACGCTTTCTAGAAAGAAGTTATTCAGTGTGATAGCAGTGGGTAAACACCTTCATCCTTTCCTAAACAGGACCTAGTTTTGATGAGGGAAACATCGAGACAAAAGAACAGACATACCAGGAAGTCAGTAATGCTCATCTATCATATAATTTTCCTGGTCTCGTTTAGGAATGGCTTAAGATGAGCAGACAG
This sequence comes from Fragum sueziense, assembly GCA_963680895.1. NCBI lineage: Eukaryota > Metazoa > Mollusca > Bivalvia > Cardiida > Cardiidae > Fragum > Fragum sueziense. The sequence continues at coordinate 1,376,418 of OY804598.1, forward strand.
ACAAAGTGACAGGCAATGTTCAGTGAAATAAATTTTAATCATGTCACAAATGAATTGTCCACTCAATACCTGATCCAGTTTGTAACAAGAAATCTATCAGTATAATCACTAAAGGTGATTAAATACCCCCCCCCCATCACTACAGTTGTCTGGCGTTTTGTCGAAAACAAGGGCAATTAATCGCAAAAAACAAGGTAGAGTTATGCTCCTTGTACACTTCAGCTTCTTCTTAGTGAGATTTTTCTGCCCATGAAGTTTCATAATCATAGCTACTTTACTTTCAGAGATATGCTCTGGACAAGCATTTTGTACACAGACTGACAGAGATGGCAGACAGACAGGCTGATTCCAATATACCCCATAAAACATTCATTTTGCGGGGGTATAATAACGGAGTAACTTACAACAATATCCAACTTGTAGATGACATACCAGCATTAAATACATGTCACATTATTGTGACAGTTTCAATTACTTAAACCTTAACAACTTTGTACACACCCTGTATAAACTAAATATGTAGGAATAAGTGCAGATTTATTTCGTACTGTTAATTTTCCACCATAATCTCCGAGTTCTCTGGGCGAGAGTCCGACAGACTCCTTGATTCGAAAAGTAAGTGTGTAACCCTTTCAAAATTTTTTAATAACTTTCAAAGTTCATGCACTGGCAAATATCAGACAAGCTACAGGGTAGATTTTCATTAATTGTTCACAACAAGGGATGTTTGTAAAACATTTGATCTACTGACCAACCATCCTACCAACATAACGACCGACAATCCAACTAATCAACATTTGAAAAACAAAATGTCCCCACTTTCTTTATCAAAGACTAGTTTAAATTCAGTCTTAACTGTGGAAATGTGTGCTGAGATTTAGGTAAATACTTTTAATTTGAAGGATTTAGCGACGACAACTAAAAGCCTGGTCACATACACCATTCCACGCCCACATCACAGCCATAGTACGTCTAAAACAGGGGACCCATGCAGTATAATTTTGGACGTGATATGGATTGGATATGGACGTGGAATCGTATGTGTGTAACCCGGTCTGGTTTCACAAAACCCATTTTGTAATGCTGCGTCTTATTGGTCAGTTTGGGCGAATAGTTTTGGCGCACTATAATCACGTGTTTTCTTTGTCCGAGCATTCCGCTCTTTGATTACAAACAGAAAGGTTGTTTGGTTGAATTTGATTTATATTTAACATTAATAGTTTTTAAGGATGATCAGAGAAAAATGAGGTTTGTAATTCTCTTGTCGCATCCTGAAATTATGTACGAGATGTAGATTTGGTCGATTGTGAAGATTCCGTTTTGTATTGTCAAGTTTTGAGTCGGCTCGCTATGTTGTTTTCGGTATTGGAGCCCGCTGTCCATTTTACCCTTTCTCCAATGATAACTTTAATCCTAATACCTGTTTGACACTAAATCACTAAAGTCTTGTTTTGAAGATTTCACAGAATGAGAGATAGATGAGATATGATGGAGAAGATGGTAGATCTATAGTGAAGCTTTCAATTCCTTAAATTGTAAAGCTTTCAATTCCTTAAATTGGTAAGTTGTAAATAATGTCTGCTGTGATAAATTGTAAATACTCTTTTAGCCACGATTGTTTGTAAATTATGTCTTATGACTAACTTGTAATTACAGATTGCTGAATATTGTACATTGTGGATAGACAGACATACATAAAGGAATAGAAAATAGAACAAGAGGGCCATTGGCCCTGAAGCGCTCACCTGAAATAATAATAACTTTTTGTATACCAATTTTCAGGTTGATTGGACAAAAAATGTGACCTCTAGGGTGGACACAAGGTTTCACTAAGATTTGACCTTGTGACCTAGAATTGATCAAGACAATCATTCTGATCAATTTTCAGGTAAATTGGGCAAAAAATGTGGCCACTAGAGTGCACACAAGGTTTTACAAAGATTTGACCTCATGACCTAGTTTATGACCCCAGATGACCCAATTTCGATCTTGTCCGAGAATTGATCGAGACAATCATTCTGATCAATTTTCAGGTTGATTGGGCAAAAAATGTGGCCTCTAGAGTCCACACAAGGTTTTTCTAAGATCTGACCCTGTGACTTAGTTTTTGGCCCCAGATGACCCAATTTTGAACTTGACCAAAATTTCATCAAGACAATCATTCTGAGCAATTTTCAGGTTGATTGGGCAAAAAATTGTGGCCTCTAGAGTGCACACAAGGTTTTTCTAAGATTTGACCCCGTGACCTAGTTTTTGACCCAAGATGACCCAATTTCAAACTTATCCGAGATTTTATCAATACAATCATTCTGAGCAAATTTCAGGTTGATTGGGCAAAAAATGTGGCCTCTAGAGTGCACACAAGGTTTTTCTAAGATTTGACCCCGTGACCTAGCTCAACTTTTCTAAGTTGCTTAACGCAGAATTTCTAGGTAAAAAAAAAGGTTAAAATTCCAGTAAATTAAATGTGAGAGTAATGAATCTTTGCCCAGAGGCTAATATTATGATCACAAAAGCATGTGCAAAGTTTCAGAGCAATAGCATAAGTAGAAACAGATGTTTGAAAAAACTTTAACCTTTGTTGCAACGCCAACGCCGACGCCTGGGTGACAGTATAAGCTTTCATTTTCTTCGAAAAGTCGAGCTAAAAATGAAGTTGTGCCAATACCAAACAATAATGCAAAAGAAAACTTAAAGTTTAAGAAAGCTTCAAATAGTGAAATGCAATCAGAGCAACAATCTGCTCCATAAAGGAATGAAACTCAAACAAGGTGTGCTCCATGAAATTTGACCTTCCTCATGGTATTCGTTTAACCCTTATCAACCCTTAACATGTAACTTAATGCGCCAACTTAACGTGAGAACTTAACCTTTCCTCCAAAAGTATTCCACATACAAAGATCAAATTTGGTATGTGAACTTCTTTCAATGATATTAGGTCAGAGGGTCAAGGTCATACATGTAGGTCAAGGTCATATATCAATTAAGGTCATAATTATAGCAAAAAAGCCATTTCGGGGACATTTGTGTTTCACAAACACAAGTCATCTTGTCTTCTTTTGCCTCAATATTTTCCCTAGTCTATTCTCTTATGGATGTCAAAACCAGGTCTTGTTTGGGAAAGGGTTAAACTTTTATTTTGTATGATATATTTATACTTTCAGTACCTTTTGAGTCCGACATTACTGATGTTTTTTTGAGAATGGCCAGCAAGGATACAGCTGAGAGAAGAATCACAAGGTCAGCTGTAAAAGCTCAACAGAAAGATAATGACAATGAAAATTTAAGTTTTGGTGAAGGTAACCTCAAGAGGAAAGGCATTAACTCAAAGCCAAACAGAAAGCCTAAAAATATTTTCCCTAGTCTATTCTCTTATGGATGTCAAAACCAGGTCTTGTTTGGGAAAGGGTTAAACTATTATTTTGTATGATATATTTATACTTTCAGTACCTTTTGAGTGCGACATTACTGATGTTTTTTTGAGAATGGCCAGCAAGGATAAAAGGATAACAAGGTCAGCTGTAAAAGCTCCACAGAAGAAAAAAGACGGAGTGAAGATAGCGGATCCCAATAAAACAGATGATTGTGATGATAAAGATGCGACATCTGAGGCAGTTCAGGTAAAGGGAAAAGAGACTAAATCTGATGGGAAAACTAAAGTACCAAATGCTGCTAGGAATAGAAACTCAAGGAAGAGAAAGTCAACTGAAGCAGTTGAAAAAGGCATCAATGAAAACACTCAAATCGATAAGAAACTAAAAGTGGACAAGTTAAGTAGGGATACGTTGAAAAAAGCAATGGCTGTAAATAGTGCTTCAAAAGAAAAAAAATACTTCAAAGGATCCTTTTCTCTGAATGGACTGGTTGTTCTCTGTATGTAGCCATGCATCTCGGAACATTACAATTGGTGGCAGCTACGGGATAATGTGAGTGCCATGGTCACAATATACGCCGCCACTTATAAAACTTGAGACAAAAAAAATGACATTGACAAGGATTTATAAATATTCACTCAAAAACCTGTAAAAAGTTGTGTTCACAAAAAGGTTTTTATAAATATCCAGTCAAAAACCTGGAAGGAATTGCGTTCACGAGGCTGAAATATCATTAAGCCCCAGAGACTAAAATTGAAGGGGGCATAACTCAAGCAAAAATCAATGAACCATAAAATCCTTCCTTCATGCACATCTACCAATTAATGGTAATAACATCTACCAAGTTTCATTAGAATCCAGTCTGAATCTTAGGAGGAGTTGCGTTGACAAGGCTGCAATTTCAATAAGCCCCAGAGACTAAGTTTTTAAGGGGCATAACTCAGGCAAAAATCAACGAACCATAAAATCCTTACTTCATGCACATCTACCAATTGAGGTGATAACATTGACCAAGTTTCATTAAGATCCAGCCAGAAACTTAGGAGGAGTTGCGTTGACAAGAAAAGTGGACGGACGTACGTACGTACGGACGGACGGACGGACAGACGGAGATGACGCCAATATACGTCCGCCTCCGGCGGCGTATAAAAAAGGATGGACAAACTTGTGATAAAAGAAACCTGAACCCACATTACAGGGATTTTAGTCTGCGATATAATCCACATTACAGGAGCCATGGTTTTTCACAAAACTGTCCGTGAAAAGTCTTAACCCATTACCACAAATTGATTCATCTTTACTCCCCAAAAGACAAAGGTTGTTGAAAACATTGTGGAAAATGAAGAAATTGCTTGTGACAAGCAATTTCTTCATTTCCCACAAATTCTTCTTGTACTAAAAAAAAACAAATATATTTTTAATTTCTTTCACTTCAAATTGACGTCTGCAACATCTTTTAATTTTGGCCAGTCTATTTTTTTTATGTCTGGTAATGGGTTATAATGGGCATGTTCTATCTAGGTCTAAACAGCCACATCCACCCTCCCAAACCTGGTGTTGGCAGAAACAGAAAAAAGACTAATGACTAAACCCTTTTCCAAACGACAAAATTTATGAGTAATCCACTTCAAAAACTGCCACAAATGACAAAATGGATGGTATTAAAGATAAGTTTTTGCTAAATATGGCACTGAAAATATTGAGACAAAAGGAGAAACTGCTGGTTATCAGCAGTTTCTTCTTTTGTTTCAATATTTTCTCAAGCCTTTTCTATTAAAGACGTCAAAACCAGGTCTTGTTTGGGAAAGGGTTAAGTTCCACTGATCTATTACAGTATCTACTAATTCAAAAATGTTCAGCCCTGTTTTTTTTGCATAATAGTAGATGGTACCAACCGTAAAAAACTTTTGACAAAAAAAGGATTAACTTGAATATATATTTAGTGAGGAATAATTTTTATATACAGTTGAAAACAATTTTATATTACATTAAAGCTTAAGTTAAATATATTTTGTATTTAGATAAAAAAAAAAGATGTGTTTGTGAAACACCAATGCCCCCAAAATGGCCATTTTTTTTTAAATGTTAAGTTTTCGTAGAGTAATTTAATTAAGGGTTGATATTTAGGGTTAACAGATGACCTTGAGGAAGGTCAAACTGCATGGAACAGATAGATATCATTGAGTTGCATACCAAATTTGAGCTTTGAATGTCAAATACTTTTTGAGAAAAGGCCAATGTTAAGTTTTCCGACAGACAGACAAACAGACTCCAGTAAAACAATATGCCCCTGATCTCTGGATACAGGGGGCATAAAAACAGACTAAGACCAAACAACCCACTAAATGATTAACACTCAAATTTAAGGTACATGTATGTCAATTGCAAACACTGAAATACTGAATCGCGTCAATCATCACTCAGGCATTTTACTGTAAATCAGCCCTGCATTCTGTAGACAAATCGTTAGCTAACGTTAGCAAGTCGCAACTTCTTTGACAAAAATTTGACCGGATATTTCGAATGAAACGGCCAACATAAGCTAACGTTTTGTCTTACTGAACGCAGCCCTGGATAAGTTCGCGTCAAGAAATGTTTGCGTTTTCATGCACTCATACTTGTTCGTGGCGTTTTAAGTTTGTGGATCAATGCTGTCCATGAATCGCGCGAAACAAAACAGGCTATGGAGGAATTGAAAATTGATCCCAGACGAGCTTGTTATAAACTTTTACCAAACTAATATAAGCATAATTCCCTGTGGAAATTGGACCATGGATGAGAAAGATGAGTAATATTTGTGAGAGCATCAGTTTACAGTTAGATGAACCCAAAAATCAACAGTAACTGTTGCTGAGGTACTTCACTCACAGCCTACCAACAAATTAAAGAAGAAGGCTTGAAGACGATGGAGCTTAGTTACATACACTTCACGACATCAAAACAGCAAATTAGACGAGGTTCCAGAGTCATCACTCTGACTGTCCAGAGATATCTGTGTGATGGGATGAAACTATTATGTCTGGCCGATGGGAATATAGCTGCATAAGGAAACAGGGACAACATAATTAAGCCCTGTTTCTCAAATGTGTAACTATCAAAAATAGTCCAGTTCCTTCAAATGTATAACTAACAAAACAAGAGTGCCATGGTCACAATATATGCCGCCACTTATAAAACTTGAGACAAAAAAATGACATTGACAAGGATTTATAAATATTCACTGAAAAACATGTAAAAAATTGTGTTTGAACACAAAAAGGTTTTTATAAATATCCAGTGAAAAACCTGGAATGAATTGCATTCACGAGGCTGAAATATCATTAAGCCCCAGAGACTTAAAGATTGAAGGGGGCATAACTCTGGCAAAAAATCAATGAACCATAAATCCTTACTTCATGCACATCTACCAATTAAGGTAATAACATCCACCAAGTTTCATTAGGATCCAGTCAGAATCTTAGGAGGAGTTGCGTTGACAAGGCTGCAATTTCAATCAGCCCCAGAGACTAAGTTTTAAGGGGGCATAACTCTAGAAAAAATCAATGAACCATAAAATCCTTCCTACATGCATATGTACTAATTGAGGTGATAACATTGACCAAGCAACATTAAGATCCAGCCAGAAACTTAGGAGGAGTTGCGTTGACAAGGCTGCAATTTCAATAAGCCCCAGAGACTAAGATTGAAGGGGGTATAACTCTGGCCAAAAAACAATGAACCATAAAATCCTTCCTTCATGCACATCTACCAATTAAGGTGATAACATTGACCAAGTGACATTAAGATCCAGCCAGAAACTTAGGAGGAGTTGTGTTGACAAGCCTGCAATTTCAATAAGCCCCAGAGACTAAGTTTTTAAGGGGCATAACTCAGGCAAAAATCAACGAACTATAAAATCCTTCCTTCATGCACATCTACCAATTGAGGTGATAACATTGACCATGTTTCATTAAGATCCAGCCAGAAACTTAGGAGGAGTTGCGTTGACAAGGATGCAATTTCAATAAGCCCCCAGAGACTAAGTTTTTAAGGGGCATAACTCAGGCAATTAAGATCCAGCCAGAAACTTAGGAGGAGTTGTGTTGACAAGCCTGCAATTTCAATAAGCCCCAGAGACTAAGTTTTTAAGGGGCATAACTCAGGCAAAAATCAACGAACCATAAAATCCTTCCTTCATGCACATCTACCAATTGAGGTGATAACATTGACCACGTTCCATTAAGATCCAGCCAGAAACTTAGTAGGAGTTGCGTTGACAAGGCTGCAATTTCAATTAAGCCCCAGAGACTAAGTTTTTAAGTGGCATAACTCAGGCAAAAATCGACGAACCATAAAATCCTTCCTTCATGCACATCTACCAATTGAGGTGATAACATTGACCAAGTTTCAAGAAGATCCAGCCAGAAACTTAGGAGGAGTTGCGTTGACAAGAAAAGTGGACGGACGTACGGACGGACGGATGGATGGACGGACGGACGGACAGACGGAGAAGATGACGCCAATATATGTCCGCCTCCGGCGGCGTATAATAAAAAAGTAACTGGTCTAAATTTAAGAGTTGGAGACAACATGTTCAAGTGACTGGCGTTTAGTTTAGAAAACATTGTGAACAAGAGTGCCATGGTCACAATATACGCCGCCACTTATAAAACTTGAGACAAAAAAATGACATTGACAAGGATTTATAAATATTCACACAAAAACCTGTAAAAAGTTCTGTTCACAAAAAGGTTTTTATAAATATCCAGTCAAAAACCTGGAAGGAATTGCGTTCATGAGGCTGCAATTTCAATCAGCCCCAGAGACTAAGTTTTAAGGGGGCATAACTCTAGCAAAAATCAATGAACCATAAAATCCTTCCTTCATGCACATCTACCAATTGAGGTGATAATGTTGACCAAGTTTCATTAAAATCTAGCCAGATAGGAGGAGTTGCGTTGACAAGGCTGCAATTTCAATAAGCCCTAGAGACTAAGTTTTAAAGGGGCATAACTCTGGCAAAAATCAATGAACCATAAAATCCTTCCTTCATGCACATCTACCAATTGAGGTAATAACATTGACCAAGTTTCATTAAGATCCAGCTAGAAACTTAGGAGGAGTTGCGTTGACAAGGCTGCAACTTCAATAAGCCCCAGAGACTAAGTTTTTAAGGGGCATAACTCAGGCAAAAATCAAAGAACCATAAAATCCTTCCTTCATGCGCATCTACCAATTGAGGTGATAACATTGACCAAGTTTCAAGAAGATCCAGCCAGAAACTTAGGAGGAGTTGCGTTGACAAGAAAAGTGGACAGACGTACGGACGGATGGACGGATGGACGGACGGACAGACGGAGAAGATGATGCCAATATACGTCCGCCTCCGGCGGCGTATAACAAGTTGTGTTTGTGAAACATGAATGCCCCCGAAATGGCCAATGTTAAGTTTTCAGACAGACTGACTGACAGACAGACATGAGTAAACCAATATGCCCCTGATCTTTCGATATGGGGGCATAAAAATAATTAACTTGAATATTTACTTAGTAATGAGGATATATAACTCAAAATTTATTATATCAATAATTCTTAATTTAAAATAGATTTTGTACTTAAGAAAAAGAAAGAGTCCAAAGAAAAGCCATTTGAATTCAACAGAAACATACCAAAACCTGAGAACCTAATACAAGCAGCAAACAATCATAGATGACAAAAACCAAATAACCCACTAATACTCAATTTCAAGGCATGTGAATTGCAAACACTGAAATACTGAGTCGCGTCAAACATCACTATGGTGTCTTAAATGACAAACTCGCCCATTTGAATGGATCATATCAGCCATTCTTTAAACAACACAAATAAAACTTATTTATTTCTTATACTTTCAGTTCAATAGAGAATTCATTAGCAAAGATTACTGGATCTTCAACATGATCCAGGGGCTCCTCCTGACCATAAAGCCTATGTTCCTGTCAACCACATACTTCATCTATTCAACATACACCTTCAAGACTTGTACGCAGCAGTAGATCAGCCATCAGACAAACAGCATCTGTACTTATCCCACTGGGGCCAGGTTAACTGACATATTCAACAGGCCTTAATTAAACAAAAACATGGAGAATCTATCCAGAACTATTGTTTGCTATCTTCGACACAATCCAGGGGCTCCTCTTGACCATAAAGCCTATGTTCCTGTCAACCATATACTTCATCTATACAACTTACACCTTCAAGACTTGTACGCAGCAGTAGATCAGTCATCACACAAGCAGCACCTGTACTTCTCCCACTGGGGCCAGGTTAACTGACATATTCAACAGGCCTTAATTAAACATGGTCAATGTATTTCAATTGAACATTCATTATTTATGTCCAAAATTTGATGAAATAAAATCTCTTATACATGACCATAATGAAATTGACATTTTATGTTTTTGTGAAACTTTTTTACATGAAAGAATAGAAAGCAATGAAGTTAATCTAAATAACTATACATTGTACAGAAGAGATAGAGGCAAACATGGTGGTGGTATTGTCACTTATGTAAAAAATAAGTTTCATAGTGTTTGCAGACAGGATCTTGAATGCCCTAGTATTGAAGCCATTTGGTTAGAAGTTAAGCATTCTAAACAAAAATCTTTTATACTAGGACATTTGTATAGACCACCATCATCTAACAATGACTGGATTGTTGAAGTGGAGCAAATTTTGGAAAAATTAGATGCAGAAAATAAGGAAGTTATCTTAACTGGAGATTTTAACTTTGATTTCTCTGATTCTAAAAGTTCAAACTGTGCCTGGAATGATGTAATACAGACTTTAAATCTTACACAAATGGTCCAAACTCCTACTAGAGTCACCAGTAGTACAGCAACTACCATAGATCATATTTATTCTAATAAACCCCAAAATATTATCAATATAAATGTTCCTAAAATTGCATTAAGTGACCATTATCCGGTCTGTTTCACACGCAAACTCAACTCTGATGATATTCCTAAGGAAACACACAATTTCATTCAATATAGAAATCTTCGCAACTTTGACACAAAAAAGTTTTGCAATGACCTTGCTGTTCAACCTTGGTCTGTTATTGAAATATATGACCAAGTAGATGATTCATTAGACTCTTTCCTTTTCTTGTTTAATGAGGTTTTAAATCAACATGCCCCTTTAAAACAGAAAAGAGTAAAACATGATAATGTGCCAGAATGGTACAATGATGAAATCAGAAATGCATCACAGCAACGTGATAAAGCGAAATCTTGTAACAATATACCATTATTTAAATATTGGAGAAATAGAAAAAAAAGTCTGACTTGCCAAGCTAAAAAGTCATTTTATAATGATGTTATAAATGAAAATAAAAGAAACCCCCAAAAACTATGGAAACATCTAAAGGAATTATCAGGGAAATCTAAAAGTAATCAATCAGGTCTTATCAGTGATGAAAATGGATCCCCAATTACAGAAGCAAAAGATAAAGCTGAGGTGTTCAATAATTACTTTGTAAATGTACTAAAATCATCTCAAAACTGCAATCATGACCAAAATATTGAAAATGAGCTTTTTGTATTGTCAAACAACAGCAAACAAACACCATGTGATTTCACCATCCCAACAATGAGTGAATGTTTTGTTCTACAACAACTTCAAAAATTAGATTTAAATAAATCCACAGGCCTTGATGGCATTGGACCAAAGTTTTTAAAAATTAGTGCTAAAATTATTGCCAAACCTCTCACATATATTTTCAATCAAAGTATCCAACAATGTCAATTTCCATCGGCCTTCAAGCAGGCCAAAGTCATCCCAATCTTAAAAAAGGGTCCTAAAACGGAAGTTTGCAATTATCGTCCAATCTCAATCTTACCAGTATTATCAAAAATTCTTGAACGACATGTTAGCGATCACCTTAAAACATTTTTGGAAGAGAACATGCTCCTACACAAAAATCAATCAGGTTTCCGAACTAATCATTCTTGTGAGACAGCACTTACAGCCATAGTTGATTCATGGATTGAAGCAATCAATGATAAAAAGGTTGTGGGTACTGTCTTTCTTGACCTAACAAAGGCATTTGACCTTATTGATCACTCTCTCCTCTTGAAAAAGTTAAATCTATATAATATAAAAAACCCAACATTGAGTTGGTTTAAATCTTATTTGTCCAAAAGAACGCAAAAAGTATCCGTCTCTGGAAAACTATCATCACCACAAGATGTAGTCTCTGGAGTACCGCAAGGCTCTGTATTAGGTCCTATTCTTTTTCTATTGTACATCAATGACTTGCCTGCACACCTTACCATGTCGTCAACTGATCTCTTTGCAGATGATACCACAGTAAGTGTGTCAGGAAAATCAGCAGATGAAGTTTGTATAACCCTTCAAAACAGTCTAAATACAATTGATGAATGGTGCCAAAAAAACTCAATGTTGCCTAATCCAAAAAAGACAAAAGCTATGATCATTTCACCAACAAACCAAATTACCAACATGGACAGTTTAACACTACTTCTCCAAAATCAAATAATAGAATTTTCTGAAGTAGAAAAATTGCTTGGTGTTCAAGTAGATCAAAACCTTTCATGGAGAACCCAGGTGGAAAGTTTGTTGAAAAAATGTAATTCTCTGTTGTACCTGCTTCTAAGAATCAAAAGTTATCTTAATCTTCATGCAAGAAAATTGTTTTTTAATGCATACATCCTACCACATATAGACTACTGTTGTATCATCTGGGGAAACTGTAACTCAAGATTATTAAATAAACTACTTAAATTTCAAAAAAGAGCTGCAAGAATAATCCTTGATAAAAACATTGATACTCCCAGTGAGGAATTATTTAAGGAACTTAAGTGGCTTACTATCCATGAACGTATTGTATTCAAAAAGTCTATTTTCATGTATAAATCAACAAAAGGCAAACTCCCAGAATACATATCAAACCTCTTCACAGAATCAGCTAATGCAAATCTAAGATCAAATGCAAATTCAGCCCTCAAAATTCCAAAACCAAGAATTGGATTTTTTAGAAAATCAATTTCATATTCCGGTCCAAAAATTTGGAATCAAATACCCTTATACATAAGAAATGTTGACAGCGTAAATAAGTTTAAAGCTGCCTATTTACAGTGGTGGTACACAGGTGGAAGAAACATTCTGGATGTACACAATATTTCATAATCAAATAGGAAAGATGTAAATAGATCTAATAATTTAATAGTCAAATAGTTGCAAAATCATTGTACATAGATACTACAGTAGTCTGTAAACATTAATCCTAATATCCCAAATCAAAACAATATTGTCATTCATGTTAAATAACATTTAATCTGCTCTGTTGAATTTTACTTAAACTACATTGTGAAGCTGATAATCTTTACGTACATAAAAGAATAAATCTTGGCAGTAAAAGAAAAAAATGTTCATTAAACATTTTTTCTTTTATATTTTAACCCAGGGCAGTGAAAACTAGTTTAAGGCTTGGTACAAAACTATTGTAAATGCATACTCATTCATTTGCACTTGCAATAGTGTTGTACAAATCCTTGAAATGCAAGAATTAACAAAGATTTGTATTCCTCTGAAGCTGATCTGATTTTGATGGTAAATCAGTTATCATGTTTGATATATCATATGTTGACAAATGTTGCAGTTTTCTTCTTAACTGCTCTTTTTTTTACCCTTTTCAAAAGTCAAACTTGATTTTGACTACCCATGAAGAGAATAAAAGTTTTTGAAAACACCGAGAGCAAGGAAGAAAATACTACTACCTGTATTTTCCTCTCTTTCTTTGTGTGTGCAGCAATTATTTTGCTAAAAGTATTATCATTTAACCATTTCCCAAACAAGACCTGGTTTTGACGTCTCTAAATAAACAAGCTTCGGAAAACATTGACACAAAAGAAGAAAATGCTGATAACCAGCATTTTCTCCTTTTGCCTCGATATTTTTTGGGCTATACTATACACAAATTCTCTCCTTATCATTATGCGTTTTGTCTGTAGCACCTAAAAAGTAGGGCCACCATCAATATTTGCTGCTTGGGAAAGGGTTAACTTTGATCAGACTATGATATTGTCATGGGAAAGGATTAATCCATCTTAACTAGAATGTTGATATTTGTTATTTTGATTTATTGTATATATAAATGTACTGGTTTTGTAAATATTTGTAGAGGCCCACAGGGAAGACTGGGTTTATCCCAACTGTGCTGCCTCGTTAGATAAAGGCTTTATTATCATTATTATTATTATAAACAAAAACATGGAGAATCTATCCAGAACTATCGTTCCCTAACTTTGACACGATCCAGGGCTCCTCTTGACCATGAAGTCTATGTTCCTGTCAACCACATACTTCATCTATTCAACATACACCTTCAAGACTTGTACGCAGTAGTAGATCAGCCATCAGACAAACAGCACCTGTACTTCTCCCACTGGGGCCAGGTTAACTGACATATTCAACAGGCCTTAATTAAACAAAAACATGGAGAATCTATCCAGAACTATCGTTCCCTAACTTTGACATGATCCAGGGGCTCCTCTTGACCATAAAGCCTATGTTCCTGTCAACCACATACTTCATCTATTCAACATACACCTTCAAGACTTGTACGCAGTAGTAGATCAGCCATCCAACAAACAGCACCTCATCTTCGAGTGCGGTTTCTACAAGCAGCAGCTGTTCTTTCAATACCGATAAATCTAGAGCATCAGTTTACAGTTAGATGAAACCCCAAATCAACAGTAACTGTTGCTGAGGTACTTCACTCATAGCCTACCAACAAATTAAAGAAGAATGCTTGAAGACGATGGAGCTTAGTTACATACACTTCATGACATCAAAACAGCAAATTAGACGAGGTTCCAGAGTCATCACTCTGAACCTCCAGAGATATCTGTGTGATGGGATGAAACTATTACATCTGGTCAACGGGAATATAGCTGCACAAGGAAACAGGGACAACATAATTAAACCCTGCTTCTTCAAATGTGTAACTATCAGAAATATAGCCCTTCTTAGGGCCAAAACTTTCAATTGTAAGTCATAAGTGTTCAATATTTGTAAAATTGTCTCCCCATCAAGTTGAAGTCTGGTTCCAATCAGCTAACAAGAGCTGTCCGAAGACAGCGCGCTCGACTTTCTAAGCTGCTTAGTATAAAGGGGGCATAACTCCAAATATAGTGGAGCCATGGTCATGGGCCCTAGTAGTAAGGTAGAGGGTGTGATGGTGAATAAGTATTCCAAGTTTGGGTTGAATCCCTTTGATAGTATGGAAGTTATTGATGTTTGAAAAAACTTTAACCTTTGTTGCAACGCCGACGCCAACGCCAACGCCGACGCCCGGGTGACAGTATAAGCTCTCATTTTCTTTGAAAAGTTGAGCTAAAAAATGCTTAATTAAAACAGCATCAACTTCGGGATCAATTTTAAAACTACTGAAGACCAAGATACAACAACTACGTAGAAAAAACGAAAATTACAATTCAACAAAATCCAGCAGCCTCCTACAAAAATCAAAAAGTTGATTGATATTCCATATGATGTGGTGCACATGCGCGGAGATCAAGCGGACATTAAAATTTGCTTTCAGATCTATATTAAATTTTTCTTTTTAAGCTTTAATATAGAACACTGTCGCTGGGTATAACACTCCTTCAAATATCATTTCATCATCCTATACAAGTATCAGTATCTTGCAGGTTATTTATGATGTAATATTTAGTCTTTCTTTTTTTGTCCCACCCTGTACATTGCCGCCAATTCCTTTTGTTTTGGTCTATCTTAGTTCAGATTGGGAAGCAAATATTTAAGATTTACATACCCTGAAAAAATCTACACTTTCTAGCCATACGAAATGCATCAATTTTCAAACACTTGTAAATACACTTCACATAAGTTGATTCACCGAGCCGGATTTCAAAATTATGTTTCACGAAGAAAATAATTTACAACTATTATTTCACTCTATATTCATATGCAAGGGAGGTAATTTTTAACCTTTTGTCAAATATTTTCATAAGTATGCATTAATTCAAAATTCTAAACCGTGAAAAATGATTATGTTTGCATTTGGAATGGAAATGTAACACAGTTTAGGAATTATTTGCACTTTTCAAATTTCGCCTCCGACTCTTTGGTGCGTTTTAGGGGTCGGATACCTTAAGATCAACAAATAAAGACAGACTGATCAGCAATAACAAAACAAGGTGTCAAACTGTCACAAAATACGCCCGTAACACTGCTTTATGTCGACAGGGGGAGCAAGTTGGTAAAAGTTTCATGGTCCTAGCTATTATACTTTTCGAGATATGCCCTGGACAAAAATGAAGTATGAAAAATAACAAAGGGCAATAACTCAAAAAATAGGCCAGGTAAAGTTATGGTTCTTGTGATCTTCACTCCCCCTTGGTGAGATCTGTACATCCATTAAGTTGCATGACCCTAGCTATTATACTTTTAGAGATATACTCCGGACAAGATTCAAGTATGAAAAACAACAAAGGGCAATAACTCAAAAAATAAGTAAGGTAGAGTTATGGTTTTTGTGCACTGCACTACCCCTTGGTGAGATCTATACACCCATGAAGTTTCATGATCCTAGCTATTATACTTTTAGAGATATACTCCGGACAAGATTCAAGTATGAAAAACAACAAAGGGCAACAACTCTAAAAAAAGCCAGGTTGAGTTATGGTTCTTGTACACTGCACTCCCCCTTGGTGAGATCTATACACCCGTGAAGTTTCATGATCCTAGCTATTATACTTTTAGAGATATACTCCGGAAAAGATTCAAGTATGAAAAACAACAAAGGACAATAACTCAAAAAATAAGCCAGGTAGAGTTATGGTTCTTTTGCACTGCACTCTGTAATGATGAGAATATAACTGCCAAGTTTAAAGTCAATCGGACTTAAGGTGACAGAGTTATGCTCCGGACAAAGAAGTGGACGCCGCCGGACGCCCGACATCACCGTTGATCCCATAATACGTCCCGTCTTCGACGGGCGTATAAAAATTAATCAGATCACCGAGACGTCATCATATAACACCAGTATTGAAAGAGTTGCATTGGATACCTGTAGAGCACAGAATTCAATTTAAGATACTGACTTAAACATTTAAAGCTCTCCATGGACAAGCCCCAGAATATATCACATCACTTTTAATGATACACAAACCATCCCGTGAACTTAGATCCGGGTCAAATGGCACAACACTTGTAGTACCGAAAGGCCGTACTAAAACGTATGGGGACCGCAGTTTTATGAGCGCTGCTCCAGTATTATGGAATTCTCTCCCATCCGAAATAAGAGCTGCTTCTACTGTTTCATGTTTTAAGAAATACTTAAAAGACTTATTTGTTTAAGCAGATTTATGGAAATTAAACACTGATTTTCCTTTTATGTGTGTCGTCTTTCACGGTTCATTATTTTATACTCATAAAATCCTTATAACATATGTATGATATTTCTTATTAGATCTAGTATGATGTATATTTTAGTAGATTTTATGTTTGTAAAGCGCTTTTGAACTTACTTTCGTATGATAAAAGCGCTATATAAATGCGGTACTTAATAATAATAATAATAATAATAAAAATTCAGACCACATTGTTCCCATAAATGAATTTTACAAACTCAAATTGCAGATTCTATTGGTGGACTACAACTAATAGTGAATGTGCCGGTTTTCTAAGACGAAGAGCAATGGTGGATTTAAATTCCGCCCTGTTAAATCACCCTTGTGCCAAATTCATCAGAATCATATAGACCAT
Source organism: Fragum sueziense (assembly GCA_963680895.1). Taxonomy (NCBI): domain Eukaryota; kingdom Metazoa; phylum Mollusca; class Bivalvia; order Cardiida; family Cardiidae; genus Fragum; species Fragum sueziense. The sequence goes on from OY804598.1 coordinate 1,393,565, forward strand.
TGGGTTTGTTCTATATTTCATGATAATAATATAATATTTAATCGATACTCTTCGTAATGATCGCCCATGTAACAAACAAATCCCTGATGGTGTAAAGATACAATTGGCAAAATCATATGGTGTAGTAAACAAAGGGCTGGCTCATTGATATAATTTTGCCAAGTGTATCTAATTTAAAACAAGAGCAGTCACAGATGGATTATGCTCCCCGAATAAGTGTTCGTCACAAAATAAAAACTATCATACATTAAGCCCCGTTTTCCCATGACAGATTTTTTGTACACACATTATTTATAGAATATGGTCTAGAACATCTCATTTATCACATAAGTACAAAATTTCATTAAATTCTGCCCATTAGATGAAGAGAAATTACAGAAAAACTAATTTTTACATTAAGGTCCCTTTTTCCATGACACAGCCTCAAATAAAAAAACGGAGAAAAAGTCCCTAGGGATTATCCCAGGGAGTTCACATGTGAAGTTTCATTGATTTTGGTCCAAGGGTTGCTGAGATCTGGCTGTGGACGGACAGGCGGACACACGGACGGACAGCGTGGCGACTATAATTTATGCTCCCCCGAAATTTTTTCGGGGAGCATAAAAACCAACAGTATGGATTGTGGACTGCTATGCCATTTCTTTCCTTACTGAATATTGTTTAAATAAAAAGTTGTCAATTGAAGAACCCTATATGTCAGCGTTTCCAAGAACATCGAAATCCATTGCTTTACGTAGAAACAAAACAGAGTTCCCACACAAAAAATTTTTTGGGAGTGCATGCACTCCCTGGAGTAAAAAGTTGGGAGTGCAAAATGAAAACTGGGGGTGCACTGAATTACAATAAAAACTGGGTTTTTTTTAAAGACTATTTTCCATTCTGTGGTAATGATTCAGTTAAGTAATGGCGAGAGATGGGTGTTTGAATTTCAGAGTTTTGTTGACATGAACAGAAATTATATAGCATTTCTCAAACCATTTTATTTTTTTGAACTTGCATCTAAACTCAATCAGCGAACATCATTAACACAGGTTGTCATTCCTATCCATTTTTCAGGTGCTATTGCGCTTACAGTTTGGAACAAGAGGCCCAAGAGGGCCTGTATCGCTCCACTGGCTCAGTATTTCAATCAATGAGACGGTTCAAGTATAGATTTTCATAAGGAAATTTGACAGGAAAGCTGATTCCAGAATAGACTTTACCTTGAGAAACCTTATTTCTCAGTGGTAATAAGTATTGTTTGTAAATAGGAAAAGTTATATATCGCTGCTTTTCTGCCAAAAACATGTATCTGCAGCTTAAAACAAGCTGCAGATACAAGGTTTTTGCAGAAAAGCGACAATATGTATATCCCTGTATTTCAACCAAACCTTGTAACCGCAGCTTAACCCTTTTCCAAACTGAAACAAGACCTGGGCTGCGTTCAGTAGACAAAACGTTTTGTCTTACTGGACGCAGGGCTGGTTTTGATGTCCCCGATAGAATAGGCTTGAGAAAACATTTAGGCAATAGAAGAAAATGCTGATAATCAGCACTTTCTCCTTTTGCCTCAATATTTTCTGTGTATTATTGTACTCAGATCCAACCTGCCATATCTTTTTCAGTGAAACTTAGTTAAAGATGAAATTCCAATATATTTTTTGACCCATTACCAAAATGGCAAAATTTGGGGCTTTTCCAAATTCAAAGATATTGCAGACGACAATTTCAAGTGAATGAAATTTAAAATATTTTGGTGTTTTGGCATAGAAAACATTGTGGGAAATGAAGAAATTGCTTGTCACATGCAATTTCTTCATTTTCCGCACTGTTTTTCAAAGCTGTTATCTTTTAGGGAGTCAATGTGTAGTAATGGGTTAAGTCCCGCAACAGATAGATGCTGGACGATGGACGATCATTAAAGCTCATATAATAGCACCTTGTGCTCAGGAGAGCTGAAAACAGGTGTAAATGATACTAATGATGCCAAGGCTTTAGTTTTATGGAAATAAGGCAGAATTTGGCTGGAAATTCTGTATCGTAGGGTTTTCCATCTTAGATTTCCACACAACACAAAATTATCATGGATATGATCTTTTTCATCTCTCTCTTTAAATTGCCGTAAAATGCACAATTTTGATTTATATGACCTTGCCAGATAGTTTTCACTGGTGGTGAACTCGGCCAAAGCGTTGGACATTTTTTCGCGATCATAGTATTTCGTCTGTGTTGTTTTAAATATTGTAACTACGGCTTGGATTAAGCTGTAGTTACGAGATTTTATAACAACACAGACGGTTTGTCTATACAAATTGCTACATCCGGTCTATTTTTAGAACAAATTCATTGTTATTAGAAAAACTATCCAATCAGATCTTTAAACTCACATTTAACTGAAATATCTGTACCTTGTGGTAGCGAAAAATGTCCCTTGCTTTGGCCGAGTTCACCACCAGTGGTTTTTATGTTTAACTTGATTTGGTAGTATAAATAAAACTCAAACACAAGTGTTTCTGTAAATAATGAAGTTTTATTAAAGAATGTTTAAGTAATTGAAATTGTTGTTTACAATAGCATACAATCAATACATATTTTCATTACATAAAAGTTGTTAAATAAACAACTTGCAGAATTCATATTATGCATGTACATGTATTACTTAAAATTTTCAATTAACCCTTTCCCAAATGGCATTGTTTTAGACTTCCAATTTAAAAGCTGCACCAGAAGACAAAATGGAAGGTGATGAAAACAGGTTTTGCACAATATAGCAAAATAAAAATAAATGAATAAATTTATGAAAAAAATGAAGCAAAAGAAGAAAATGCTGATTATCAGCACTCAATGTTTACAGAAGCCTCTTAAATTAGGGACGTCATGAACAAGCTCTTATTTGGGAAAGCGTTAAGTTTCATTACAGCTTATTCATGTTTTTGACAAAAGTAAAATGTTAATTCATCTCAACATTATCTGTTATTCAAACCTTTGTATAACATCTAAATTCAAAAAGCATATTGCTACTATCTGCTGATATTAACCCAGGACAACTTAATTTTTGTCAACAATGTTCTCTATAACTAGGCTGGGGCTCTGAAATGACTTGCCAAAGGCCATACCCACATGGATGGCAGCTTGAATGTAATCCAATCACATCACCCGCAACTTCTCACAAGAAATGAGTTTGGCATTCAAGCTACCATGTCAAGCAGGACCCCATTGTTTAAAATAGAATATGATCATATTTCATGTGTTTTGATCATCATTCTACCCTTTACAGACCGACAAGCCTTTCTGGATTGTCTTGATCTGTTATGAGTGACATCTTCACTATAAATGTACATATATGAGTTTTAGACCTGTAAGCTTTTATTCCAATGATAAAACAAAGTTTTGCAGATTGTACAGCTATATATTAAAATGCCTTTCCATCTATTATATGAAAGAATTGTTCTATGCCATACAAAAACATACTTAAGTGATTATTTCTAAACTATTATAATTAAATTTAAATACATACACATTTACAATGATGTTGCATTAATCCCTTTATATGAATATTTGACTGTCATAATGATATCAGTCCTCTTGTTATTTGAGTAACATATAATAAATAGTTTGTTTTTCTCTCTTTCCCTTGCTATCATCTGTCATGACTTTCATATGATTTATATATAAATGTGGTTATTGTGATATTCTTTGTGCAAAGCACCATTTCCACTTCTAACAAAGTCTATTTGTTAATCTATGACATTGCTATATATATTCATTAAGTATCTTTGAAATATATTCTCCTTTTGGATCAGTACTAGTCTTTGTTTTGATTTTCTAATCATTTCAGAGATTTATTCTAAAACTCGCATAAAACACTAAACTAATATTTTGAATCAAACAATGAATGGTACATGAACTTTTTCAGTAGATCAGCAGTTTTAACAAAAGTAAGACAGTGCTTTACTGAGCTTAGAACAAGTATAATCAAAATAGGAACAAGAGCTCCGCAGAGTGGCGCATATACACCCGAGAGGGGCTTGTTTGTAAAATTTGCCATTTTTTCAATTCAAGGGCAGATAATTCAAAAACGAAACAGGTTATCTGAATTCCGTAAGCGATGTGCACAAATAGACACAATGGAGAATCATTGTGGCAAGTTTGATTAAATTCCAATCAAAACTGTAGGAGAAGTTGCGCACACAAGAAATTGCTAACGGACAGACTGACGGACAGACAGACGACCGGGGCCATAACAATATGAACCTTCAGGCGTATAAAAATATAAATATTTGCTCTATTTGTCACAATAATCTTACCATTGTGCATAATTTTTCACCCTACAGGTCATTAATTTTTTGATGAGTTTTCTTCTCAATACTGAGGTTGATGTGAAATACAAAATTTGTGTAAGTTAGTGTGAACACATTTCGAAATTTAAAGAACATACTGCAATAAATATATATGAGATGTTAATCTACAAATCTCATTTAACTTGTTTTTATACGTGATGAACCATTTGCTAAGCTCTGCACTGCCTTCAGAAAAATTATGCAGAACGGAATAGTAATGTGAGTAAAAAGGTACAGTTGAATTAATGTAAAGTAGCAAGTTCATGTGTAACAGAAAGTAACAAATAGGAATCAATTCTATTAATTAAACAGTGACATAATTTCCGACAAACAATAGTATTTCCTCAGTGTAAATCTAAAAAATTTAACTTAGTCCAAATTCAAAAATGTTGCAGATGACAATTTAAAATGAATGAATCTTACATGTTTGGTCATCTTATGTAGAAAACATTGTGGGAAATGAAGAATTTGGTTTTCACAAGCAATTTCTTCATTTTCCACATGGTTTTCCATGGACATTATCTTCTGGGGAGTCAAAAGGAATCACTGTATGGTAATGGGTTAAAGGTGTAAAATGATCAGTCAACATGTGACTGCAGGCTGATCGTTATGTTAATCTTCTGCCACACAGTTCAGCATATGACAAGGCTTACAGTAGAAATTTCTCTCTTTCTTATTAGATGCTGAAATATGTGTTGAACATGAAGGAAAAAAAATAAGAAAAGAATGTTATATCGCTTGATCATAATTATGTGACCCGCCAAGCTTAACAGTACCTTATGGAAAGTGTGAAAAATATCAAACCTAGCCAGTCTGTGCAAACTAACTAGGATCAATTTTTTTCATTCTAAGGCAATTTCTTGGATATATATATATTTCGTTTCCTTGTTTGTTTTACATGTTCAATAAAATTCCAAATATGACATCTGGTTGATATCTGCTGAATCTCATGTATCTCAAGATTTGGTTAAATGGAAAAACCAGAAGGTCCCTTTCAGTGTGACAGGTCACATATCTTTGTGTCCACCTTTCTGCACCTATAGTGGCCACCCATACCTATATGAACCACCAGCTTTGTCTGCTGAAATAGCAGACAAAGCAAAAAACAATGACGGGTGAGATTTCAAACTGACCTCTTTCATTCAAAATAATATGTAAACTTGTCATTAGCTTCACACAACTCAATATTAATGATTTTTTTTTTAAACTTTATGAAAGATTGACACTGTGATTTGGCACAGCAGAATACACCATCGAATGATCAGACCAGACACATTCTATGACATCAGTGAGAATCAGTGGTATATTACTGTAAATATGATCAATTAAGGAGCCAGAATAATGGGTTGTTTTTGACACTTGTTGACTGCAGTTGAAGAAATCCTGCATAAACCTCTGGATAGTTGTATTCATATCCAATAAATCAATGTTGATATCACCTTGAATAATGAGGTGCTTCCCTTTGAAATGCTTTAAATTTTCAGTTAGAAATTTCTTCAGGTCAGTCACCGAAGATTTAGGAGAGTTGTACAATGTTGCAATGACTATTTCTTTATCTTGCACCAAGAGTTCTACAACAATCATTTCTATGTTTTTCTTTACCACAGAAAAGCTATGAGAAATATGAATGTTGTCCCGCACATAAACGATAATTCCTCTGTGAGGACGAGCATTGCTTACTTGTTTCCCATCTGCTCTAACAATTTGATATCCAGTTCTCTGCACTAAATCGATGGAATCATCTGCAGTTAACCATGTTTCTAATAAGCATAAACAATCTGCAGCTTTGACATTGGGATCTGAAAACAATTCATCCTTATGGCTTCTGTAAGACTGCATATTGTTGAAAAGGCATGTGAAATGAGTGTCACTAGTCATGTAAACTGGAGTGTAACATAGTTTCAATTTCTGTGATTCTCTTAAACGTATCATTTCTTCTTGAACTTTAGTTGACACAGAAATCTTGCTTTCATTCAAGTTTAGAATGTAAAGGCCTTTCAGGGATCTTGATCTACTTATTGCGACATAATGGGCATGGGAAAATACACGTTTTCCATCCATATCTATTACAACCTGACTCAATGTGTCTCCTTGAGATTTATGTACAGTTTTTGCTGTTGACTGGCGCAGAGGGATTTGTATTCTCACAAAAGTTTTTCTCAAATACACAAAGTTCCTCTTTGAATCAAAGATAGGTGTCCATAATGGATTAATAGCACTATGATACAAATGTCTGTACTTTGAACGCCATGATGTTCCGATTTTATCATCATTGAAAGAAACCCACACAATACTTGGTCTAGTAGTATTTTTCTGTCTGTATTCAATTTTATTTATCATACAAGAAGACCCATTTACTAATCCATCATCTACATCAAGGTTAAGACATAGGTCATAAATCATTCCAATAGCTATTCCTACCATCTGACTAAGCCCTGCAGTGTGTGTGGAATCATGTGGCAACTTTGATATTAGTTGTTGTTTAACTGTCACATTGTCATCTCCTAATACATGATCAAGAGCAGGAATGTTTACTTTTTCATTAGTATTATTAAGAAAGCTCCTGACATTGAAATTGTTCACTTTCTCATTGGTATTGAATAAATGTGTTGTATTTTGTGGATAGTCTGTACTAGCAGTATCAGTCAATCTCTTTTTTAGATTTTCAATGTCAACTTGTGTATGATTTCCTTCTCGTAATCTGTTCAAAAGTTCAGCAAATTGCTTGTCTTCCTTTTGCCTCATGATCTCATCCAATTCATGCATTACAATAAAATCCTGCCATAAGTTTGTAGCTAAAGGTCCAAAATTTGTTTTCAAATTCTCAAATATCCAACCATCCATCACTGGTTTCAACTGGAAAAGGTCTCCAATGAATATCATATGCAAGCCACCAAATGGAACATTACTGCCCTTTATTTGTTTTAATCTTTCATTTATGAGTTTAAGCATGTTATTTCCAACCATGGACACTTCATCAATCATAACAACAGACAAGTCTTTATATTTTGTTCGAAGGGTGTTTAAAGTGTCACTATTAAGTGGAGTACAATCATAACCCTGGCTTGCTGGAATGCGGAAAGCTGAATGTAATGTTACCCCATTTATATGAAAAGCAGCTTTACCTGTTGGTGCACAGAGAAGAACTCTACAGTTCTCAGGATTATCACCAGGATTAGATGTCAAGTAACGCTGCAAAGCTTCAAACAATGCACTTACAAGAACAGATTTTCCAACGCCTGCACCACCAGTTAAAAAAACTTTCAACTTTTGTTCATCACGCTTAACAGATTGGAAAACATGAATAAAAAATTCTCTCTGTTTCGTATTCAATGATTTTATCAATTGCCTGTAATCTATGTCTGACATTGTTTTCCTGCGTACACTAATATCTACAGAAGCAACACTTAAACCAACATCTCCAGCAATATCACCTTGTCTCTGATTTTCAGGTCTATCAGGATCAAAGAATATGAAACTTTCACTTTCTTTTGCACCAATATTTGAGTCATCCTGCTCAGACTGCTCTGTGCCTGGGGCAACATCATCAAAATCTTCCTCATTGTGAGCACGCTCCATTGCATCATCTAGTTCATCAGCATTCTTTTCATACTGCAAGGCTTTGTGCTCTATGAAATTTTTAATGGATCTGTACCTTGATAGGTAAGAGTCATGACCTTGTTTCAAATCAATACTTTCATCTCTCCATGAAGTAAATAGAAGCAATCTTTCTCTACAGAACTGTTCGATGTCAATTTTTTTCGAAAATCTTACATATCTTATGACTTTTCTTTGTTTCCTTTCACTTATAACAATTCCATTTTTGAGAACAATTCGACCCCCAGGAATAGAATATTGTCTATCCTCACTTGAATTATAGTCATTTGTGTCTGAGTCAAGCACCTCATCCTCGTTACAATATGTATCCATGTTTTCATTGTTTTCACCTTCATTGGTTTCTTCATTTAATGTTTCAGAAATGTTTTCACCTGAATTTCTTGCAGTGCCTTTGTCAGTGTTGTATTTGATATCAAGCTGGGACACATAGTCTGCTAAACACCAATTTTCAAGTTGTTTTGGTCTTTTAGAATATCTTTTAATGGTATTATCTGCTTCAATATCTGTAGAATTTGAAGATAATTTTTCAAGAGATTCCTTAGACTTAAGTAGGAATGTTCTCTCTTCAGGCAAAGAAGTGTTAATGAAAACAACATCCCTTGAGGCTTTTGTCAATGGCTGTTGTAAAAGTAAGTAGCAGGCTTCCTGGGCACTAACCTCAACACTATTCAAGAATTTATTTCCAATATGTCTAACCTGTTGTCGGAGATCCATATTTCCTCTTCTAGCTTCTTTACATGCCTCATTCATAAGAATACTCATTCCTCTCTGTGCTTTACTAATATATGAAACTATATATACAGCACATGCATATGGATCCAATACAAATTGTAAGTCATGGTTTGCACCCCAAGCGTTTAGAATAGGTTTCATGTATGCATTAATTCTAACCTCACTTAATTTTCTTTTCAGAAAAACCTTTGGACCACTCAATGAGCTTTGGACTGCTTTGATGTAATCATCCTTGCTTACTTTGATCTCAGTAAGGAAATCATCTACCGTAATATTTGTTTCCTTCAACTCATCCAATTTCTTTTGTATTTTGACAAATAAATCTTTGTAATTTTGCTTTTCTTTACAGTCATTTAACGGTTCCAATATAGTTGTGCTTTTCATTGGAGGAATGGGAAAACCAAATCTACAAATAGATTTCTGTTTCTTTCTACAAGACTTGGAATGTTTATGTATCTGTAGTTCTACAAGTTGTTGATCTGGATTTTTCTCACAAGATACATACTTATCTATGAAGGATGTTACTTCATCTAATGAACTTTCATGATATCTAGGAGCCTTTTCAATCCATATTAACATGTGGATGTGAGGTGAACCTCTTTGTTGGAATTCAACACGATAAAAGTAATCTATTATTTTTCCTAATGGGTCATGGGGACTTTTAAGTACAGTGTTTATGAATTCTTGTACTCGGTTGTCAAAATACCTTACACATGTAACTGGATCTTTTTGCACAAGTTTTGTTTTATCAATCCAAGTCAAGTTATCCAATTCTTCCACAGACATTGTTTTTCCATCATTTATCTGAGAGAGCATATTTAGTAGATCATGCCATCTGGTATCTGCCGACGAAAGAGATGTAAACCAAGTAGGTAATCCTAGTTGTCTAATCATTGCAAAAACATCTTTTTTACGGGCTTCAAAATATGGTGGTGAATTCCTTAAACTTCTGAAAATATAAAATCCCTCATCCAATCTCACAACACCTTTAAGATGATTTGTATCAAGCATTTGTGAGGCAGTAAATGTTTTACCTTCTGTTTTACATCTACGCAAAGCAAGATGGACTTTATCAGAAATTTGTTTCAGTTGAACTTTCTTTAACTTAAAGAAGATATTGGGAATATTTGATGCTACTCTGCGATCAATATGCCTCAGTTCTAGCTTGCATGTATCACTATAGTGAATGTGAACATGTTTTTTATCATTTGGACTTCTTCTCTGTCCACAGAAAATTGTAGGAAAAGACAAATATTCTGCATCAGGATCTTGATAAAGGCTGAGTGGTGTTTGACCCTCACCTGGAGCAAAAGTATAAGCGTTGTCTTTATTTGGGTCTGCAGCATCCAGCATAGTGTCACTATTACCAATAACCTTTTCTGTCTCGTCAACTTCACTAAAGTGATCAGAGTCATAATTCACATCATCATTACAATCTAATTCTTCACTTACGCTTTCACCTGTCATTCCAAAGAACTCTTTTACTGTATCACTACAATCTGAAGTAATTGATTGCATCCAGTCATCATCTACTTTAACACCAGATTCTTTATACAGTACACTATGGTTCACTAACCAATGAAGAGCACTTAAAACATGCAGAGGTCTAATATTTTCAGTGAAATCACATTTATTATATGAAAGTTTCTTCTTAAGTTTAACAGGTATTGTATAGTGACTATCTAATGTTCTTGGTAAACTGTGTATAACAGGCTGAATGTCAACCGGGACATTGACAACATTCCCTTTGATGGACAACTGACCTCCTCTTGGTAATTCTCTAATCTGCATAAATGGGATTCTCAAAGAAACTAATCTTTCCTCTAGCTGATGTAAATTCAGTTCCTTTGGCAGTACAGGAAATGCATTTTGATTGAAAACAGACATTGGAGGGACTTTGTTAAGTTTAATTTTTTCATAGCATGTTTTACACAGCCATTCACAATCATCAACAGAGATGTAATTTGTAGAAAATTTTTTAACTGCATCAGAAGAGCATTTAGAATTTAGTTTGTTGAATAACACAACAGAATGTTTAAACCATGTTTGGTTACAGCATGAACAAACATAAACAGGGCCTTTTGAAACATTCTTCTTAAATTTTTCAATGCAGTCGTCTAAGCTGGAACCATATCGCTTTGAACTTTTGTAGCTCTTTTCCTTAATTTTATAATCTAAATTAGACCTTAGACTCTGGCGCTTAGTCTTATTTCTTTCATTTTCTACTATCATATTGAATCTTGATGAACGTTTATTCTGTTTTTTCATCCTTTCTGAATCTTTATACAATTTACTAGAGCGGCACTTGTGCATTGATTTAAGAGTTAACATTCTTTCTTTCTTCTTTCTTTCCTCATTTTGTCTAACTTTTTGCATAGAACCCTTTGTCATTGACCTTTCTTTGACTTGCCTTTCTGGATTTTCTCTTGCTTTTTTCTTTGAAATATTTGTCATTGTCCGTTCCTTGACTTGCCTTTCAGGATTTTTTCTTGCTTTTTTCATTGAAGTATTAGTCATAGTCCGTTCCTTGACTTGCCTCTCTGAATCTTGTCTTGCCTTTTTCTTTGAAATACTAGTCATAGTCCGTTCCTTGACTTGCCTTTCTGGATTTTGTCTTGCTTTTTTCATTGAAATACTAGTCATAGTCTGTTCCTTGACTTGCCTTTCTGGATTTTTTCTTGCCTTTCTCTTTGAAATACTAGCCACTAATCTTTCCTTAGATTGTCTTTCAGGATCCTGCCTAATTTTCCTCATATAACTTTTCATATATTCATTTCTTTTTAATCTTTTACGTTCGTGTACAATTTCATAATCTGACCTAACTTCTTGTTTGCGCTTTTGTCTCTCTGCTTGATCCTTGAAATATATGTCAATCAAAGATAATTTCTCAGGTGGACAATTTGTAAATTCAATTTCATTTTTCTTGGATTCAGATTCATGGATTTTTTCTCCTATAACAAATCTAATTGGCATCATGTCAAATTGTTCATTTAGATCGATGTTCATACTTTGATACATTGCATACATGCACATTACCAAATCATCTATTGAAAGAAAAGAAGCTAATAATGATCTTCCATCATCATCTACCAATCCATCAACACCATGTGAATGAGAATCAAATAAACAATATCTACCATCCTGCCTGAAAATTGCAGAACAAACTGAACCAATGATAAATAAAAGATAAGAAGTTGTGTGAAATGCTTCCTTCAAACAACTGTGAAGTGATGACATATGAGTGTTGATAGAACTTTGAATAAATACACCAGATAAAATATTTCCTCTCACAATAGAAACATGTCTATCAAATGCAGTTACAGAACCTGGGATCTCTTCCAAATTCAAAAGCAAGCTTTGAAAGTCATTCCTCGCTTTCAGTCCAATCACTATTTCTCTATGTAATCTATCTCCTTCTATTAGAATTTCATCTAGATTTTGTGAAGATGGCAGATGTCTAAGCTCTGTGTATATCATCGAGCATAAGGCATTGGCTGTACATTGTAGATTTCGAGAGGATGGGTCAAACATTTGATTACCTTGATGAAAAGTTCCGAAAATCATTGTGTTGGATTCTGTATCTTCAGCAACAACTTCAGTAGCAAGAACAGTATTACCATCAGCACTAGCATCAATAACAGTGTCAGTAAGTATATCATCTGCAGTATTTGGTAAAGTATCATGAACAGTATCAAGAACAGTATCAAGAACAGTATCAAGAACAGTATCAAGAACAGTATCAAGAACAGTATCAAGAACAGTATCAAGAACAGTTTCAGAACAAATTCCAGACACAGATGGTTTTTGTGGGTGGGCAAGTCCCCCATCTGATATTCCAAAGACGCCCTCCATAGACACAGATGGTTTTTGTGGGTGGGCAAGTCCCCCATCTGATATTCCAAAGACGCCCTCCATAGACACAGATGGCCTTACATCTGTTTCATCCAAAACAGATGAAGGTAAAGGGTGGGATAGGCCCCCATCTGATAGTTCAAAGACACCCGTTAAATCAGCTGTGGTTTTCGTGAGTACATCTCTTCTGGCTCTACTCATTCGCCAATTCTTCTTGCGAGGCATTTTCCTTCTGCAATTAGAAAATATAAACTAAAATGGCAAATTTTCCAGACATTCAAAGACAACTTTTGACATTGTCTGATGACCAGGACCCTGTTTTACAAATGAATTGAAATGTTCATAAAATCATAAGAAAAACAGGGCCCTGGACCATAAAAGCTGCTACATGTGTATGAAGTGTAAATTTGCAAGCATGTATCGTTTTGACCTTGATAAGTCACTTTAACAATGTTATTAAGGGATTCATACCAATGAATTATGAACTGTTTTAATATCAAATTTGAGCACTACATCTTAATTTCTAACTTACAAGGAAAAAACAGACAAACTAATGGACAGACCAGATTTTATATTGATCCCTTTCTGATCTTTAGGTGCAGATAGTGTAAAAATTCAAGAGAAAGTAATAAAAAGCCAGTTCTTACATTAAACGGATAAATCAATGGTAAATCCAAGTCCCTTTTTCCTCTGTATCTCTTTTCTTTAACTTCGTCACACTGTACTCTATATCTTTCAGCAATCAACACAAAGTGATCTATATTAAGGTACACAACCTTAAGTCACATAGGGTAGAACTTATGTTCACAATAATTCCAATATATACTCCAATTCACTGTCACAATGAACTCACAGCTACATAAAAATCACAAAACTGTATTTAGAATTAAATCAGTGTTGCACAAAAATCATAAAAAAATGTTCACTATTAAAGTGTTCACAATTCACTGTTCCACACAAGAATCATAAAAATGTGTATAACATTTCCAATTTTGGAAATAATAATAAAAGTTCACAAATGTTCCAAGTGATATTACGGTAAGTCTTTTTGTAATATTGATAAATTTGTCTGAAATAAATAAGAACAGTTGTTGAAATCATGATTGATAGAATAGTTGAGTGACAAAATGTAAGTTTCTTGAAAGACAAGATGTGTTTGTGAAACATGAATGCCCGAAATGGCTATTTTTCTACAATGTTAAGTTTTTTAATTAAGAGTTGATAAGGGTTACATGGAACATATAGATATCATTGAAAGGAAGTTAGATACCAAATTTCAGCTTTGTTTGTCAAACACTTTTGGAGAAAATGCAAAATGTTAAGTTTTCTGACAGACAGACAGGAGTAAAACAATAGAAATCATGTTATTTTGCTAACCTATGTAAAAGATCTGGAAGTAATTGCGATTAGCAATTCTAAATTATTCACTGTGTGTTTAGTTTTGAGATTTAAATCTAAATTTGTTCAAAACGTTATAATAATTTAAATATTGGCATGACACTGTACATTACTAAAGACTAGAAAATCAAATTCAGTTTATTGTTGAAATATCATTTCCAAAACTTAAATAAATGTGTATCTCTGTTAAATTGATAGAAAATAATTTCCACTTTCTATGAAAGTGGTAAACTATTTTTTGTGATAAACAAGGCGGTTATCCCAAAAAGAGGCCCTCTTCATAACTGGTGATAATCATGTATGCAATTCAAAGAAAGCAAATAACAACTGTCTTTGAAATACACAATCCTACATACTCAAAAGATTCCTGCAGCATGTTTTGGTCACCAGCACACTTACCTGGTATAGGTTAACGTCTGCAATAGCCCCTAAAGAACAAAGTCTATCTAAACTTTTGATTTAAATAGAATTTAACAAAGTATGGGTTACAAATTATCAATCATTCTTCATAATAATCATAAACTGTTGTTTTTTTTTCTTCATTAACACAAACACTTGTCACGGGTCAAGAGGGTCTGAAATGAGAAAAAGAGTATATCACATTTTGGCATCAAACTTAACCATTTTCCAAACTCTTCCAATTTGAAAGGTGTTGCAGACCGCAATATCAAGTGCATGGAATTTTAAATTTTTTGGTGTTTTTTTGTTCAGAAAATATTGTGGAAAATGAAAAAAATTGCTTATCACAAGCAATTTCTTCATTTTCCACAATGTTTTCAAAAGCCTTTATCTTGCAGGGTGTTGAAAGGCGTCACTGTGTGGTAATGGGTTAAACAGTGGACTCTTAATAATTATATAATCCTGTTATAAGACATTCATTGCAAATTAGCAATTTCCTGTCTGCAAAAACTTAAAATTTTGAGAACAATATACTCCCTTTTTAGCTTTTTTCTGTTAATTGCAATAATTATCTTGACAAATAGACATTGCAGTTAAAAAGAATCCACTGTTTAGTGCATTTTCTCTTTTCTCAAACGATAAAAATTCAGACTGTCAAGATTTGACAGCTACTGCAGGTGATGAATTGGGTTACAAAACTATATGGAATTTGTGAACATTACAGAACAGAAAATACTGAAGGAAAAGGAGCAAGTGCTAATAATCAGCATTTTGTTTTTTCTTTCAAAGTTTTCTGACACTAAATTCCTTCAGAGACATGAAAACATGGTCTTGTTAGGGAAAGGGTTAATGAACGTTGAATTGATTTTCATGTGACTAAAATTCAACACAAAAGTTCTAAGAAGGGTGTCTCAAATAAAAAATGGTCTTGGAGATGTTTTGAAAATTCAAAGTAAAAATAAAAAAATTGCAAAAAGTCACCTAAGGAACATTCTGGCAAAGTACACTCATAATATGTCCAGTGATTACAGAAGCGGCAATCAATGAAAAATTTTCTAATGATTTCTGATAAGCCCCATCCTGCCATGCACCCATTTTTGGACAAAAAACAGTTTTTTTCTAACATTTGACCGCTTGACCTAGTTTTCAACCCCAGTGACCCAATTTCAATCCTTCAATGATTTCATCAAAACAATCACTCTGACCTCTTTTCAGATTGACTGGGCAGAAAATATGACCTCTGAAGGGCATACAAGGTTTTTCTAAGATTTGACCTAATAAAGATTTATGTTTAATTAAAGAACTTTTTCATGGTTTGTCATATTCTGATAAGCCCTACCCTGCCGCACCCAAATTTATAGACCAATTAAAATTTTACTAACAAAGTATTATTGAATAACAAAGTATGGTCGAAAGTAACAAAGTATGGTTGATTTTAAGAATTTCTCGTGATTTCTCCCATTCTGATAAGCCACGCCCTGCAATGCCCACATTTATGGACCAATCAAAATTTCATGAACAAGTTAAGTATAGGGTCACTTAAGGTGCATTTCTACCAAGTTTAATTGAAATTGGCCCAATCGTTGATTTTTAAAGAATTTAACAATTATTTTGTGATTTTTCTAAGTCAGATAAGCCCGGCCCTGCCACACTCAAATTTATGGACTAATAAAAATTTCACGAACAAGTTAAGTAAAGACTCACCCGATGTACATTTCTGCCAATTTTGGTCAAAATTGGCCGAATGGTAGATTTTTAAAGAATTATTTTGTGATTTCTCTAAGTCTGATAAGCCCAGCCTGGCCACGCCCACATTTATGGAGCAATCAAAGTTCTTTAAACAATTTAAGTATAGGGTCACCTAAGGAACATTCCTTCAAAGTTTGGTCAAAATTGACCAACTGGTTTGAGAGGAGAAGATTTTCAAAGAATTATTTTGTGATTTCTCGAAATTTGATAAGCCCCGCCCTGCCACACCCACATTTATAGACCAATCAAAATTTCGCTGACAAGTTAAGTAAAGAGTCACCCAAGGTACATTTCTGCCAAGTTTGGTCAAAGTTGGCCAAATGGTTGATTTTTAAAGAATTATTTTGTGATTTCTCTAAGTCTGATAAGCCCCTCCCTGCCACGCCCACATTTATGGACCAATCAAAATTCTTTGAACAATCTAAGTAAAGGGTCACCCGATGTACATTTCTGCCAAGTTTGGTCAAAATTGGCCGAATGGTTGATTTTTAAAGAATTATTTTGTGATTTCTCTAAGTCTGATAAGCCCCGCCCTGCCACGCCCACATTTATGGACCAATCAAAGTTCTTTAAACAATTTTAGTATAGGGTCACCTAAGGAACATTCCTTCAAAGTTTGGTCAAAATTGACCAACTGGTTTGAGAGGAGAAGATTTTCAAAGAATTATTTTGTGATTTCTCAAAATTTGATAAGCTCCGCCCTGCCACGCCCACATTTATAGGCCAATCAAAATTTCACTGACAAGTTAAGTAAAGAGTCACCCAAGGTACATTTCTGCCAAGTTTGGTCAAAGTTGGCCAAATGGTTGATTTTTAAAGAATTATTTTGTGATTTCTCTAAGTCTGATAAGCCCCGCCCTGCCACGCCCACATTTATGGACCAATCAAAATTCTTTGAACAATTTAAGTAAAGGGTCACCCAAGGAACATTCCTGCAAAGTTTGGTCAAAATTGGCCCACTGGTTTGAGAGGAGAAGATTTTTAAAGAAAAAGTTAACGGACGCACGGACGCACGGACGCACGCACGACGGACACACCGCCATGACAATAGCTCGCTGGCCTTCGGCCAGTGGAGCTAAAAACTATTATTCTGTTGACATTTTTGTTTCAATTATTTCTACAGCAAGCAGACAGCATGGTGTGTGACACAATAATCAAATATCTATCTATCTATCTATATATACTGCCTTACTCCCCTTTCGGGTATTACTGGCAAATACTTTTGAGATATATGCTTGTTGATTGGTTTATTGAAGCTTATCAGCGAGTGTCTTTGATAACAGGGTGCTCATGATAATTACTCATCATGAAACTTTCTTTCTGAATGTAAACAATAAAGTTATACGCTATAATCCTATTTCAATGGGCAATTACATCCTTACTTAACCAGTTTTAATCAACAAAACATATTTTTATTGACTTGGTAATATTTTTTTCCTGTCAAACAGAGAACCTTTTCAAGAAAATTATGTTATAAAGCTGTTTCCATTCTATGAACTCAGAGCGTGCATGCACCCTTTACCCAGAATTTGCGTGCGTGAATTTTCTTTTCTGTGCGTGAATTACGCACATATGTGCGTGAATGGGACCTCTGACAAAAGCATCAAAATCTTTAGTATTAAAAATCATTGCATTTGCAACATGTAAAAGTGTTAAGTTAACATGATTTGGTGCGACAATTGTTTGGATTGGTTTCATAAATACTGTGTTAAACCATCAAACAATATATCCTTCTCTGACTGTGATTATTTCTGCTACGCATGTCAAGATTGATTGATATTTAGGCCCTTCCTAGGGCAACAACTACACTTACCCGAACTTCTAAACGGCCACTTTTATTTTTTGAATAAATAATTCACATCAATTCACTTGGTTTGTAAGTTTGCCTTTTGTAATTATCGAACTCACCGGCTATCTTTTAGAACAAGTTACGGTGGTGTCACGTCAAAAAAGAAACACGTGACGTCATTTAGGTCGAAACGTTAAAGTTGAACGTGAGTATTTTGAATTACTTGATACATATCGGTTCTGTTTTGATAATTTATCCATATGGATAGCCCAGTCAGAAAAACATTTAACATGACAAGAATTATCATTGAAATGCAAGAAATGTCCTTCGGAATGTTTGATGTTGGGACTTAAGTCAGAAAGGTCAATTTCATAATTTCCTTTTCTAACAAAATCTTAATGCAATCATTCGATTTCTTTTGTTTCTGGGGTAAACACATCGTTTTTATTTTTTGTCGATGAATCTAATCTGATATTTGCGGCTTTTTCACAAACTAGCAAATTTAGGATGAGTGCAGGCGTACCGGAAGTGTTCATAAAACACGACGACAGCCACAGTTAAGGACTACTATTTGTCAACAAGATGGACAGGTATATTAGGCAATTTCTAGAAATAATTTCATGCATGTACAAACAACCACTAGGCGAAATTTGGGTAATCCTAGCCACCCAATCCACTACAAACGGCTATGAGGCGCTTAAATAAATACGATCATGGGCCGCATCGTCAACGAAATGTCCAAGCCTTAGCACTGTGACACATATTTTGAAACCTCAACTGTACTAGACATCCCTTATGTTATCGGAAAACGGATTGGACAAAAATACGTCTCGTGATTAATCAAGAATCAGGTTTTGGACGTGTTAAACAGGCGGATTCGAGCACTGCAAAAGTAAATGATTTAGAAGACGTGGCTCGAGAAATCCACCAAACCTGGTGTTTCCGCGCTGTACCATACCCTACAATATCTTCAAAAATGCATATTATCCACGAGAATATTATTCTTAGCCATGATAAATGCACACAGAGATCTTATGGGATATCAAGTTGTGATATGTGACTTTTTATTTAAGGGGTAGTGCACTTCTAAACGTCACCATTTCATTAATTACGAACACAGCTTTGTGAAACTTTGTCACATTTTTCAAAAATGAATGTAGTTTACAAATAATCGAAACAACATGAGTTTTCATAAGAGATGTCGATTTATAGGTGAAAGAATGAAGTGGCCGTTTAGAAGTTCGGGTGAGTGTATATATTATAAGTGTTTCATATTCAACAACTATACTCAATAGTCAAATATGTACCAAAATATTTCTCAATACTAAATAGTCAAATATGTACCAAAATATTTCTCAATACTCAATAGTCAAATAGTCAAATATGTACCAAAATATTTCTCAAAAGCATACTCAAAAGCATACTTCCATATCATATAATTCCATATGGTATCGATATTTTCCTATGGCGCGATATGGCATACTTTCCTCGTATGGCGAATTTTAGTATGACCACTGTAAGAAACTTAGAATGCTGCATGTAAAAATTGGGGGTACAAGATTCACAAGTTACACTACCCCTCCATTGTTAACCCATTATCGAACAACACAATTTTAGAGAGGTCCAAATTCAAAGATGTTGCAGACGACACTTTCAAGTGAATAAAATTTAATTTTTTGCTATCTTTTGTGGTAGAAAACACTGTGGGAAATGAAAAAATTGCTTGTCAAAGCAATTTCTTCATTTTCCATGATGTTTTCCAAAGCCTTTATGTTTTGGGGAGTCAAAAAGAGTCAATAAGTGGTAATGGGTAAAGACTTCAACCTAACCAAGCCTCCAGCTCCTCCCCACATAGGTTCACGATATCAAACCATTGATAGGTGACATTTCTGTCAGAAAGGGTATTAGCCGCGGCCAGGTATCGAAACTGGGACCTCTCGAATGAAACAGATGCGCTACCTACTGCGCCATGGCTGCGGCCAATTACCATCTGTAACTGAGTTTGTTGTGACCAAACTAGATGAGGATGTGATAAAATGAGAGTCTTTCAAAGGGTTTACGCTGACCAACAGATACTTTTGCCTGAAGCGTCGTTATCCGAAATAACCCTGTTATCCGAACTTCAGTCCAGTTGATGTAAACAAACTTTGACAATGAGATGTTATTCCCGCCAAGGTCACTAAATTGTACGCAAAGTAAAACCCAATTCTACATTATTATATAACTGAGGATATAACATAAATCTACTCACCCTTCTTCCATCTTTTCAACGGAAAAATCACGTAAAACTCGACATCAAAATGTACTTTCGATCTCGTTCGTTGCGTTTGACACCGGTGTTCAATCGTGTGTTCCACCACATTCTGTAGAAAATACTTTACACAAACGCTTTTCCCACAATGTTTAGTTTACTATGATGTTGTCAGGATAACTAATAGTGACCTAATCTAAAATTAATAAATTTCATATTTGAAATTATTAACTTTTACAAGCAAATTGGGATTAAAAGTTAGCAGGCCGATATGTGTAGATCTAGGCCTAAGATCTATATCATATAGGCCTACAAAAGGTCAGACACCGGCTTGAATTTGCCCTTCTTTAGCCTATGTTAAAATGGTCAACTTACCGCTGTCACAGCACCTTCCACAACATTCGCGGACACTCGTGACTTGGGTCGCTTCATCTACTGCCTCTATACTCTCTTTTTATGGTGGTTTCAATATAGGTTGAGAAGGAAAATCTGAAAATATCCAACAAAGAACATGACCACTAGTTACTTTCACTTTAGAATAGCTGTTGTCCGCCCAACTACATGTACATTTTTGGGAAGTATCCGCAGAAAGTAGTCCTGCAAATAATGCAAAAAATATGCTATAAAGCAAAAGAGCAGATGCAAAAATACTAATTTATCAAAGAAAACAGCACTTAAACTATTGTTTAACACTCCAAACAGCCCTCTGCATGCAGAGACAAAAATTTCTAGAACTATTTTCTATTGTACAACGACCCGGAAGCAAAAGGTAGACTGGGGTCACTCCTAAATGAAACCAGATTTCCCACATAAACTTATTTTTTCATTTTTTCCTAGTTTTGGGGTTATCTATGAGTAAAATAACACAAAAATCAAAGAGTTAAAGTCTGTTTCCAATGATTCATGGCCATTTAAACAGAGAATGTGGTATGGCAAAAATCCAGATTTTAAAGAAGGGTTTTTCATTCACTTATAACCTGTATAAAAATGTCAGTTATTTCCTTATGCCTGAATGGATTGACATCAGATAAAAAGTAATGTCTGCTGCAGATGCAGGACCACATTCTGGTAGCATATTCATTCATCTTGTACAAATTTAGGACTCTTCAGGGTGTAATTTACACTGAAAAAGTGGTGAATATTTGGAGAAAAACATCATTTGGAAAGGTTTAAAACCTTCAAAATAATGCTTTTTGCTAAATATTTGCTTTACATGTGCATTACAATTCACACATTCACATAAAAATTAAGAAATGTGCAACGATTCATAAGAAACTTACTCGTAAAGATCGGTTGAGTTGTACGGACCTTCCGCTTGGCGTTGCATCGATTCGGCCAAAATCATGTTCTGCGCTGTTAGTTTGTGGAGCCCGAATCAAATCTAAATTGGATCTGGTATCACACATAACCTGTTTTTGCACAGAAGGGGTGCCTGCAAGAAAGCTTCAAGTGTAAAAGTCCCTTTCCAATGGAGCATTAGCAGATTAGGGCCACTCTGTGGGCTGTCCTGAGCTTGAAATTTGATTAATTTACTGAAAAAGTGGCAAATATTTGGAGAAAAACATCATTTGGAAAGGTTTAAAACCTTCAAAATAATGCTTTTTGCTAAATATTTGCTTTACATGTGCATTACAATTCACACATTCACATAAAAATTAAGAAATGTGCAACGATTCATAAAGAAACTTACTCGTAAAGATCGGTTGAGTTGTACGGACCTTCCGCTTGGCATTGCATCGATTCGGCCAAAATCATGTTCTGCGCTGTTTGTTTGTGGAGCCCGAATCAAATCTAAATTGGATCTGGTGTCACACATAACTTGTTTTTGCACAGAAGGGGTGCATGCAAGAAAGCTACAAATGTAAAAGTCCCTTTCCAATGAAGCATTAGCAGATTAGGGCCACTCTGTGGGCTGTCCTGAGCTTGAAATTTGATTAATTTACTGAAAAAGTGGCAAATATTTGGAGAAAAACATCATTTGGAAAGGTTTAAAACCTTCAAAATAATGCTTTTTGCTAAATATTTGCTTTACATGTGCATTACAATTCACACATTCACATAAAAATTAAGAAATGTGCAACGATTCATAAAGAAACTTACTCGTAAAGATCGGTTGAGTTGTACGGACCTTCCGCTTGGCATTGCATCGATTCGGCCAAAATCATGTTCTGCGCTGTTTGTTTGTGGAGCCCGAATCAAATCTAAATTGGATCTGGTGTCACACATAACTTGTTTATGCACAGAAGGGGTGCCTGCAAGAAAGCTACAAATGTAAAAGTCTCTTTCCCCTGGAGCATAGCAGATTTGAGCCTCTTTCAGGGCTATCCTGGTCTAAAAATCTGATGAAACAGGGGGGTGAGGGGTCCTTAATCCTTAAATGACCATAGCCTCTCTTATCAAAACAGCCTATCAAAAGCAAATTTTCATCATTCTAATGCAGTGACACAGTCTGAGACAGGTCCTCACAACATCTGTGGATATTCTCCATCTAAGTTGTCTTAAAGAAATACTCACCCAGGTCCCTTTCAGACGTCAAAACATTGAAAAAAACAGCAGAAAATAAGAATTTATGACATAAAGTTGATTAAATCAACAATAATTTTATAAACCTCAAAAATTTTCACCAATATAATGCTTTGCAGACAAACTTTTAGAACTTTCGACAAGGGAGGTTATTCGGCCCCTCAAATTTTCAACTATGTTTTTTTTTAAATCCAAAAATATAAGAAAATATCAATACCTGGTCAAAACAATGTTTTCTGCAAGCTTCTGGTGTGTATTCCTACCTACAGAAGAAATTTCAGAAGGATATTCCAAGAAATGTTGAAGTTATTAGAAATCCAGTTTTGGCATCTAGGTCAGACACCGGCTTGAATTTGCCCTTCTTTAGCCTATGTTAAAATGGTCAACTTACCGCTGTCACAGCACCTTCCACAACATTCGCGGACACTCGTGACTTGGGTCGCTTCATCTACTGCCTCTATACTCTCTTTTTATGGTGGTTTCAATATAGGTTGAGAAGGAAAATCTGAAAATATCCAACAAAGAACATGACCACTAGTTACTTTCACTTTAGAATAGCTGTTGTCCGCCCAACTACATGTACATTTTTGGGAAGTATCCGCAGAAAGTAGTCCTGCAAATAATGCAAAAAATATGCTATAAAGCAAAAGAGCAGATGCAAAAATACTAATTTATCAAAGAAAACAGCACTTAAACTATTGTTTAACACTCCAAACAGCCCTCTGCATGCAGAGACAAAAATTTCTAGAACTATTTTCTATTGTACAACGACCCGGAAGCAAAAGGTAGACTGGGGTCACTCCAAAAGAAAATCCTACAAGTCGGTCAAGAAAGACTCCGAGGCAAAATGAGAAAATGCTTCTCTGGTAATCCATGAATCGGGATTTTTTTTCTTTGTCACCGTCCAAAAAAACTTTCTATTGGGTAGTGCGTCTTCTTTCCAGGGGAAGGGACAATGAAAGATTCAACGATAGTTATATCCACAGGAAAAATGAAATGAGCAAGAATAAACGGGGGAAATGAGATGGGGGATTAGGGCCTACCTGCAAATACAACCAGCTCAATACAGCATCAGCTTAGATTAGAACTCTGTCATCCAACTTGTAACTAAACTGACTCCGCAGTGGTCGGTTTAAAAAAGTGCCACGTGTGCAAAACGAGCACGGTAATCTCGTGAATGTGTAGAAAATAGCCGGAGGCCCGCGAAATAATATGCACGGGTGAATGAACATGTGAGTTAAGTTCAGTCAACCCTTTCCCAACAGACAAAACGTTAAACTTGTCAAACTCAAAGGTTGTCGATATCTAACCAAAAGATGTTGAATAGATGATTTTTATAAAATATAGATCTCACGGGTGGTAAACTTTGGAACGACCTCCAAAAAGAGGTAGTGAATTTCTGTTCCCATAGCACATCCGGGAACTCGCGAGGTCGGTCCAATAGCTAAAAACGTGTAAACAAAGGTAGGTGTCGGTGGTTCTTTTGATTGTTTTCGAGGTTTCTAGCAAAAAATGGATAATTATGGCAATGCTATGTCGTGTAAAAATGACTTATCGGCGCACACGGCCCAAAACTGCAGGCGAAACCGAAGTAATTTCCGTTGGATCATTTTTAAAAGTTCGAACACGATATTGCTTTTTCACAACAGTTTGTCAACAACTGTCAACTTTTTGCATAATTTGTGGTCTTCCGCGAAGAATACAGCTCCGGTACGTTCCTCCCGGGGAAACGAGTACTCTGTATCACATATCCTGTTAAAAACGGCAACGGGGCGCATTATTTATGAAAATGATTGAGAAAATTCCAGTAGAGGTCGTTCCAATAAGGTAGAGCTTGTTCCAATTTGAATGAGATCGTTCCCAGTGCTCCCCAGTGCTCTCCTGTTTTATACAATGAAATAATGCCTGTGATATCAGACTAGCCAAACTAAGACAAAAATTAATGATGGCATTTGAAATATCAGAATTATCGTCATACCAGAGGCGTCATTTTGTCTTGTGTGGTGACTTTGTTTTACATGAAAGTCTGTTTCTGATGTTTCTTAAACTCTACGCATGGATCTCTTGAAATGCACTTTTAGCTCACCTGAGCACGAAGTGCTCGAGGTGCACTATTGTGGTCACTTATTGTCAGTCGTCCATCCGTCTGTCTGTCTGTCCGTCTACACTCTAGCATCCGCAAGATTTATAAGCCAATCTTAAACAAACTTGGTCAAAATAATGATGGTCACATAAGTTCTTGGATGAGTTCGAAGAAATAGTGAATGCTGAAGAGTGAAAGTATAGTCGAAAATTGCAGTTTTGTCAAATTCTAGGGCAGATAACTCAAGATGCATCATTCTTATCAGGATGAAAGTTTTACCTATGCAAGATCCTATGGCCAACAATATTCAGTCCAAGTTTTTTTTCTTAATTGAAAAATATTTGTAGTAGCTAGACTAGTGAAAACAAAGTCGAAAATGGCAATTTTATCAAAATCAAAAGCAGATAGCTCAAGATGCATTCTGATTAGGCTTGAATTTTCTTTTATGTAATATCTTATTCTCTCAAGATCTTATTTCTTTGGATATAATTTTGATTGAAAGAAACTGTGAATGCTGAAGAGTGAAAGTAAAGTCGAAAATCGCAATTTTGTCAAATTCGAGGGCAGATTCCTAAAGATGTATCTTTCTAATCAGGCTGAAAAGTTTACCTATACAAGATCTTATGTTCAACAATATTCTGTCCAAGTTATGTGTTGATTGATAAATATTTGTGGATGCTAGAGCGGAAACAAGGTCGAAAATGGCAATTTTGTAAAATCAAGGGCAGATAACTCCAGAGGTGCATTTTCAATCAGGCTGAAAATTAAACCTGTCCAAGATATTATTATCATCAACTTTTCTGTCCAATTCTTGTCTTGATTGATCAATATTTGTAGATGCTAAAGTGTAAACAAAGTCAAAAACAGCCTTTTTGACATTCAAAGGCAGATCACTCAGTACATTCTGGTTCGATCAGGCCCATAATCGAACTCATCCAAGACCTTACGACCATCATTATTTTGACCAAGTTTGTTTAAGATTGGCTTATAAAGCTTGCGGATGCTAGAATGTAGACGGACAGATAGACAGACGGAAGGACGACTGACAAAAAGTGACCACAATAGTGCACCTCGAGCACTTCGTGCTCAGGTGAGCTAAAAGTGCATTTCAAGAGATCCATGCGTAGAGTTTAAGAAACATCAGAAACAGACTTTCATGTAAAACAAAGTCACCACACAAGACAAAACGACGCCTCTGACATGACGCTAATTCTGATATTTCAAACCCCATCATTAATTTTTGTCTTAGTTTGGCTGGTCTGATATCACAGGTATTATTTCATTGTATAAAACAGGAGAGCACTTGGAACGATCTCATTCAAATTGGAACAAGCTCTACCTTATTGGAACGACCTCTACCGGAATTTTCTCAATCATTTTCATAAATAATGCGCCCCGTTGCCGTTTTTAACAGGATATGTGATACAGAGTACTCGTTTCCCCAGGACGAACGTACCGGAGCTTTATTCTTCGCGGAAGACCACAAATTATACAAAAAGGTGACAGTTGTTGACAAACTGTTGTGAAAAAGCAATATCGTGATCGAACTTTTAAAAATGATCCAGCGGAAATTACTTCGGTTTCGACCGCAGTTTTGGGCCGTGTGCGTCGACAAGTCATTTTTACACGACATAGCATTGCCATAATTATCCATTTTTTTGCAAGAAACCTCGAAAACGATCAAAAGAACCACCGACACCTACCTTTGTTTACACGTTTTTAGCCATTGGACCGACCTCGCGGGTTCCCGGATGTGCTATGGGAACAGAAATTCACTACCTCTTTTTGGAGGTCGTTCCAAAGTTTACCACCCGTGGATCTAGTCCAGTAAACATAATTGAGACAAAACGTAGGCCTATTTTAGGCCTACTCAAGATTCCAAATACCATTTTTATTAAGGACACTGAGCTGGTTATTTTATATTAATCCTTTCTCAAACTTTACCTTGTTTTGATGTCCGGTTCACCAGTCAAAAAGACTTAGGAAAATATTGAGGCAAAAGAAGAAAATGCTGATAATCAACATTTTCTCGTTTTATCTCAGTATTTCCTGTGCTAAGTTAGCCTATATCTACTCAAGACACCTTTACCAACACTCATTTTTCTATCTGCAGCAACTTTCAAACTGGACCACCCCACAGGATGGTTCAAACGAACCCCTTCTGTAGCCAGATTATTCTATTTTCGTGCAGAAATTCAGTCACGATTTTGTACTAGGAAAACGAACCCCCTACATCTACATCTACATCTACATGGTTACGTTGAACCGTCAAGCTTGACTGTTATACAACGGATATGACTTTGGTGGTAACGCAAGAAAAGATGAAAACAAAGAGAGGATAGGCAGAAGAAAAATATACAAGATATATACAAGATAATATCAATTAACTCGATCTATGTGATGGAAAAAAAATAACACAAAAAAGCATAAGTTAAATAAATACAATAAACAAGAAAGAAGGAAGTAAAGTTTTCCCAGAACCTTTGGCTCACCAGGTAAGGACCTGTCTGCCTTCCTTGGAGGTACCAGGGCCCTTACGTCCCCGACAGCATAGCTCCCACCTTGGTAAGTTAGTCAGTCCTGGGCCCTTAATCATTTAGAATTGCTTGTTTAATAACCCCTCCTTGAAGGATACCGAGGAAGGGGCCTCAGCTAAAGTAGCTGGAAGTGAGTTCCATAAGGGAACAGTGCGGGGGGAAAAGCTGAATTTGAAAGAGTCTGATGAAGGGGAGAAGCGTCTGTATCTCTTGGAATGGCTTGATCTCGTCATTGTTGTTGTTGGTGTCAAGTAGCGCTCTGCTGGTATATCAATCAGGTTGTGAATGACTTTGAATAGTAGTGTTAGCTGATTCTTGGATCTTCTATTTTCAAGTGATTCCCATTGGAGGTGGTCCAGCATAGATGTTACACTGCTGGTGTTCCTGAACCGATTGGTGGTATATCGAGCAGCTCTTCTCTGGACCATTTCTAGTTTGTGGATCTGGTCCTTGTGATGGGGACTCCATACAGGGCAGCAGTACTCCAAGTTGGTACGGACCATAGTAAAGTATGCATTAGCTTTGGCCCCTATTTGTATGTGCGCCCCCCTCACAGGAATCCTATTTCGTTGTTTGGGCTAGGACTAAGAAATCGTTCACTGACAAGGGTAAAAAGAACACACTGAGTGGAACAATCAAACGTTGCTGTTATACCACTAGTAATGTATGACTTTGACAGTGGACTGCTAATGCAAAGAGATGAAAAGAAAGAGAAGAGACAGAGGGAGTACATTTCGCCGGTGTTATTGCAAAAACTCGTAACTCCAATTTGATAAAGCTTGAGCTACTAGGTTGTGCAATAACACCGACGATATGCTGATCCTTATTTTCCCCAAGTATGACTGGTTTTTTTTTTCTATTATTATTATTATTATTTTTTATTTTTTTTTTTTTTTTTTTTTTTTTGGGGGGGGGGGGCACTCAAAAATTCCTTAAACACAACTTTTCAACATTTGATAAGTCCTTTTCACAAATTCGAGAGGGGGAGGGGCAATCCAGGGTGGCCCCATCCTTGGATCGGCACATAATACAAGATTCTATCAAATATGCACGAGGGGAAAACAATGAGTAACGCAAAATAAATACAATAAAAGGAGACGGTGGAAGAAGATTTCCGAGAGCCTCTGGCTCACCCGGTCTGTCTGTCTTCCTCTGAGGTATCAGGGCCTTATGCCTACGTACCTTTAATTAAGCCATTACCAAACGGCAAAATTTTAGGCTGGTCCAAATTCAAAGATGTTGCAGACGACAATTTCAAGTGAATAAAATTTAACATTTTATAGTCTTTCTTACGAAGAAAACATTGTGGGAAATGAAGAAATTGCTTGTCACAAGCAATTTCTTCATTTTCCACAATGTTTTCCAAAGTTATTATCTAAAAGGGTGTCAGAAGGCGTCAACGTGTGGGAATGGGTTAAAATAATTAGGATTGCTTACAAGTATGAATTAATGTCTTTATCATTGTTATTTGCGACATGTTGTGCAATGTATGATAGGCTGTTTTATTCAGCATTTTCATGAAAGAATTGATTTGATAACCCTTCCTCACAGGATCCCAAGGAACGAGCCTCAGCAAATCCACTGTGTTGTAAGTTGTCCGTTAGATTTGTGTAGTTTGTACGGAAGTTTTGAGTGGTCAATCAAAGATGGCGTCCGTGGAAAATCGTGAGAGGTGGGTGTCTTAGTTTTTCGTCGATAATTTCCTTAAATGGCGGTATCTTGTCTTGATACTGATATCATCGTATAGGAGACATGCATACCTATTCACGGTGCTATATATAGCCAAGTACCAGTGTTGTCCTATCGCCTTTGGTCGTAGTGCAAAGACAGCACAACACGAAAAACTTTTTTCGAAGCGAGAAAGTTGGCCTTTTAAGGATGATTACATAGTAAACAGCGAACTAGGGAACAAACTATTGCTCTAACTTGGATGTTTTTAACATGCTCTTTTCTATGGTTACCGTTATTGTACACAAAAATGTCCAGAATGACCACAAACGCTGTGTTTACTAAATGGCCAAACAACGGTGTAGTCACAGTGAAAATATGCAGACACAACGGTGCAGTTTCTGTGTTATCTGTACGGTGTAGTTATTATTTTCATAACAAATTATGAACGGTGTAGACTTGGTATGTTGTATAGGGCGAACCAGCTCTAACAGCTAGCACATCATATGCAGCTCTGATTTATCTCCCTCAAATACTTTGGTCTTAGAAAATCCAGTTCTCCCCCTTGATGAAAACGCCGCCATCCTCAAAGCCAACGAAAACAAAAGTTAAGTAAATATGTCGTATTCTCTTTTCTTCATTCACCTAAGCATAAAACAGTTCAATGTATGTTTAATTTAATTTTCGGAAGACATTTTTTTATTATTGAATTAACTTCTGGCGTATATGATAATCACAAGAATACCATCACAAAATATTAATCAAGACATGCAGTAAACGTCGTTTTAGAACAATGTTTACTGACTTACCCTAAGATGTGGGTGCAATGGCCAGTTTCTTGTTCATCCGTTCATTTGAGTTGTAGATTCGAAATTTCGGCTCTGGTTTTGAATTTTTCTTTATAACTGTTCTAATTGGTTATAACAATCACTTTTTGTAATTAATGAAATGATTTCAACTCATGGAGTATGATAATTATTGATCGACATGTATATTGTTTTCAACTAGACCCCTCATTGAAAAGTCCGATTTTACCAAAAATAAAGGATTCCATCAACAAAACATATATTATAAATCTGTTTCATAAACATTTGGGCGTTTTTTCGTCTTGCTCGACTTAAAGCAACCAAGTAGAATTACGGAACTGCAAAATTTATTTTGGCATTTTCAGACGTAATTAACCTCTCCTTCAGGACTGACAATTTTCTGACCAAGATTTTTTGGGTCCACTCATAAAATGTAACCATTTGCAATGAAAAAGACAATATCCTATTCGCCAAAACCGTTTGACTATTGGAGTAAAATGCATTGTTCAAAGTACTTCCAAGAGAGTAGAACTTACGACACATCTACAAAAAAATGAAATGCAATATTTTCCATCGGGAACCGACATTCCTTGACCATCTTATGAAAAGATAACCAATTACCAAGTTGATCAATGCTTCTCAATGACTTAATCACATCTAGGAACAAACTGTTCATTTCAGCCATTATTTCCATGTCTCGCGAGTCCCTATCCGTATCATCTGTTTCCGCACATCCAATGGAAATATCAGGAATTAAGGTCGGGGCTTTTTGAACGACTTTATGGGGTGTTGAACTTCGTAATTTTTTATGTACTGGACTCATGCATACAAAATCGGGGATATCATCGATAGAAAAATTGTTTATTACAAAATCCTGATTTTCTACGTTGATGATGTCTATCTTGTGTATTCTATGCTCGCAAATGGGGATGATGTCCTAGTCTGACTGCTTGATAATATCCGGAATTATACTAAAGTTCAGAGTTTTCAAACTCTTTTGGCCTATCTGATCATTGATCTCCCTCCTGCGAACTTTTAATATCTGGCTGGAATGGTCCTGTTCCGAATGCTTCACAACCTTTTCGAAACTTCATTCAAAATGACAGTAGTAACAAGTGAACAGCATGGAACTGAAAATAAAAGACAAAATAAAACAGACGCCGGCAGATCCTTGATATTTTCTACTTTTTTACCCTTACGGAATTGCTTTGACAAATAGCGAAGAAACTAGATTCTTTCTCTATTCTGATAAAAGTATATTTTGTAGACATATTGTCACCTTTGCTGCAAAGCATTTACAAGTCAGTCACATATTTATATAATTGTCGAAGAATTTCGGTAGTAATTGTAAAACGTGATTCCCAGGCATGAAAAACGTTATCATTAAACATTACAATATTATCATTCAAGAAATAATAAGTTCTGTATTGCTTCAAGTCTACACCGTTCACAATTACATTATGTCTACACCGTTCACAATTTGTTATGAAAATATAACCACGCCGTACAGATAACACAGAAACTGCACCGTTGTGTCTGCATATTTTCACCGTGACTACACCGTTGTTTGGCCATTTAGTAAACACGGTGTTTGTGGTCATTCTGGACGTTTTTGTGTAAAATAACGGTAACCATAGAAAAGAGCATGTTAAAAACATCCAAGTCAAAGCAATAGTTTGTTCCTTAGATCGGTGATTACTATGTAATTATCCTTAAAAGGGCAACTTTCTCGCTTCGAAAAAAGTTTTCCGTGTTGGGCTGTCTTTGCACAACGACTGAGTACGACAGGACAACACTGGTACTTTGATATATAGAACAGTTGATAGGTATACATTTCCCCTGTATAATGATATCAGTATCAAGACAAGATACGACCGTTTAAGAAATTTATCGATGAAAAACTATGGCACCTACCTCTCATGTTGTATCGTTGTCGCCATCTTTGAATGACTGCACAAACCTAACGGACAGCTTACAACACGGTGAAATCGTCGCTTTTCAACAAAAACTTCGTATCTGCAGCTTGTTTTAAGCTGCAGTTACGATGTTTTGTTGAAAAGCAGCGTAATATAGCTGGAGTTCCATAAGGGAACAGTGCTAGGGGAACTAATCCTTGCCCAAACAGCGAAATTGTAGACCCAGTCCAATTTCAAGGGAGTTACAGACAAGAAAATAAATGGTATCAAAAGTAGAAAGTGTGTCTGGGCAAGTTTAAAAAAAATGTGACCATTCACTTTTTACATGCCACGGCTTTTACAGAGAAACATATTCAACCCAATCAAAGCTAAAAAGATGTGTTATTGTGTCTATATACTGGGTACCAAGTTTAAAGAAAATCGCATCACAAATAAAAAAGATATGTCATTAAAACATGTCAAAAATGTCAGGAGTGAAACGTTTTTGCGTGACACTTAACACTTTTACCAAGTTTCTAAGCTATGGTAAATTAAAGACAGTGACAAGATACTACAATAAGCACTTGTAATTCATAAAACAACATGTGCATCATCATCTTAAAATTACTTTTTTATCTTATCTTCATTGGTTTAGGATGTGGAGCCTGTTTTATACAATACCCCTCTGAATTTTATGTCAGGAGTGAAACACTTTTATTTTTCAAAATGTGTTCTCATTTTTAGGTCGGGAAATCTCTTCAGAGATTTTCAACGAGCTATAGTCATCCAACGCTTCTAACGCTTTTCTAGGAAAACCTCATATCTGCGGCTTGTTTTAAGCTGCAGATACGAGGTTTTCGATATAATTTGGTCGCCGCATAGTCGTTCAATATGTCTGAGTCCGCTGAAAAAGTAGAC
This sequence comes from Fragum sueziense, assembly GCA_963680895.1. NCBI lineage: Eukaryota > Metazoa > Mollusca > Bivalvia > Cardiida > Cardiidae > Fragum > Fragum sueziense. The sequence goes on from OY804598.1 coordinate 1,426,102, forward strand.
CTACCTTTGAACAATTCAAAATTGCTAAAATAACATAATCATCGTAAAGACTTTCATTTCCTAATTGTTTTATCGAAACAATGCAGTAGTTTGCTCATAAGTGCGAAAACTATCAACTTCTCTTTTTGGCAGAAAGGTTGATTCGAACTATTCTAACTTGTGTGGCAGACTAGGGCAGACGAGAATTTCAACACCAAAATAAAATACTGCGCCACACAGTTCGTTTAATCGGACATTTCCGTGAAGCACTCGTAGATTCACGGAAAATCTACATGTATTTATATCCTGACTCTAGTCGAGTCCTTCTCCTTGTTCAATCGCTATGCGCTCAATCGCATTTTACAACACATGCATTTTATCGGGTTATAGTATGGAACGCCTCGTCTGCCTCATGTTGTTCATATCTGATTCGTTATGTCTGAAAGTCAGGTTGTTATGTAAACTCGACATGTCGTTCTGTGCATTTCTAGTTCGTCTTGATCAAAAGCCATTCCGTCTTGTGCAAATATTAGCGTGTGGTGTCAATATGTCAATTCGTTATGTGCACTTAATAGTTTGTTATGTGCATTTCATATTTTGTTCTTTGGGAAAATCAATTCGTCATGTGCGTTTATTAATTTGTTATGTGCAAAAAACAGTTCGTGATGTAGTCGTGATATAGTCAAAACAATTTGTCGTGTGGACCTTTTAGTTCGTTATGTGCATTTCGTATTTTGTTATGTGTATTTGTAGTTTGTCTTGTACAATAGTCATTCCGTCTTGTGCAAACGTTATTTTGTGATGTCTATATTCTAATTCGTTATGTGCAGTTGATAATTTGATATGTGCATTTCATATTTTGTCCTGTTGGGAAACCAATTCGTCTTTTCGCATATTAATGTGTTATGTTCAAAGAACAGTTCGTGATGTAGTAAAAATAATTTGTCGTGTGGACTTTTTAGTTCGTTATGTGCATTTCGTATATTGTTATGTGTGTCTGTAGTTTGTTTTGTTCAAAAGTCATTTCGTCTTGTGCAAACATTAGTTTGTGATGTCTATGTTTTAATTCGTTATGTGCAGTTAGTAGTGTGTTATGTACTTTTTGTATTTCGTCTTGTGGAAAAAACAATTCGTCAAGTGAGTATGGTTCTCCCTGTCAATGTTTTAAGTCGTTATGTGCAAACGTTAAGTCGTTGTGCGGTCCTTTCTCGCGAGGCGATATTTTATACCAGCACCGGTCATTTGCCTGATAACTAGTGTAGAACCAGATCTGGTCCCGTAAGAGCCCAAATCATCAGGTTCTACACTCTTTGCTTATTTAGAAATCGGAAATTTTAAAGTAAACTATCATCTTTTTAATACAAAATTAGCTCCTTTTGCAGTGCAACTGTGGAGTATACAATTTGGACGATTCCACTATAAAATATTAGCAAAGTTTTGAGATAAAAGAAAAATTTACATGCCGACTTTGTTCACAATTTATTTTCCCTTAAATATTTTCCATTCTAAACCAAACATGTTATGCCCCCGTTTCGAGCGATCGGAGTCATATTGTTTTACTCATGTACGTCTGTCTGTCCGTCCGTCTGTCCGAAAACTTAACCAAAAACTTAACCTTTGCCGTTTCTCTAAAAGTATTTTATAAAAAAGCTATTATTTTGTATGTAACATCCTTTCAATGATATATATGTGTTCCATGCAATTTGACCTTCCGCAAGGTCATCCGTTAACCCTTATCTACCTTTTACTCTACAAAAAACTTAACATTTTAAAAATGGCATTTGTGTTTCACCAAAACATCTTGTTTTCCTTAGAAGATCTACGTATCTTATAGTCTAAAACCTGCTTCAAATTGGCCATAAATTTGAAATGATGTTTTATTATGTTAACTCTTTCTCAGCCAATTCTTCGTTTTGATGTCAACATAATCACGGTGGAGATTGTGCTTCATGGAATGGAAAACAACTACGGACAAAATAATCTCGATTCTGTTCAATTATTTTCCAATAACTTTTTTTTAATTTCTGCACCTATGTTCAAAAGGTTTGTTGCATGTACCCCGCCGTTGGCCTACTGAGCTCTTTTCTAAGATATATGTATGCATTACTTGTGGAATCGTTTTACTTTTTGTAAAAATTGATCCAAACCGACCAGAAAACGAAATGATAACGACTACGGACAAATTTGCCTCGCTTCAGGTAAGAAACTGTGCAATACATGTAACTATCTTATTTATGAGTCAATTTTCATGCAGTTTGTTAAATTTACTCCGCCTAGCTGAGTTATTTCCTCATAAGTATGACTTCATTGAAAATTCCGCATACTTGTCCCAAAAAGTACAAGAATGATTCGTGTAAGTCATACATCAGAGGAAAGAGCTCAGTAAGGCGGTATACGTGCAACAAGCCGTTTGATGATTGACGCAGAAATAATACAGTTATTTAAACTACCTGACCTGTTCAAAGCGAAGCAAATTTGTCCGTAGTTTTACCCACCCTATCATGCACAATCTCCACCCTGATAAAAGCAAAGTCGGAATCCTTTTGAGGGGGAAAAGGGAAAATCTGCCCAATCAATAATTTCTGATCTTATATAAGTACTGTATTTATTTTTTCATATTATTTATGGGTTTCTTCCCTTTGAAACACATTTAAATTGGACCCTTTTTAGTTTGTTTAGTTTTATATATATTTGTACTGACCAATATTAGTTGGGTATGAAATGCCAAATTCTATGTCAACCCGTTACCAGCATCAATTATTTTTTCTATATCTTGAAAGAATTTCATTCTGACAATTGGCAAGACTTTTAAATTTGGATAAGTCCATATTTTGTTGTTTGGGAAAGGGTTAAAGATAGTAACCATACATTTTTCCGGTGCATTGGAAAGACGAATTCTTCAAATTTTGTTATTAAACCCCTTTCTTAACAAGACCTGTATTTGATGTCCCTACATTGTTTGGGAAAACATTGAGACAAAAGAAGAAATTGATGATAATCAGACATTTCTTTTCTTTTCTCAATATTTTATGTACCTTAAAATTCACTTTTTCTATTTTCGATATCAATGGTTTTCCGACAGTGGAAAATCCGTGGAAGTTTGTATTAGGCTACGGATTTCTTTTGACCTGACACTGATCTTTATTCAAAATGTGTTCATATTTCGCACATTTTAACAGACGTGTATCATAGTTCACAGATATAACATGTGCACAAGAAAATACTACTGAATTGTTAATTTTAAAAAAAGCACAGGCGTGTAATTTGTGATAATAAGCTAAAGCCGCTCGGTGTGAAATGAAATCTGTAATACAAGCATATCATCCTACAGGAACGACAACTCGTGTAGTAGGTCGACCGAAATCACCGGTGCTGGTACAAAATATCGCCTCGCGGGAAAGGACCGCATAACGACTTGACGTTTGCACATAACGACTTAAAACATTGACATGGGAAACCATACGCACTAGACAAATTGATTTCACCACAGGACGAAATAAAAAATGTTCATAACAAACTAGATTATATTAATTGCATATATCGAATTAAAACATAGGCATCACAAACTCAACTTTGCACAAGACGAAATGACTTTCGAACAGGACAAACTACAAACACACATAGCAAAATATGAAGTGCAAATAATGAACTAAAAAGTCTACACGACAAATTATTTTGACTACATCACGAACTGTTCATTGCACATAACACTTTAGTATGAGCAAAACACGAATTGGTTTCCTCACATGACAAACATAAAATGCACACAACAAACTATATACTGCACATAACGAATTAAAACATGGACATCACAAACTAATATTTGCACAAGACGGAATGACATTTGTACAAGACGAACTACAAACACACATAACAAAATACGATTTGCAAATAACGAACTGGAAAGTCTGCAGGACAAATGGTTTTGATTACATCACGAACTGTTCTTTGCTCATAACACATCAGCATGCGCACTAGACAAATTGATTTCAACACGGGACAAAATATAAGATGTACATAACAAACTGTTTATTGCACATAACAAATTAGAAAATATACACCACAAACTAATATTTGCACCAGACATAATGACATTTACACAAGACAAGCTACTAATGCACATAACGAAATATAATTAGTGTTGACTACATCACGAACTGTCCTTTGCACATAACAAATTAATAAGCGCACAAGACGAATTGATTTCCCTACAGGACACATTTCAAAATGTACATAACAAACTATTAAGTGCACATGACGAATTGACATATCGGCACCACAGACTAATATTTGCACAAGACGGAATGTCTTTTGATCAAGACGAACTCGAAATGCCTATAACGACTTGTCAAGTATTCATTACAACCTGGCTTTCAGACATAACGAATCAGATATGAACAACGTGAGGCAGTCGAGGCGTTCCATATTATAGCCTACGTGTTGTAAAGCTACGTGTTGCCTTCGCGGTGTAAAGCTTGTCTCCTATGCTTTGACCAACTAAGTAACGTAATTTTCGTAATTTATTCATCCTTATTAATCCAGGCTTACGTTTAACAGGAATTTAATCATCTTTCTTCGACCTGGGCTTGAGATATAGGCTATTTATGAGTTAATTGTAGGCCTCTGTTCCTGCAGATGATAGAGGTGATAGAGTTATCTCTTTCACAAACGACAGAAAGAACAATCCAAAGTGAAAGCTAATGCGCAAAGCAAAGAGGACAGCAAAAATAAAAAGAAAGCAAGATCTAGATGTGTGTGCAGAAAATACGAGCTCACTTTTTTCAAATTCTGAGTTTAACACACATATTATTAGAATTGTTGATCAATGTTTATGGTCTAACCTTTACCATTATTTACAATGTGCTATATTGTAAATTTAAATATCTAAATCTGGTCAGTTCTCATGCCACTTTTGTGAACCATATTAAATTTAAGTTCATTCCTCATTCTGAATTTTGCTCAGAAATTTTCCCGTCATAATATTAATATTTTTATCGTGCAAAGTTTAACCTTTACTAAACCTTCAAACTTCAACTTTCTATGTAAGATGAGGAAAATTCGATATTTTCGGCCAACATTTGGGGCTTATCCCATCCCGTAGCCCCACCTGTGCCTACGGATCTGCATCAAAAACGGAATAATGTTGCTACATGTAATGTCAAGTTTGTGTTGATAATTTAGATAAATACTCATGTAAAGTTTAGCTGAAGAATTGTTGAAAAACAGATTAAGACAAAGAAAAAATGTTGAATATCAAAATGCTTTCGTTTTGCCACCATGTTTCCTCAAACCTTTTTACAATGGATATCAAAATGGTATAATGTTTTACAAACTGTTAACCCAGACAATTCATCAAGGCAGTCCATCCGTAATGAGATTCATGCGACGTCGGATCTTTTCTGACGACGCCGTAAATATTTTTAACATACGGTTACCCGTTCAATACGGACACGTTATGAGTTAAAAGAAATCGACATTTTCCATCACCAAATGTTTATGGCATAAACCCGAAAAAATACGACATCGTGTGGTGGATTTGGTTTATTGGGGTTTTACGCAGTTTTCAACTACAAGGGTCATATCGCGGCGGACCGTGTAATGGAGTAGATCTATATTGTTGACAATTACCCTTTCGTCTCCTATGATTTCTTTTCTACAAATATCAAATTTTTGCTTATGTAAACTCGGGAATAAGAGTATAAGGATTAGTTTTAATGTGCAATCAGATAACAACATTGAGAATATTTTACGAAAAATATCCGTAAAATAATTCGTAAAGGGGGTGTCTCACGAATAGGAAAGATAACATGGGACTCTGCCCACGCTCGGAATTTAATGAAATTTGGCGTGAAGTTAGTATACTAGATAACGGTTCATTTTCACGAAATGTTTCAAATCGCACATTCCAAAAAGCAATTTTCTCGGAATTTTAATTTTTCACCATGAAAAAAAGAGGGTACCCTGACTAAAACAGTGTGCAAGCGTCCTGGTTGTTAGTTTCATCGCGTAATTTATTCTAAAAATAAAGCCCGGTAGTCCGTGATCCTGTATGAAACAAATATATATATATATATATATAATGATGTACAAGAAAATGTTTTATATCAACTGATGTAAGGGGGTAACCCAAAAATTCCTTGTTTTTAAATATTTTAAGCAAATTCTGTTCAAAAATTTTCTTTGTTCCAGTTTTTGTCAAGATTTGAAAATTATGTAAAAGTTGCGCACAAATATAATGATGATTATCGTGAAATATCGAGAAAATATAAAACCGGTAAAATGTTGCTTTTGGAATTTCCCCCTGAAAAGTGCACATTTCCAAGAATGGACAAAATTAAGATTTTTTAAAAATGACTTTTTTCAAACGTTTTGTTTACTTTTTTGGTAATTTTAGTTTACCTGAGGATAAATCAAGATGCAAGGCATTTTTTCGGTTATTTCCTGTCATCTGTCCGTGTGTCTTTCTGTCTGTTGGCATTTTCTCAAAAAAATTTTTTTCTCCCAATCTAATGTGTAAATCTTTTTGAAACTTGATAAAAAGTATCCTTGGGTTAAAGGAGTACAACTCTGTGTATTAGAATTTCTTTTTGTCATAAACTTTTGTTGCTGTGGCAGCATAAAAGGGGAAACATTTCATATAATAAAAATAAGCTCTTTTTGTAAAGCTTTACACAGCCATGAGGTTTTAAATTTTGTATGTAAGTTTGCTAAGGGGTAGACTTCAAAGTTGGTTACAATAGTTTTGTCTAGGGTCACATTAGATCTTGTCCCAGGTGTACCTACTTTACAAAAAAGAGAGGATTTTTTCTATAAAAATCTTTTTAAATTATTCAAGTCAGTCGTGATTCATGAAAGCTAACAGCAATAGTTATTTATAGATCTTTTGAAACATGAGAAAGCAAATAAGAAAAAACACCGATTTCTCTGATGGCGTTTGACAATCGTGCAAAAGTGAAAATATTGTTGTGATGCATAAGAAACAGATAATGCAGCTCCCATGTGACTATTAAGGGCTATTGACGGCTAAACAACATGTTAATCATATGACATCATTGAAATGTGTATAAATTGTGTATCAATACAGGTTAAGCTATGGTCAGAAAAATAATTTGAGGAAATAATTGCACCCTGTTTTATCCCAATAGGGCCACGTTTTGAAATAAACAAGCACATTTTCAACTGTGTAACTGAAAAGATATATTGCTGTAACAGTCTTTTACTGAATCATATGGGGTCTTCTATATCATGTTAGTTCATTAGGGGCGCTTAGAGCAAAAATATTTGGTTATGTATTGGTTACTCGGAAGGGCATCTTTTGATGCTTTACCGTACCGGTTCTAAGCGTCTTTTCAATTTCATAACATTTGGCTTGACATTTATTGCATGTCATAGTCTCACTAAAAATGGTGCATAGACAATGTGACCAAATACTAAAGAAAACTTGCAATGTGTATATGTATGCCTATCTTGGCTTCCATACATGTAATTTTGTTTGTAAATATAAGTAATATTTATATTAATTCTATGTTTTTTTACAATGAGTTTTTTGGGCATGAATATTGCTGTAGGTTTGTACTGTATGCTACAGTTGATTTTACTGAATATAAAAATGTTTTTAGGAGCACAATCAAATTTTTACTGAATACAAGTTTTGGACCAAAACATCACCTTCATCAATAATATGTATTATATGACATTGTTACCGGTTTTTGATTTCTATATAATTTGGCTCAAAGTAAGAGGAAATATGTAGCATGTTTTTGTGGTAATATGGAATCTTGACAAAGACTCTAACATACTTAACTTTGGAATTCAATTTTACTCTTTCCAAAATTTTGCTGAAAAATATGCATTTTTTCATGATTAATTCAATAAAAACATTCATAATAATTTCCTCAAATACCTTTTCTGGTATGAATGTAATGCCTTATGTGTCTCGGATCAAATTCAATTGACAGATCTTGAAAATACACAAAACTTAAGTTTTGCGACACATGAAAAAGGGGCCATGTTTCATGTAATAGTGGGAATAAGTCAAGGTGGCTTTTTGGAATCCAGTTTGGATAATCTAAGAAACTAAATGCATTTTCATAGCTTGTATATGGTCCTTTATCACCATGCAGAATTAAAAGAAAATTCATGCGTGGGCAGATTTGAGACACCCCCTTTAAGAAAATTGGCCATTTACTGTATTTCGATATTTACTGTATTTCGAATCCTCTGTTTCCCGACCTTCAGTACTATCAGTACTTTGATTGTCTATTCAGCCAGAAATCTACCACTCAAATTTTTTTAGGAAGCCATCAACCTTGTGGGCATTCTGCACTCTACTTTTTAGTGATTCGTGGGTTACAATTTCTCATATCGTGCAATATATATGCTGTCAGGAGTGAAACGCTTTTTTGTTGTCATTTCACAAGATTGTGCACACAATTTTAGCTAAAAAGTAGTGAACATGAATTTGAAATGTAATTTGGGCACTGCTTAACCATTTAGAATAGTTTTTAGCCACCCTAATTAAGAAATCTGGATGATATTCTGTAAAATTAGCTGTTATTCTTAACATTTAAATGTCACACTTTGGTTACATTTTTTTAAACCTGCCCGTCTGTGAAAAAACAGAAAATGTCAAGGCAAAAGGAGAATTTGCAGGTATCAAAAATTTCTTCTTTTGTCTCAATATAATAATTTGCTAAACATCCTAATGTTAGGGGTGTAAATATCAACAGGTCTTTTTTGGGAAAGAATTAGAAGTCTGTTTAACCCTTTCCCAAACAAAACCTAGTTTTGACGTCCCTAATAGAAATGGCCTGGGAAAACATTGAGACAAAAGAAGAAACTGCTGATAACCAGCAGTTTCTCCTTTTGTCTCAATATTTTCTACGCCATATTGTACACAAATTCTATCTTTAATAACTTCCATTTTGTCATTTGTGGCAGTTTTTGAAGTGGATCACCCTGAAATTTTGTCGTATGGGAAACGGTTAAATAATGGGAGAAGTATAAATTTTGTATCTCGTGGAGTTATCTTGATTTCGTCATTGTTGTTGTTGTTGTACATTGTCTAGTAGCGTTCTAGTGTTGATAACCAACATTTTTTCATTCCTTCACCAAGAATGATTTATGTACCGTAGTTTGCAGATTTGACCTTTTTTATTGCTAGATCAGCTTTCAATTTTGATCAGCGTTTACAGCAGGTGTTTGGGAAAGGGTGAACCCATTACCAGACGGGATAAACTTAGACTGGTCCAAATTGATTATTCAAATATGTTTCAGAGAACAAATTCAAGTGAATGGCCATTTTGGGGCTTTATGGGTAGAAAGCATTGAGGGAAATTAAGAAATTGATTGTCACAAGCAATTTCTTTATTTTCCACAATGTTTTCCAAATCTTTTATCTTATGGAGCGTCTAAAGGCGTCATTATGTCATTGTGGGAATGGATTAATAAATGAATGATACACTGACGCAGACAAAATGAAGATAGTGCAGATACAACAACGAGATTTCCACATTGCTGCGCACATTTGCGTCTTACATTTTGTTCTTTTGTACAAGATTGTTTAAGCTGGGAATATGCCCAGGGGCAAGTTTAAAAAAAATGTGACCGTTCACTTTTTACATGCCACGGCTCTTACAGAGAATCATATTCAACCCAATGAAATCTAAAAAGATGTGTTATTGTGTCTATATACTATGTACCAAGTTTAAAGAAAATCGCTTCACAAATAAAAAAAGATATGTCATTAAAACATGTCAAAAATGTCAGGAGTGAAACGTTTTTGTGTGACACTTAACAATTGTACCAAGTTTCTAAGCTATGGTAAATAAAAGACAGTGACAGGATACTACAATAAGCACTTGTAATTCATAAAGCAACATGTGCATAATCATCTTAAAATTACCTTTTCATCGTATCTTCACTGGTTTAGGATGTGGAACCTGTTTTAGTCCGGCAGCCAAACAGCATTTTTAAGGTGAACCTGGATTTGCGGTATATAGAAAATGTTTTGACTGATTCTGGTAACCAACACCTTCAGGAACCGAAATCCGGTTGATGCCACCTTGGCATCCTTGGGCAACTCTCAGAAATCAAGATGGCGTCCAAGATGGCGGAATGACATGGTACATGATCATATTTCTGTTAAAATCTATTCATTTATGATAAAAAGAAGCTTCTAACATGTTTAGAGATGCCCAGAGAGAATGTACAGAGACAAAAAATAGTGATATTCACAATATTTCAATACGTTTCTTGCAAAATCTGTCAAATCTGTAAAATCTTACCCCACCCACCCCATTTTACATAGAAAAATGAAGTTTTATAAAACATTACTAAAATTTGCTGCATTCTCTTATATTGAATATTCATATTATAATTATGAATGAAAAATGAATACTTGGAATGACAAACCTTGCAACATGGTGTCTCTAAGAATTCAAAATGGCGCCAAAGATGGCGAGATATAAGTCATCATTATATTGAGTATAATAAGTTTATAGTCAGGACAAAATTCTGAAAAAGTCCCTTAGATTTTAAGGTATAGGCATTTTGTGAAGAAAAGGGTTTGAGATCAGTTCTATGGGTATTTTGGTCTGCTGAGTCCGAAAAACAATGTTGCCAAGCTGAAAAATGGCTCCTTCATCATCTAATTTGCATATTTTCAAAATGGCCGCCAAAATCTTAAATATCGTCGTTGTAAATGCAAAACCTCGTATGTCGATTCGTGTGATTTTCAAAGTACAAACTTGAGTGCAAAGTTTAGACAATTTTCGCAGGTTTTGAGATAGTTTTACTAATCAGTATAAATGACACATTATCTGTGAACAATATGTCCAAATTTCAAATAAAACATTACAGTTTGGGAAAAGTAATTACACTTTTTTCCCTCCCCTTTAAAATTTTCCAAAAACGAGATACGAGGTTTTGCATTTACAACGACGATATGCAATATTAATGTTGTTATTTATCATTTTTTCGACATCTTTTGTTCTACATGTTGCACATTTCATGTTAACAGATGGAAACTAAATGATTTAACAGATACATGAGAAAAAAAATTAATTCATTTTTGACAATTACCGTATAAATGGCAATAAAACACATTTAAACAATAACATTAATCTACATTTTATTCTCGCGTTTGAAATGCAGTGAAATTACTTAAAGTGCTATTTTGAAAATGTTTTGCATTAAAGGTGAAGATACAGAACACTAATTTGAGGTTAGGTCCTTTTACCATATATTTAAGCTTTTAGCAAACCTCAAACACGCCTATTTTAAAACCATGTTCAAAACTTTTCACAAAATTTTGCAAAACTAATGATAAATCTCATCCATTATATTGAAATCAAAAATTGGTTAAAATTGTTGCCAAGATATCTACAATAAATTCTTAAGAATATAAATCAATGTCCAAAAACTTTGGAAAGCGGTTTACTTTTTCATTCTAATAAAAGAAAGTGTAATTTGGGAAAATCCATTTTGTGTGAAATTCCATTTTTTGCACTTTCATAAATCATACACTCATGATTCCAAACTGCTTAAAAGATAATTACTCAAATCGTTTTATATTACATTTTTGATATCCTTAGAAATTAAATTGTGCATATTTGAAATCGATCACATATAAGGCAGGTAATCAACTTAGGCATTGAACATTATAAAACATATAAATATCCTAGATTTTCAAATTTTGTTACAAAAAAATAATTGAGTGTGGCAAACCTAATTGACTATTGCATATTGATCTTCATTTTTTCTTCAGAGAAAAAAACTAGTTGTTTACTTTTACAATGTTTCAAAGGGGCAACTTATTGATCTATTTACGATAAAGAGAATACTAGAAATTGAATATAATAAATAATCTACAATATAATACAGATTTTCTAGTCAACAAATGCACAGTGCATAAACTTTAGTGATTGAATGGGGTAAATTTTCAGTAAAATTACAGTTACTTGTGCACATTTCCATTATGTTCCTGACATTTTTCGCACTATTACAGTACAACATCCAATCATAGTCAATACGAGGTTATGGGGCATCTTCCGAGGTTATGAGCATCTTGGAAATATTTACGGTTGTTTTCGTAGTTGCTAATCACACATACATGTAGATAATATATAAGTGATTCACCCTTCGGTTACATACTTTTTGTAATACGTCAAAAATGATTTTGACACCCATGGGTTCGAACCTATAAGCCCTGGATAAATAGTATCTGCTGTTTATTGAACTATCGAAGCTTTATCCGAAAATGTCAGAACTTTAACATCTGTTTCATAATGATACATGTATGTAAAGTATCGACCATTTCATCGAGAGCCCCTATCATTGGTTGTGCACTGTCAAAGGAAAGACACGCAGCATTTGTATTAAAATAGTCCACTTTTAGCTGTGCCTATGATAAGGGCCATATCATTTGCAAATGATTGTCATAAATATAGAATATGGATTTCTTGGTGTATACCCAGAGCTTTCAAAGTTGATACAAGTTTAAAATGAAGGGTCAAATAAGAATGCCACACCAGAGATATAAATAAGAATGGCATACACAGAGGCATCGGCGTCTTCAAGCAAGACAACCTTAACTGAAGGGCAAGTAAGAAAGAAATGATTATGGATAGAGAAGTGGGTTTTCGCCTGATATTGCAGAGAGACATTAAAAGGAATCAAATGCTGACATCTCAAGATGGTTTGTCATAAAATTTGTTTGAAAAATATAGTCTGAAGGTTATGTTCAATTTCTAACCCATGGTCTTCAGATTTTACGTCAATTTTATTGTTTCTCATGTTTGAATATTCTCAAATAGGTTCACTAAGCTTTGTATGTATAATTATTAAAAACCGAAAACGAGAAAATCAGATATGTTACATGGACAGAAATATTGTTATGACCTATTTGGAAACTATCATTAGGTATGTTCCACATGATAAAAACAGATGATGCTTATTACAATAGTACAATAACCAACTTATATGCATGTATCAAGAACGTTGTGTTTGTTGAAACCGCCTACGTTATTTCTGATGAAGACAATTGACTTACATCTTCTTTTCAAATGTTTCATTTCAATACTTCTTGATATCAGTGTAGTTGTCATTTTTCATGTGTGTTTCTAGACAACTGTTCGATGTTCTAAGTATGTCAAACATAAAAACAGGCAAAATATTTAAAAAAATATCGCCTAGATTGGTCAACCTGTACGGGTAGATACTTACTGTATGATGAATTTTTGCATCAAATTCATTTAGTCCTTCTTAATTATGTTTGTATCTAATTTTACCTACCCCAATGTTAGATTCTAATAACATTAATAGGAAATTGATCCTCGATGAAAATCTTGGTACCAACGGCATAATCCTTTTTGTCCCAGAAAATACGAGGTGCATACCTCTTAGTATATACTAATTGTCCTCATTCATTCAAATCTTTATTTCCTCCATTACATGAAGATTCGCATACATACATTACAAAAACATTACAGAAACAAATACAAACATTTATACATTGTCATAACGGCAAGAGTAAGACAAGAAACAATCCTTGACAGATACAACACAAACATTATACTGGTTACATAATAACATGTGTCTATGCAATATAACTGTTCTGATGCCTGAAATATCTAGCATGGCCCATTTAAGTAATGACCAGCGACAACATTAATTTTGTACAGGATCGTTAAACGCTAGCACTTATAGTTAGATTATACGAAGGCAACAATTTCATATTTGAAATTTGGACACATTCACTTTCTTTAACATGCAAGTCAATTCAAAAACTGTATAATAGGTTTGTTATCGGTTTTCTTGGAATATGTACGGTATTTAGTACGGTATTTAGCTCTAATGACATTTTATGTTATAAAGTCAACTCTGGTATAAATGAACTCAGATGAGAGTTATCCATAATGCAAGATTAGTGGGATTGCAGAGCTCTTTCCGATCGAGCCATAAGTACCCAAGATGGGTTGAAATGTTTTAACTTAGCATTACATTGATTTTGAAAATGATACAAATTATCTTACGTAAGCTAAAATTGAATTGTCCAAGATTTTTTTTTTGAAAATCAAAATGTAAATGTAAACATTTAAAATGGTACTGTTGATTAAAGTTGTGTGTTTTAACAGCGCATTTTTTTTAAAAAAAAATGTGCAATTTGAAAGTGATTTTCTGTATGTTTAAATGGGTTTTATTGCCAGTGATACGGTAAAAGATTATCAAAATAGTGTCAAAAAGGTTCTTTTTGCTTATAAAATTATTTACTCATTAGTTTTAAACAATTAATAGCATTATATCTGAACAATTTGGTTAAGATTATGCCAAAAACGTTGATACTATATAGCAGATTTGATTTTTTGGCGGCCATTTTGAAAATATGCAAATTAGATGGTGAAAGAGCCATTTCTGTCCCTCATTTACCTAGTAAACCATTTAGTTTTAGTCTGTTAACACGAAATGTGCAATATTTAGACCAAAGATGTCGAAAAAATGATAAATAACAACAATATTATTGCATATTTAAGGTTTTGGCGGCCATTTTGAAAATATGCAAATTAGATGATGAAGGAGCCATTTTTCAGCTTGGCAACATTGTTTTTCGGATTCAGCAGACCAAAATACCCCTAGAACTGATCTCAAACCCTTTTCTTCACAAAATGCCTTTAGGTGAAAACTTTTCTGAATTCGTACCCTGACTATTAACCAAATCATGGAAAATGTTTGAATGTCTTTAAAATGACAATTACATTTTTATGTATTCATATAAATTTATAAGAGCATCTAATATATATTGGTTGTATCAATCAGTTGTATTTCTACCAGAATCTAGGACAGTCGCAAGATCTTACCCCACCCACTACAATTTGCATAGAGAAAATCTTGACATACTAGTATACACATAAATTGTCTATGGTTTGGTTTATTATTTTATTTAGTTTATTGTTTTCAACTACTACGGTCATGTTGCGCGGCGGATGGAGCACCTAAGCATGGATTCCTGTCGTTTCTCATACCAGTACTACCACAACACCCTTACTGAGCCTCCAGCTGCTCCCCCACATAGGTTCACGATATCAAACCATTGATGGGTGACATTTTTGTCAATAAGGGTATTTGCCACGACCGGGTATCGAACCCGGGAGCTAATTGTCTATGTCTTTATTGTATGCAATAAATACTCTTAAAATAGAAAACTACATTAAAAACTAAAAATATCAATGATTGATTGGGGTTTAACGCATCTTTAATCTTCTTGGTCTTGTCGCGGAGGCCAGAATACCTAAGCATGGATTCATGTCGTCTTCACATCTGTCCTAAGACAAAATCCTTACAGAGCGGCCAGCTGCTCGCCCATATAGGTTAACAATTATACAACCAATGATGGGAGACAATTTTGTCAGAAAGGATATCTGTCGCGACAATAGGGGATTAGACCAAAGTTCTCAGGAGTGAGAGTTGGTGTGCTACTACCGTAACTGCGCCATGGAAGTGGCAAAAAATCTCAATGAAATGGGATCATTGACAATTCAAGGATGGCATTGCTTTGTGAATAATATTTTATTATTGTAAATACTATTTTCACATTTTAACTGAAAGTTAAATACAATTAAATACAGAAATGGGAATCTCGAGACCTGTTTGCAGAATAAAATGTTTATTTCCATTAAACATAGATCTGCAGGTCTATTCCAAATTTCAAGGTTGTATATGTTAGCGGCAATAAGTAAAATCAGGCAATAAGCTTAATGCCTAGGCAATAAGCTATTGCCTAGTCAATTAGTTATTGCCTAAAAATTTCAGGCATTAAGCTTATTGCCTGAAATGTTTCATCCAAAATTGAGTCTATTGCCTAACATATGTTAGCGGCAATAAGTAAAACCAGGGAATAAGCTTAATGCCTAGGCAATAAGCTATTTCCTAGTAAATTAATTGCCTAAAGATTTCAAGCTTTAAGTTTATTAAATGAAATGTTTCATCCTATATTGAGTCTACTTTGCAACCCTTTTTAATGGTCATGTTTAGGCATTGACAGACTGTGTTCATGGATATTTCTGTGAATTTAAGTAATTTAGTCAATCATGACATTCATGATTGAAGGTAATACATAGCTATGGGCTACCCTGTGTAAGCATCTGTTGTGTCCAGAACAAACATTGAACTTAAAGATGAAGTTTAAATATGAATTTGTTAGACACAAATCAATGTAAATGCACCAGTGCAAGGGTTGCTCAATGACCTGAGATAGTTGCGCTGCCTTGTTTTAAAGTGGGAATTAGTATCAGGCCTATAAGAATCAATTTCAGATGGAAGGACCTGATTTTTCACCGAAGTTGGGGGAAGGGGGATATCATTTGCAGATTTCTGTACAATTGATTATTGAATGGTGTTTGGCACTACATGAACCATTTTCTAGTCTTGTATTCCTGACATTACCAGCACCATATCTAGCACAATATCCACTCCGAGCCACCAGCTGATAATCCCACTTAGATTGTTAAAAAAAATCATCTATTTATTTCATTTACTAGTAATTAAAATGTAATTCGAAGGGTTTCCAGAATGGGATAATGGAATTATGGCTATTTGATTCAATGCAGGAGCCAAAAACAACAAGTGTGTTTTCAAGCTCTATATAATGGTGAATATTTGTGAAATAAGTTCAATTTCAAATAAGATTTCAAACAATATAGTCATATTTTATCGTTAGGCAATAAGACTAATGCCTGGCTATTTTTGCCAGGCAATAGGCTTAAAACATAGGCATTAAGCTTAATGCCTAGAGTGATTTAGGCAATAAGCTTACTGCCTAGGCAATAGCTTATTGCCTAGGCATTAAGCTTATTGCCTAATTTTACTTATTGCCGCTAACATATACATGTTACCCACCTTCTATCTTGGTCATTCGAAAAAAAAAAAAGACATTTGTCCTTGATACAATGTTTTCTGTATTGCTTTCAGATTTGACACCGATTATGATCACCATGTTATTCAGTCCCATGGAAGATGATTGAATGCGAACGCGAAAGTATACATATTGGATGGAGGGGATGCGGATTTTAAGGAGTCAGGCGGAGGGCCGTTCAAAGTCATTGTTTGAAATTCATTGGAGAACAGGGGTTAAAGTAAATGTGCATGGAACATTTGGGCAACACAAAACTGCGCTACGTTGAAAATCAATTCAATTAATCTCATGCCTTGAATATTAGCGCTCCAATAATACAAAAGCATGACAATTTTGTAGATCTGCATGTATACAAAAATAATTAATTAATGTCTAAACGAAAAAAAAAAAAAATATTTGGACCGATATTAATCCTATAAATGCCATATATTCAAATAAGTCTTTACCAAACAAACCATGATTTTGACAATTTTACACACTATATCGCGACAGAACATATCAAAATGCGAATGACCCGCATTTGTCTGTTCTCTTAACACGATTTTTGTTATAAATTGTACATCTCCTTTTATTTTCCTTTGCATTATTTAGATGTCCGCAATTCTTTATGATTCAATCTGTATTTAACTGTGTCACCTTGGAAAAGGTAAATTAATTACACATTATCTGCACCCTGTAAGTCTACATGTATGATCTCCCTCAATCTTTAATTATCATGTATTTGTGTTGGTGTTTTTTTGCAAATGAAAATAACCAAAAAAGAAAATGGCAATACCTCAGTTATACCAATACTTTAATTGCTACTCGTATGATTGCTAAATATACAAATGGCACATGTGTAAGTAGCAATTGAACCATTGCAGTCCAACAACCAACTTGTACCATTACTGATCTCTGACTCTCTGACTCAGAGCGAGCTCGTCAGCATGTGGCATCAAAAATTGAGAAACTTCATACATCTTCTTACATCACATATGAATTCCGGCTAAGCATGTTTCTTGGGGGTGAGGGTGGAGGGGAGAGAAACCCATGACTATTCAGTTATTAGATTTCATGGCAATATCATCCTTTTTCTCAAATTAACAGGATATTATGTACGAAAATGGACAGACGTCACAACCAGTATGCAGCACAACCATTTGTTGTTTTAGAAAGTATTAATTTAGGATAAGAGAAAAGTTTTTGTCTGTCTGATGAAATTACAATGAAATTTTTTTCCGTTTTTTATTATTTTTTCTAAATAGATTTTAAGCGTGATAGTTGAACGATTATTCTGTAAGTTGCGGTTTAACAGATATGGAGGGTTTTCAGATGATGAAAATTTGAGTGGGTGGGATAAAGTAAGAATCTCTTCTTTACTCTGTAGGTTAATAGGGAAGTACAATAAACTTAAAATGGAACTTTAATTGAACATGTACATACATACTCGCATATTTGTAGCAAAATGTTCGGAAAAAGGGTTCAAAGCAAATGGCAAACGTTGTAATTTTTATAAGAAATCACGTATTCTCGCCATCTAGGGTGCCATTTTGAATTCTTAACCCATTCCCAAACAAGACCTGGTTTTGACGTCCCTAATAGAAACGGCTTGGGAAAACATTTAGACAAAAGAAGAAACTGCTGATAACCAACAGTTTCTCCTTTTGCCTCAATATTTTCTTGGCTAAAACATAAACATTTTGGCCTTTTCTGATCATTTACTGTGTCGTCTGCAGCAGCTTTCAAATTGGACCGCCTTAAAATTTGTTGTTAGGGAAAGGGTTAAGAGACACTAATTTACGGGGTTTGTCATTCCAATATTCTTTCTTACATTCTTAATTATAATCAGAGTATCTAATCACATGAAATGCAGGATATGGTAATGGTGTTACGTCAATATTAACTGCCAGTCAATCAAAAAGAAACAAGACCGCATAGAAAACATCTTAGACTGCACCAAACCGGATATAGTGATAGCAACAGAAACATGGCTGGACCCAACAATAAACGACAACCAGATATTTCCGTCGAATTATAGACTTTGGCGAAAAGATAGACAAAATACCCCCGGTGGTGGAGTCCTGTTAGCAATCAAAGAGACACTTCTTAGTAGTGACGTTCCAGAACTTCAAACAGATTGTGAGATAGTGTGGGCTAAAATAAACATTGTTGGTAGTAAAACCCTTCTTCTGTGCTCCTATTATAATCCAAAGACTAATGATGAAAAAAGCTTGCAACAGTTAGAAGAATCTATTATTAGATCATCTAGTGTCAAAGACTCAACAGTGATTATTGGTGGTGATTTCAATCTCCCTGGCTTTGATTGGAAAAACAAGACTCTTAATTCAAACGCACCACACCAACGACTCCATCATAAATTTGCTGACTGCCTTGATGATAACGGCCTCATTCAACTAGTTGAAGAACCAACACGAAACAACAACACCCTGGACCTCATGATCACTAATTTGCCATCAAAGGTTCTGCGGACAACTGTCATTCCAGGCATATCTGACCATGACGCTGTACTCATGGAATTTGATGTAACACCAGCAGCCCACAAGCAGGTACCTCGGAAAATACCCCTTTACAAAAACGCTAGATGGGATGGGTTAAGGGAAGACATGGATAACACATACATAGAGATACAAGAACAGGCCAAAAACAATGAAAGCATAAACACATTATGGTCAACATTTAAGAACAACCTCTTGAATAGTGTACAAAAACATATCCCACATAAAGATGCCAAACCTAGAGACTCTTCACCATGGATCACCATCGAAATCAAGAAACTCAAAAGAAAAAGAGACAGAGCGTACCAAAAGAAGAAGAAATCAAATCATCCAGCACATGTCAAACAATACAAAGAGCTGAAACAACTGGTACAGAAAAAGCTTAGACGAGCATACTGGGCATATATTGATAACATGATAACAACTCGCTCACCAAAAACTAAAGACAACAAGACATTTTCCAAGAAATTCTGGACCTTTATCAAACACAAAAAGAAGGACAATACTACTATTGCTGGGCTAAAAAGCAGAGGGCAGCTAATTACTGATGCTAAAGGTAAAGCAAATGTACTAACCAACAGTTTCAGTCTGTGTTCTCAGAAAGCACACCATGCTCAACAGCTGAATTTAAAGAGAACAACTTCATGCCACAACCAGACTCAACATTTCCAACAGCATCAGAGGTCAAAATAACAACTGAAGGAATAGAAAAACTCCTCAACACTTTGAACACCAACAAAGCACCAGGACCAGATTCCATCCACCCGAGAATACTGAGGGAACTATCAAAAACCATTGTCCCAATACTGACTATCATATACAATCACTCCCTCGAAACTGGCGACATCCCCACAGACTGGCGTACAGCTAATGTTGCACCTATCTTCAAGAAAGGCAGCAGATACAACCCTGAGAACTACCGCCCAATTTCACTCACCTGCATATCGAGGGCTCAGTGCAAAACTATTGTAACTACATATTTTTCAAAAATTCACTTTTTTGAATTTTCTGAATCTTTAGGAAGGAATACATCATGTGTTCTAATATTAAGTTTTAATTCTGTATACTTCAAAATATATCTAGAATTTTAAAATCATATTTCCTCTTTAACTATGAGAAAGTCAATTAGTTTTTTCCCTCTCCTGTAAAATTTTATGAAATGTAGTTACAATAGTTTTGCACTGAGCCCTCGATATGCTCTAAACTCCTAGAACACTGCGTAACAACCCACATTATGAAGCATGGAGAAATCAACAACATCCTATACCCACTCCAACACGGATTTAGAAAGGGCAGATCATGCGAGACACAACTACTAGAATCCACAGATGACATCACCCGTAACATGGAAAATGGAAAACAAACCGACGTACTGATAATGGACTTCTCAAAAGCCTTTGATAAAGTTTCTCATAGTCTACTGCTTCATAAACTTGACCACTACGGCATCAGAGGAAAAACCAATCGTTGGATCAGTGCCTTCCTGAAAGATAGAACACAGTCTGTTGTACTAGAAGGGGAACATTCAGACCATGTACCAGTCAAATCCGGCGTACCTCAAGGCTCAGTCCTAGGTCCAAGTCTCTTTCTATACTACATAAATGACATACCTCACTCTCTACAATCCACCGTACGACTTTTTGCAGACGACACTATTGTATATCTAACAGTATCAAATGACAATGATAGAAACATCCTCCAGCAAGATCTCGACAAACTAGCATCATGGGAAGAGACATGGAAAATGGCATTCCATCCGGACAAGTGTCAGGTGCTCTCTATATCTAGGAAGAAAACAACCAAGGTACATGATTACATCCTACACAACCACACCCTCCAACACGTTGAATCTGCAAAGTACCTAGGACTCACCATAAACAAACGCCTAGACTGAACATATAAACACCATCACAAACAAAGCCAACAGAAGCCTGAGTTTTGCCAGAAGAAATCTTTATATCTCATCTACAACCGTCAAAGAAGTCGCCTACATGTCTCTCGTACGACCCATAGTAGAATATTAGTCATCAGTTTGGGATCCATATGAAAAAAGCGACATAGACAAAATCGAAAAAATACAGAGA
Source organism: Fragum sueziense (assembly GCA_963680895.1). Lineage (NCBI taxonomy): Eukaryota > Metazoa > Mollusca > Bivalvia > Cardiida > Cardiidae > Fragum > Fragum sueziense. Next base: position 1,447,569 of record OY804598.1, read on the forward strand.
AGAGGTGCCCGATTTGTAAAAACAATTACCGGAATAGATCGAGTGTGAACGACGTGATAACAGACTTGAACTGGCCAACCCTACAAGATCGAAGAAGAGACAGCCGCCTTACACTTTTCTACAAGATACGAGCAAACCAACAAGTAGCAGTAACTCACGAAAACCGACTCCAACCAAACCCTCGCCAATCTAGACACCAACCACCACATTCCTACAAGCTACCATTCTCGTTGACAACATACAGACAACAATCATTCTTCCCCAGAACAATCAAAGAGTGGAACAGTCTACCCCCTGATGTAGCAACAGCAGGCACAGCTCTGACTTTCAAAGCCAGACTTGCCGAACACTTAAAACTAATTTCCTCTTCCTGTTTTTACTTTTAACCCTCACTGTACATACTTCCCACTTTTGATTTCCTTTTTTCATTTTGCGCACCCCCCTGGCAGTTATACTCAACGTGCTGAGTTTGGCCAGTACCTGGTAGAAGTAGAAGTAGAAGTAAAAATGTATTTTTTACATGTAAAATTGGGTGGGTGGGGTAAGATTTTACAGATTTACCAGATTTTTGAAGAAATACAATGAAATATTGTAGGTATCACTCTTTATTTTCTTTGGACATATTCTATGGGCATTTTTGAACATATTACAAGCTATTGTATGTCACGAAAGTGTATATTTTAACATAAATATGATCACGTCATTCCGCCATCTTGGACACCATCTTGATTTCTGAGAGTTGCCCAAGGGTGCCAAGATGGCATCAACCGGATTCTTATTTCTGAAGGTGTTGGCAATCATTATCAGTCAAAACATTTTCTATATAGCGCAAATCCAGGTTCAGTTTGGAATCTGCCGGACTATTTTATACAATACCCCTCTGAATTTTATGTCAGGAGTGAAACAGTTTTATTTTTCAAAATGTGTTCTCATTTTTGTCTATTCAGCCAGAAATCTACCGCTCAAACTTTTTTAGAAAGCCATCAACCTTGTGGGTATTCTGCACTCTACTATTTAGTGATTCGTGGGTTACAATTTCTCATATTGTGCAATATATATATGCTGTCAGGAGTGAAACGCTTTTTTGGTGTCATTTTGCAAGATTGTGCACATAATTTTAGCTAAAAAGTAGTGAACATGAATTTAAAATGTAATTTGGGCACTGCTTAACCATTTAGAATAGTTTTTAGCCACCCTAATTAAGAAATCTGGATGATTTTCTGTAAAATTAGCTGTTATTCTTAACTTTTAAATGTCACACTTTGGTCCGATTTTTTGTAAACCTGCCCCCAGGAAGGTAGATTTTTGTGTTGGGTATGGAAGGGGCATTGGTAAATCTATGTTCTAATTTACCTTCCGAAAGAGAAAGTCATTTGATTTTTAAAGATTCTGTTTAACCATTTCCTAAATGAGATTATTTTAGAGTGGTCAAATGTGAAAGCCGCTGTAGACGACGTTATGGATATGAATAAAGATATGAGTTGTACGAGTATGTGTACAGTATAGTAAGGGAAATATTGAATTTTGAAAATTACCCTCTGTCAACTTTGACAGGCATAATGCCTTTCAGATATGGAAAACAAACACCTGTGAAAAGTTTGTTTCATCAGAATTTATTATTGTCGCTTTTCTTCAACAAGAGGACCATGATGGTCCTATATCGCTCACCTGAACCAAAATGATATGAGCAACACTTATGTTCAATTCAATTGATATTTAGGACATTAAGACTGAATATGAACTTATGGTCAATAACGTTGTGAAAATCAAACTCATCCGAGCTCTTATGGTGCCCAACATTTTTTTTTAAATAATTGTAGATTCTAGAGTGTAAACAAGGTCGAAAACAGCCAAAAATGGTAATTTTATCAAATTCAAGGGCACATAACTCTCGTCTTTTTGGTCAGATCAGACTGAAAATCAATCTCATATGAGATCTTATATTCTTCAACATTGTGTCCAAGATTTGTCTTCATTGAGTAATAATTGTAGATTCTAGAGTGTAAACAAGGTCGACAACAGCCAAAAATGGCAATTTTATCAAATTCAAGGGCACATAACTCTCGTTTTTCTGGTCAGATCAGACTGAAAATCAAACTCATCTGAGATCTTATGGTCTCCAACATTGTGTCCAAGATTTGTCTTGATTGGTCAATAATTGTAGATTCTAGAGTATAAACAAGGTTGACAACAGTCAAAAACGACAATTCTATCAAATTCAAGGGCACTTAACTCTTGACTTTCTGATCACATCAGACTGAAAATCATACTTATCCAAGATCTTGTGGTCCCCAACATTGTGTCCAAGTTTTGTCTTGGTTGATCAATAATTGTAGATTCTAGAAAGTAAACAAGGTCGAAAACAGCCGAAAACGGCAATTTTGTCAAATTCAAGGGCACAAAACTCTCGACTTTCTAATCAGATCAGACTGAAAATCATACTCATCCAAGATCTTATGCTCCCCAACATTGTGTCCAAGTTTTGTCTTGATTTATTAATAATTGTAGATTCTAGAGTGTAAACAAGGTCGAAAACAGCCGAAAACGGCAATTTTGTCAAATTTAAGGGCACATAACTCTCGACTTTTTGATCAGATCAGACTGAAAATCTAACTTGTCCAAGATCCTCTGGCCCCCAACGTTGTGTCCAAGTGTTGTCTTGATTTATTAATAATTGTAGATTCTAGAGTGTAAACAAGGTTGAAAACAGCCAAAAATGGCAATTTTGCCCAATTTAAGGGCACATAACTCTCATCTTTCCGGTCAGATTAGACTGAAAATCAAACTCATTCGAGATCTTATAGTCTCAAACATTATGTCCAAGTTTTGTCTTGATTGATCAATAATTGTATATGCTAGAGTGTAAACAAACTTAAAAACAGCATTTTTTGACATTCAAAGGCAGATAACTCCGCACTTTCTGGTCCAATCAGGCCCATAATCAAACTTGTCTGAGAACTTATAATCCTACTTATTTTGGCCAAGTTTGATCAAGATTGCCTAACTTTTGTAGATGCTAGAGTGTAAACACCCCAAATGTTGACGGACGGACGGACACCGGACAAAAAGTGACCACAATAACTCACCTCGAGCACTTCGTGCTCAGGTGAGCTAAAAATCTGGTAACTACAGCTTGTATAAAAATGTACATACAAGGTTTTTGAAGAACAAGAGGGCCAAGATGGCCCTGCATCGCTCACCTGAGAGGACTTTGAGACAAACAACTTGCAAACTTCAAACTTGCATGACCCACTTTATACATGACCTAGATATCATCAAGATAAACATTCTGAACAATTCTCACAATGATGAGTAGTTATTTAGGTTCTTAGAGCAAAAACAAGATTTGACCTTTTGACCTACTTTTTGACCTTACATTAGCCACTTTTTAATTTATAGACTAATAGACCAATTTATCATCAAGATAAGCAATTCTGAACTATTTTCACAATGATGAATAAATATTTTGACTTTTTTTAGAAAAAACAAAATTTGACCTAGGTTTTGACCTCCCATGACCTACTTTATACATGCCCCAGATATTGTCAAAATAAACATTCTGAACAATTTTCACAATGATTCAGAGAATTATGGTCATTTCGTACCATCACCATTTCGTACCAGTCATTTCGTACCATAATTGGTCATTTCGTACCATAATTTTGGTCATTTCGTACCATATTTTTGGTCATTTCGTACCATAATTTTACCGTTTTGTACCATATATTTTAAACTTCGTACACATGATTTCCTCTGTGAAATATAAAAAAGTGCATACTTATCGAACATGAACAGATTTCAAAACATTACACATATGTATGCAATTTTGACCACAAAATAAATTCATATATAGATCTAAAAAGAGAATCAGGCAAATACAGATCTACTATATGTACAGTTTATGCTATATTTACTAATATGTTGTTCGTATAAAAATGTTAAGCCGATTGCCTGCAATGCCAAACTCAAAAGAAAACTTAAACATGCTTTAAAAGGATTTATTCAAGTAAAACTTGTAATCAGCGATTTCTTCTTTTGCCTTAATGTTTTCCAAAGCATTTCTAGTAAATGTATCAAAACCTGTCCAAATGCGGATTCTCACGTAGTAGTGTAACTATGTACAACTTTATATAAAAACTGTAGTTATGAGGTTTTTCAATATCACAGACGAGTACCTTCTTTTGTCTCAATATTTCAAAGCTTAAATAAACCCCTTCTTTATCAACATGAACTTTGTCGTCTGCACCAGCTTTCAAATTTGCAACCATACATTTTGTCGTTTGGGAAAGAGTTAAGAAATGCCTCATATTGTTGGCCTAAATGATAATTGCTTGTTTGCGAGTAGACTTTAATTGATAATAGATTGGTTCTGTAATAAATAAATAAGTAAATAAATATGTAAAAGGTGTGACAATCAGTGACAGCAAACAACCAATTAACAATTAAACCAAATGTCTGGTTTTTGATATTTTAGTTGTTTAAAAGCATGTTTTTCGGTAAAATTATGTCTTATATTCATAAATATTTTTCATATTTTTCTCCATTTTTCTACTTTTGTCGACAGCATTCACAATAAAATGTGGTACCAAATTATAAAATTGTGGTACGAAATTATGGTACGAAATGACCAAAATATGGTACGAAATGACCAAACTATGGTACGAAATGACCAATTATAATATGGTACGAAATGGTTATGGTACGAAATGACTGTATACCGATTCAGATACCATTTTGGTTCTAAATACAGAAACAAGATTGGACCCTGTGACCTAATTTTAGACCTCATTTGGCCCTCTTTTTACATTGACCAGATATATATTCTGAACATTTTTCACAACAATAAAGTAAACATTTTGCTTCCCAGAGCAAAAACAAGATTTGACCTAGTGACCTAGTTTTAGACCTCGCATGACCCACTTTTCACATCACCAAGATATCATAAAAAAAAACATTATGAACAATTTTCACAACGATAAAGTAAATGTTTTGATTCCTAGAGCAAAAACAAGATTTGACCTGGTGACCTAGTTTTAGACCTCGCATGACCCACTTTTCACATCACCAAGATATCATCAAGATAAACATTCTGAACAATTTTCACAATGATAAAGTAAATATTTTGGTTCTTAGAGCAAAAACAAAATTTGACCTAGTGACCTAGTTTTTAACCTCGAATGACCTGCTATTCATATCACCAAGATATCATCAAGATAAACATTCTGAATTTTCACAATGATTGAGTAAATATTTTGGTTCTTAGAGGAAAAACAAGATTTGACCTAGTGACCTAGTTTCTGACCTCACATGACCCACTTTTATAATGACCCAGATTTCGTCAAGATAAACATTCTGAACAATTTTCACAATGTTTAAGTATATATTTCCGTTCTTAAAGCAAAACCAAGATTTGACCCAATGACCTAGTTTTTGACCTTACATGACCCACACTTTGTACATAACCTAGATATCAAGATAAGTATTTTGGATAGTTTTGACAAAGTTTTGGGGCAAAATTGGCATCTCTATAGCAAAAGGAAGGATTCTGTAATATTTGACCTTGTGACCTAGTTTTTGACCTTGCATGACCCACTTTTGATCATAACCAAGATATCATCAAGATAAACATTAAGGACAATTCTGACAAAGTTTGGACCAAAATTGGCACTTCCAGAGCAAACGGGAGGATTTTACAAGATTTGGCCTCGTGACCTAGTTTATGACCTGGCATGATCCACTTCTTGACATGACCTAGATATCATCAAGATAAATATTCAGGACAATTTAGAGAAAGTTTGGCCCAAAACTGGCATATCCAGAACAAAATGAAGAAATTAAAAAGATTTGACCTTGTGACCTAGTTTTTGACCTTGTATAACCCACTTTTTATCATTTCATAGATATAATCAAGATAAACATCGAGGACAATTTTGACAAAGTTTGGGCAAGAATTGGCAGTTCCAGAGCAAAAGAAAGTATTTTGTAAGATTTGACCTCTTGACCTAGTTAATGACCTAGCATGACCCACTTCTTGACTTGACCTCGATATCATCAAAATAAACATTCATGACAATTTCTAAAAAGTTTGGACCAAAATTGGCACTTCCAGTGTAAAAAGATGGATTTTACAATATTTGACCTAGTGACCTAGTTTTTGGCCTGGCTTGACCTATTTTATATCATGACCTAAACATCATCAAGACAAATATTCTGAATAATTTTCACAACGATTGAGCAACAAATGTGGCCCCTAGAGCAGAAAGAAGATTTGACCTAGTGACCTACTTTTTGACCCCATTATGGCCCCGATTCAAATTCTTTGAAGTATTTTGAAAAAGCATGACCCATAGATCATATGTGTGAAATATGATTGAATTCTGCCCAGTACTTTAGGAGAAGATTTTTTTGTGAAAAGTTGACGGATGGACAGACGCCGGACAACAGACCGATCACAATACCTCACCTTGAGCACTATGTGCTCAGGTGAGCTAAAAACATCAATATATACCAGTAAAATGCTTATTGTATTCTTTCCTTTTAGGTATGTGCAGACAGAAAGACAACGGAAACTCCCTACCCCAACCAATTTGTGTGTAACTAGAAATAATTCATAGAATATGGGTCTTTGCGAAAAAAAAAGAAAGTTAACAGAATTTTGGACCTGTCGAAATTCAAAGGTGTTACAGACGACAAAAGTTATACTATGAAAAGTATATTTGTACATCAAAGCATGGAAAACATTTAGCAAAAGGGAAAAGCGGATGAGTCAAATTATTTGCAGTTTTTGGAACACCAGGCCCCGATTTCTCGAAAGAACTTAAGTATATTCTCATGCTCAAATCTGAGCACCATGCTCAAATCGCACTAAATCCACGTGAACTTCAATCGAATACCCTTCAACGTTGGAGAGTATCCCTTTGAAGTTGAGCATGTTCTCATCAGAATATACTTAAGTTTTTTCGAGAAACCAGGGCCTGGACACATGCCGTGTATGGAAAAGGGTTAAATACATGTATTCATGGCAGAATAAAGAAAAAATAGAAAACTTAAAACTTATAATAACTCTTTAATAGAAATATATCACAGATATAAAATTCTGAAAATGCATAAGTCTTTAGTAACACACAGTCTATTACAAAATGTCAGTACTTTGAAATCATCATCAGTGGCCCGTTTTTTTGACAGATTTACAAACCTTTTTTTTTCGTAAATTTGAACGTAAGTTGTAGTAAAACAATGGAAACAAGGTGTCAAACTGTCACAAGATACGCCCGTAACACTGCTTTATGTCAACAGGGGGAGCGGGTTGGTAAAAGTTTCATGGTCCTAGCTATTAAACTTTTAGAGATATGCCCTGGACGATTCAAGTATGAAAACAACAAAGGGCAATAACTCAAAATATAGGCTAGGTAGAGTTAAAATTCTTATGCACTGCACTCCTCCTTAGTGAGATCTATACACCCATGAAGTTTCATGATCCTAGCTATAATACTTTTAGAGATATACTCCGGACAAGATTCAAGTAAGAAAAACAACAAAGGGCAATAACTCAAAAAATAAGCCAGGTAGAGTTATGGTTCTTGTGCACTGCACTCCCCCTTGGTGAGATCTATACACCCATGAAGTTTCATGATCCTAGCTATTATACTTTTAGAGATATACTCCGGACAAGATTCAAGTATGAAAAACAACAAAGGGCAATAACTCAAAAATATGATCAGCAGAGTTACAGTTCTTGTGCACTGCACTCCCCCTTGGTGAGATCTATACACCCATGAACTTTCATGATCCTAGCTATTATACTTTTAGAGATATACTCCGGACAAGATTCAAGTATGAAAAACAACAAAGGGCAATAACTCAAAAAATAAGTCAGGTAGAGTTATGGTTCTTGTGCACTGCACTCCCCCTTGGTGAGATCTATACACCCATGAAGTTTCATGATCCTGGCTATTATACTTTTAGAGATATACTCCGGACAAGATTCAAGTATGAAAAACAACAAAGAGCAATAACTCAAAAAATAAGCCAGGTAGAGTTATGGTTCTTATGCACTGCACTCCCCCTTGGTGAGATCTATACACCCATGAAGTTTCATGATCCTAGCTATTATACTTTTAGAGATATACTCCGGACAATATTCAAGTATGAAAAACAACAAAGGGCAATAACTCAAAAAATAAGCCAGGTAGAGTTATGGTTCTTATGCACTGCACTCCCCCTTTGTGAGATCTATACACCCATGAAGTTTCATGATCCTAGCTATTATACTTTTAGAGATATACTCCGGACAAGATTCAAGTATGAAAAACAACAAAGGGCAATAACTCAAAAAATAAGCCAGGTAGAGTTATGGTTCTTATGCACTGCACTCCCCCTTTGTGAGATCTATACACCCATGAAGTTTCATGATCCTAGCTATTATACTTTTAGAGATATACTCCGGACAAGATTCAAGTTTGAAAAACAACAAAGGGCAATAACTCAAAAAATAAGCCAGGTAGAGTTATGGTTCTTGTGCACTGCACTCCGTAATGATGAGAAGAATATAACTGCCAAGTTTAAAGTCAATCGGACTTAAGGTGACAGAGTTATGCTCCGGACAAAGAAGTGGACGCCGCCGGACGCCCGGACGCCGGACATCACGGGTGATCCCATAATACGTCCCGTCTTCGACGGGCGTATAAAAATGAACTTACATTCAAACTTTCGAAGAAAAGTATTAAAATTATGAGCTTTAGAAAAGTAGACCCTAGAATAATTGAATGGTTGCTTCATTGCTTTCCCATCATTTTACTTGACATATTCCCTTTAGCTCAGTTGTAGAGAACATAATTTGTAATCTCAGCATTACTACAAAATGAAGCTTTTTAACCCTTTCCCAAACAGCAAAGTTTTCAAAATTTCCATTTCAAAAGCCGTTGTAGACGACAAATGGACCTTGTTTAAGATAGAATTTGTGTATAATATAGCACAGAAAATATTGAGACAAAAGGAGAAACTGCTGGTTATCAGCAGTTTCTTCTTTTGTTTCAATATTTTCCCAAGCCTTTTCTATTCGGTACGTCAAAACCAGGTCTTGTTTGGGAAAGGGTTAACGCCCCACAAGATGGAGACTTCCTTTGGAAAAACATTGTGGAAAATGAAGAAATTGCTTGTGACAAGCAATTTCTTCATTTTCCACAGTTTTCTACTAAGAAAGACCAAGAAATGTAAAATTTTATTTAAAATTTGAAATAATAGGTTAATGTTGTAGATTCGACCCCCTTGCTAATTTGACCACTACATACAGGTACTCCACATTTTCTTCTTCTAGCAGCATTATGATTTTCCCATGCCATTTTACCCTTTCTCAAACAACAATAAATTAGGGTAGTAGGACTTACCAACTTGATAGGAGTTGAAGATGACGAAATTATGGGTGTCAAAGCAGAAAATTACCCAATTATTTCAAATATTTAGAAAAAGGGGAAATTGCTGATGATCAGCAATTTCTTTTTTTCTCTAAATGTCTCCAAAAATCTTTCTAATAGGGATACCAACAAAAGCATGTCTTTTTTTTTATAAAAAAGCTAAAAGTTACATGACTTTGGGACGGAATATTCTTGCTAATGCTGTATTTGATGAGCTATTTACACACAACTATTTACAAAAATTCTATTGTAACAAAAGTAAATAAAAATAATGTTGACATTTACAATATTTTATCTTTTTACAAGAAAAGCACTAGCTCTGGGTGCTGGTTGGACAAGTGCATGTTTAACCCTTTCTCGAACATCACAATTTTAGGGTGAACCACTTAAAAAACTGCCACAAATGACAAAATGGATGTTATCAAATATAAGATTTGTGTGAAATATGGCATAGAAAATATTGAGACAAAAGAAGAAACTGCTGGTTATCAGCAGTTTCTTCTTTTGTTTCAATGTTTTCCTAGGCCTTTTCTATTAGGGGCGTCAAAACCAGGCCTTGTTTGGGAAAGGGTTAACCCTGTCCCAAATGGCAAAAATTAAAACCTCTTAGGCTCTATGATACTGCAGCCAACAAAATTGATGTCTCACTGTTTTCTATAATGGACATCAAAACCAGGTCTTGTTTGGGAAAGGCTTAAGCACTAGGTTGACAGGTTTGTCTTTGTAATGCTATATTTTGACAGACAGACAAACAGACAGACATATTGAAATTAATGTTCAGTAATTCCCATACTTTAAAGGTTTGTGGCTTTAATAATAAGAGCAATAGCATAAACAAGGTGGGGTCTAGGTAAAAAGGCCCCCTTTAGCTTTTTAGACTACCATAATTCCATATGCACAGGCTGATCAGGATGCACATTGTTCTAAAAATGCTATTAGGGCCCCTTTTGCAGGTCCTTGCAAAAAAGATTAAAGAGTTGAATGTCCTTGCTATACAGATATCCCTTTAACCCTTTCCTAAACAAGACCTTGCTTTGACGTCCCTAATAGAAAAGGCTTGGGAAAACATTGAAACAAAAGAAGAAACTGCTGATAGGCAGCAGTTTCCCCTTTTGTTTCAATATTTTCTGTGCCATATTTTACACAAATCATACCTTTTGATAACATCTATTTTGTCATTTGTGGCAGTTTTTGAAGTGGATCACCCTAAAATTTTGTTGTTTGGGAAAGGGTTAAAGAGTTGCATACCCTTGCTATACAAATATCCCAAAAAAAACTCATTATCAGATGTGTGCAGTGTGACAGTAAACATTTTAACATTTTCCAAAACAACACCTCATCTTGATGTCCAAAAATGTGACAGCTTTAGAAAACATTGAAGGAAAAGAAGAAAATGTTGACAACCAGCATTTCTACTATTCTGAAAATGTTTTCCTATCTAAACAGATTCTCTGATTTTGTTGAAAATTATTTAGTCATTTGCAACTATAATGAATTTTCTGTTGATAGGTGTTAAAATGCCAGGGAGAAAAAAGTGTAGACAAAAGTTGTAACAATAACTTGAAAACCATCATGCTAATAATGATAACAAAATATGACAAAGATAGCACACAAAATAAATCTGATATATAAATCTCTATAACTATACATGAACTGTTATGGACAAGAATAAATCATTTAAAATTTTCCCAGATGACAACAAGAGCTGTCCGAAGACAGTGCGCTCGACTTTCTAAGTTGGTAAGTATAAAGGGGGCATAACTCCAAATATAGTGGAGCCAGGGTCATGGGCCCTGGTAGTAAGGTAGAGGGTGTGATGGTGAATAAGTATTCCAAGTTTGGGTTAAATCCCTTTGTTAGTATGGAAGTTATTGATAGTTTTCATAACCCCTGGGAAATGACTTATCAGAAGTGTGTAACATACACAAACTAAGAAATGTATCAATAAATAATTGCAAGACTTTTTATCCCTTTCCTATGATCTCTTATTTGGATATTTCCAAGAGAAAACTAGAACTGTCGCAAAGCGGACAAATACCCCCCACTAGTGCGATGTCACTGAAAAAGTGCTAAAGTTCAAAGTGGCATAACTCTAAAACTACTGCCTGGATCAGGATGAAAATTGCAGGTGCACAACTTCATATGATAGGAAACAACCTGCTAAAATTTCAGCAAAATCGGTCAAAAACTGTGGGAGGAGAAGAGGACACAAAATTATGTCCACAGACGGACGGACAGATGGACAACCTGAATCCAGTATACCCCCCCCCCCCCATAACTTTGTTGTGGGGGGTATAATAAGGGACAACATTTAGGAAAAAGAAGAATATACTGATAATCAACAGTTTCTTCTTTTCACTCAATATTGTTTGAACTTTGACATACAAATTATCTACTATTTGTGACAAATAATTTGTGGTTTGATCAATCTTTAAATACTAACAAATCAATTATTTTGTCCCAGATCCCAAATCAAATAGTTATAAAGGAGAAAAACAAGAAGATAAATAACAACTTCAACCCTGTTACATACATTTTTCACAGAATATTGTCTTTCGTAAACACAATTATCATTCAAAAGTAAAGCTTTCCCTATGAAAAATCAACAATACTTCATATGACCATACAAATTAAAGAGTATGTCAATGAAAAACATTAAGAAAAGTATTGAAAATGGAATACAGACACCAACATCTATGACAAACAAACAATAATAATTCATGTACAAAGGGAACAATTTGTCCATCTAATGGATGCACCCATATTACAGAATTCAAACATTACAGACTTTATTTTTTTCAAAATAAATAATGGACTGCTCAATAATTGTAAACTGTTTCAGAGGACAAACAGTATGAACTGTTTGATACTGGAAAACAGATAATTTACCATTTATAACATAGAAATCTTAAAGGGAAAAGTAGGAAATACTTATCAGTATTGTCTCCATTTCACAAAATAGTAAATCAATCAAACATCCAATAAGAGATCAAAGCTAGGGCTTGCTTCTATGGAAAAGGAATAAGTTTGGTCATGTTTATCTGGTCATTTATTGACCAATTCACAGAGTACATAATTTCAAACAAATCTGAATCAACTCTATCCAAAATAGAAAAGGCTTTGGAAAACAAGGCAGCAAAAGAAGAAAATGCTGATAATCAGCATTTTCTCATTTTGCCTAAATATTTTCATTCTACTAAATTGTACCAAAATCATATCTCTATCAACAAACATTTTGTCATCTGCAATAGTTTTTAAATATGATACCCATTAAATCTTGTCACTTTGGGAAAGGGTTAACAAATAAAATAGTGTTGAAATAGAAAATTCTACAGTTTTTAACAAGAGCTGTTTTCTAAGTTGCTTGACCCAGAATTTCTAAGTCAAAAAAGGTTAAAATTCTGGTAAATTAAATGTGAGAGTAATGAATCTTTGTCTAGAGGCTAATATTATGGTCACAAAAGCATGTGCAAAGTTTCAGAGCAATTATAGCTTAAGTAGAAACAGATGTTTGAAAAAACTTTAACCTTTGTTGCAACGCCGACGCCCGGGTGACAGTATAAGCTCTCATTTTCTTCGAAAAGTCGAGCTAAAAAATGTTTAACAGAAATTATTGGAGAGAAAGGAGAACTGATGCTTGTCATGAGCATTTTTCCTTCTACCCCATACCTTTAAAAAAATTGTTTATGGGAAGATAAAACAAGTCATTCTGTGTGAGGACAAATGAACAAATAGCCCTTGCTTTCAAAAAATCAGCAACATGATACCTAACTATAATGATCTGTTTTGAAAATTGGAAATAATTATGTGAAAATATTTTACAGATGCACTTAAATAGATTAATTATGATCATAAATAAATGGTAAATTTTGATCATAAAATATAGATTAAAGATCTGTAGCTTTAACTCTGTACCTGAAAGAAATCAAGAGCTCTTGAATTATTGACCCTCCAACAAATATTCCAATACATGTACAGTGTTTAACCCTTTCCCAGACGTCAAAATTTTAGGGTAATCCCCTTCAAAAACTGCCACAAATGACAAAATGGAAGCTATCTAAGATAGAATTTGTGTAAAATATGGCATAGAAAATATTGAGACAAAAGGAGAAACTGCTGGTTATCAGCAGTTTCTTCTTTTGTTTCAATGTTTTCCCAAGCCTTTTCTATTAGCGACATCAAAACCAGGTTTTGTTTGGGAAAGGGTCAAGACTCATTTTGAAATCATTACTTATTACATTCAGCTAATGATCGCTAATAATTATATTACAACAAATCCAAATTGAGTACATATACCTTACAAAATTTATAATTTACAATCTTAAAATAATAAGAGAGAGTTATATTCTAATTTATCCCTTTCCCAAACAAGACCTGGTTTTGACGTCCCTAATAGAAAAGGCTTCGGAAAACATTGAAACAAAAGAAGAAACTGCTGATAACCAGCAGTTTCTTCTTTTGTCTCAATATTTTCTGTGCCATATTTTTCAAAAATCCTATCTTTAATAACTTCCATTTTATCATTTGTGGCATTTTTTAAATTGGATCACCCTAAAATTTTGCCGTGTGGGAAAGGGTTAAAAGAAAACATGTTAGCTGCTTTAAACTTTGTGTGAAAATGCTGTTGTTACAATATTTGGTGGCACACAGATATATAAAAGTTTCCACAAAAATGCTCTTTCTTTAGACCTCAACCTTTTCCAAGATGGCAAAATTGTAGGGTGGTGCAATTTGAAAGCTGTTTTACGCGACGAAATGGATGTTACTAAGGGTAAAATTTGTGATTAATACAGCATAGAAAACATTGAGGCAAAAGAATAAATTCTGATTATCAGCACTTTCTTCTTTTGCCTCAATATTTTCCTAGCCTGTTCTATTGGGGATGTCTAAACAGGTCTTGTTTGGGAAATAATGAATTAACTGTTATCAAAGAATGGTGAAAAAATATGGCGAAACAGCTGTGTTAAAACAAAATGGTAAATTCACATGGTTAGAAATGTTAGCTTTGACATAAAATCATAAAAGCAAAGCATTCAGTTATTCACAAGTCAAAAAATATCATAATCTTTTTTCATGAATTTGAAAAGCAGTATTTACAAAATTATATGGTATCAATGGACAGTTGAACATGTTGTGACATGAAAATGTTAGAAAATCAGTTATTGTTATAACAAATCTTCTGATAGCTGAATGTAGATAGATTGACATGTTAGAAAATGATCAAAATCAGGGACTGTATTCACAAGCATTTTAAAATTCATTCTCCAATTCTTAATTCTTTAACAAGCAATCTGTTTGAATAAGACATATCTCTCAGCCAAGTATAATAGTTTTCGTATCATTTTAGAATAAGAGAAGAATTTCAACTTGTTGATGAATACAGCCCTAGGTATTAATATACAACAAATACACAGTGGATAATCACATGACTGAAAATTTCAACAAAAGGAACATGATGGTCCTTAATCGCTCACCTGACCCAAGTCTGAGCCAAAGTCTTGTTCGAGTCAATTAACATTTGTTACTTAGACTGGAAACAAACTTATGGTCACCAATAGTGTATCAAAGTTTTGTCTTTATTCGTCACATACTACATGTGGTTGTTAGAGTAAAAAAAGGTCAAAAAGCCATTTCATCAAATACAAGGGCAGATAACTCAGCAACTTCTTGTCCAATTACACAGAAATTCAAGATCATCTAAGATCTTATGTTGATAAACCATTGAACATCAAGTCAAGTTTTGTCTTAATTGGTCAATATTTGTCTTTGTTAGACTAAAAACAAAGTCGAAACAGCAATTTTGTGAAATTCAAAGGCACATAGCTCGTGACTTTCTGATCTGATCAAACCGAAATTTGAACTTCATCTTTAGATCCTATGGTCACCAACATTTCATCTTGATTAGTCAATAATTGTAGATGCTAGAGTGTGCACAAAGTAGAAAACAGTCGAAAACGGAAATTTGGCCAAATTCAAGGGCACATATAACTCGAAATGAAAATCCAACTCATCCGAGATCTTGTGGTCCAAACACTATGTCCAAGTTTTGTCTTGATTGGTCAATAATTGTAGATGCTAGAGAATAAACAAATTTAAAAATAGTCGAAAACAGCAATTTTATCAAATTCAAGGGCACATAACTCATGACTTTCTGGTCTGATCAAAATGAAAACAACACTCATTCAAGATCTTATAGTCCCCAACATTGTGTGCAAGTTTTGATTTGATTGGTCAAAAATTATAGATGCTAGAGTGTAAACAAAGTCTAAAATAGTTGAAAATGACAATTTTGTCAAATTCAAGGTACACAACTCATGACTTCCTTGTCTAATTTTAATGAAAATCATACTAATCCGAGATCTTACAGTCTCCAACATTGTGTCCAAGTTTTGTCTTGATTGGTTCATAATAATAGATGCTAGAGTATAAACAAAGTCAAAATAGTCGAAAACATCAATTTTGTCAAATTCAAGGGCACAAAACTCATGACTTCCTTGTCTAATTTCATTGAAAATCATTCTCATCTGAGACCTTACAGTCTCCAACATTGTGTACAAGTTTTGTCTTGATTAGTCCATAATTGTAGATGCTAGAGTGTCAACAAAGTCAAAAATAGTTGAAAACAGCAATTTTGTCAAATTCAAGGGCAAATAAATCATGACTTCCTCGTCGGATTTTACGGAAAATTTAACTAATCCAAATTCTTATAGTCCACAACATTGTGTTCAAGTTTTATCTTGATTGGTCTATATTTGTTGACGCTAGAGAGTAAACAAAATCGAAAATAGTCAAAAACGGCAATTTTGTTAAATTCAAGGGCGCATAACTCAAGATATCCTGGTCCGATCAGACTGAAAATCAAACTCATCCAAGATCTTATGAATACCAACATTGTTGCCAAGATTTATTTTGATTGATCAATATCTGTAGATGCTAGAGTGTTAACAAAGTCAAAAGTAGCTATTTTTGATGTTCAAGGGCAAATAACTCCTGACTTCCTGATCCGATCTGACCCAAAATCGAACTCATCCGAGAACTTATGATTATACATGTTTTGACCAAGTTTGGTTAAGATTGGTCGATATTTGTGGATGCTAGAGTGTTAACAACAAAATGTGGACAGACGGACGGACGGACGCCGACGGACAAAAAGCGACCACAATAGCTCACCTTGAGCACTTCGTGCTCAGGTGAGCTAAAGTCATTAATATTTTTGTTAATACTTGACCAATTCGAATAATCTAGACGTGGTGGATTTTTTAACAATAGCCCGCTGGCCTGAAAGGCCAGTAGAGCAAAAATCAACTGATAAAAAAGTTATTAAAGATCAACCAAATTTTTGGTTGATCTTCAATAACTTTTTTATCAGGTGATTTTTCAAGAATCCACCATGACCATCTAATGTGTGACGTCGATTCACCTTCTCCACTTCAAACTGAATTCAAATTGGTGAAGAATTGTAAAACTATTGAAGATTTTCTGAAATTCTCAGTCACATGATTATCCACCGTGAAAAAGTTAGACACAATCTGATAAAACTTACCAAGACTTAGTAATATTCTACAGAAGAGAGAAAAGGACAAATTTTAACATTCTTACAACCTTATGAAGACAATCAAATGTTTCATATGCTACAAGTGAAAATACTTTTTACAATCCTTTCCCAAACAGCAAACTCTTAAACTGGTCCAAATTACAAACAAGAGGACCCTGAGGGCCCTAAATCGCTCACCTGAGTTATGTTTTAATAATGCCAAATAACTTTGCATATGTTACGCATTGTTGTCCCAGGGAAGAATTTGGCCATGTAGTTTCAGTGGACATGTTGTTTACAGAAAATGATCAGCTTTTATGACATTTCCCATTTTCTGATGCCACAGCAACCAGAGTTTTTCATAGATTTCAATTCTTTTAGCAATTTTTATAAGGGACCACCCAATGAACATTTCTGCCAATTTTGGTTGATTTTGACCCAGAAGTTAAGGAGGAGATGTCGTTAAAAGAAGTTGTTGAGCTTTTGCGAAAATTCCCATTTTCCGATGCCGCGGCAACCATAGTTTTCCATGAGTTTCAATTCTTTTAGCAATTTTTAAAAGGGACCACCCAAGGAACATCTCTGCCATGTTTGGTTGATTTTAACCCAGAATTTAAGAAGGAGATGTCGTTTAAAGAAGTTGTTGAGCTTTGTTAAATTTACCATTTTCCGATGCCACGGCAACCAGAGTTTTGCCACGGCAACCAGAGTTTTTCGTGGATTTCAATTATTTTAGCAATTTCTATAAGGGACCACCTAAGGAACATTTCTGCCAAGTTTGGTTGATTTTAACCCACAAGTTAAGGAGGAGATGTCGTTTAAAGAAATAGTTGAATTTTTGTGAAATTTCCCATTTTCCGATGCCATGGCAACCAGAGTTTTTCATGGATTTCAATTCTTTTAGCAATTTTTATAAGGGACTACCCAAGGAACATTTCTGCCAAGTTTGGTTGATTTTGACCCAGAAGTTAAGGAGGAGATGTCATTTAAAGAAATAATTGCATAAGATGTGTGTTTTTAGGCCGTTATTGACACTGAATAACGGGACGAAACCGGTCCGATATCGTGAAAACCGGTCTATATTCAGTGCGATATCGGACCGGCTTTGCACTCAAATATCCTCGATTTTACCCTGCAAAATAAACAATTGTCTCTTTTCCCGCAAAATTCTCAACGTCTTACGTTAAATAAGCGACGTTCGCCTTTTGGCGCCAAATAATGACGTAACGTCGTTTTACCGACATCACGCATAACAAAAAATTCTCGGAAGATTTATCAGAACAAAACAACAATGGCGGACATTTTCTTATCTCACCTCGGTTCATTTTTTGCACATATGAAGGGGTTTGGGGTAAGTTATCATTGGAATTTCATGCTTTTTATGCAATAATAGCGTCAATTCACCTTTTTTCGGTCGTTAACATTCTCAGAGGCCCATAAAATACGTTATCGACCTCGACCTTCGGTCTCGGTCGATAACGTATTTTTTGGGCCTCTGAGAATGTTAACGACCTCAAAAAGGTGAATTAACCCTATATTGTTGAGCTTTTGTGAAATTTCCCATTTTCTGATGCCACGGCAACCAGAGTTTTTCATGGATTTCAATTCTTTTAGCAATTTTTATAAGGGACTACCCAAGGAACATTTCTGCCAAGTTAGGTTGATTTTGACCCAAAAGTTTAGGAGGAGATGTCGTTTAAAGAAATTGTTGAGCTTTTGTGAAATTTCCCATTTTCTGATGCCACGGCAACCAGAGTTTTTCATGGATTCCAATTCTTTTAGCAATTTTTATAAGGGACCACCCAAGGAACATTTCTGCCAAGTTTGGTTGATTTTGACCCAGTACTTTAGGAGGAGATGTCGTTTAAAGAAATTGTTGAGCTTTTGTGAAATTTACCATTTTCCGATGCCACGGCAACCAGAGTTTTCCATTGATTCCAATTCTTTTAGCAATTTTTATAAGGGACCACCCAAGGAACATTTCTGCCAAGTTTGGTTGATTTTGACCCAGTAGTTTAGGAGGAGATGTCGTTTAAAAAAATTGTTGAGCTTTTGTGAAATTTCCCATTTTCCAATGCCACGGCAATTAGAGTTTTTCATGGATTTCAATTATTTTAGCAATTTTTATAAGGGACCACCCAAGGAACATTTCTGCCAAGTTTGGTTGATTTTGACCCAGTAGTTTAGGAGGAGATGTCGTTTAAAGAAATTGTTGAGCTTTTGTGAAATTTCCCATTTTCCGATGCCACAGCAACCAGAGTTTTTCATGGATTTCAATAATTTTAGCAATTTTTATAAGGGACCACCCAAGGAACATTTCTGCCAAGTTTGGTTGATTTTGACCCAGTAGTTTAGGAGGAGATGTCGTTTAAAGAAATTGTTGAGCTTTTGTGAAATTTCCCATTTTCCGATGCCACGGCAACCAGAGTTTTTCATGGATTTCAATTATTTTAGCAATTTTTATAAAGGACCACCCAAGGAACATTTCTGCCAAGTTTGGTTGATTTTGACCCAGTAGTTTAGGAGGAGATGTCGTTTAAAGAAATTGTTGAGCTTTTGTGAAATTTACCATTTTCCGATGCCACGGCAACCAGAGTTTTTCATGGATTTCAATTATTTTAGCAATTTTTATAAGGGACCACTCAAGGAACATTTCTGCCAAGTTTGGTTGATTTTGACCCAGTAGTTTAGGAGGAGATGTCGTTTAAAGAAATTGTTGACGCCGTGACGGACAGACGGACGCCGGACATTGATAGATCACAATACCTCACCTTGAGCACTTCGTGCTCAGGTGAGCTAAAAAGAACTGCAGACAACATCAGTAAGTGCCAACTAATGAACAAAAATCTCAGGTTATAGCTTACAAAACCTTGAGGAAAAAGGAGACAATACAATTATCAGCATTTCCTTCTTGTCCTGCAAGGTTTTCTTAATCCATATTCTGTAGGGTCATTATTTTGGAATAGATAAAAAAGCCTCGAGGTGAAAAAGTAATCAGTGTTTTCTCCGTAAGCATCAGAATTGATGTTATTCCATGCCAATGAAATCTAGTCTTTTCTGATGCTGCTATGATAATATCAGTACTCAAATTTTTAGATAACGTTAATCTTTGTTGATTCTACAACAATTTTAAAACATATGAAATACAAATTTATAACAAGATGTGTTTGTGAAACACAAATGCCCCCGAAATGGATATTTTTCTAAAATGTTAAGTTTTCGAGTAAAGGGTTGATAAGGGTTAAGGGATGACCTTGAGGAAGGTCATATTGCATGGAACCGATAGATATCATTGAAGGAAGCTAAATACCGAATTTCAGCTTTGTATGTCAATACTTTAGGCAAATGTTAAGTTTCGGACAGACACTGACAGACAGACGGACACAAGTGAAACAATATGCCCCCGATCTTTCGCTACCGGGGCATAAAAATAGCTGAAGAACTTACACATGTGCATGCATAAGGTACAACAACTGAATAGCACCACGAAAATAATGAGTTCAGAGTGAAATTATTTTAAACGCCTGCATATCCACAACATTAAGGTTATATACTAACCCAAAGAGCCAACGCAGCACAAACTTTAAATTACAATATTTTGATTATTGAAAATGTGAATTCGTTGATTTTGACTTCATTTTGACCGCTGACCATTATGATATCACCAGGAAAAACAAATGGGTCTAAATCGATTCCGTAACGCAAATAACGTTACAAACGTAATGCCGGGGTGTGTTTCAAAAATGAAACTAAGATCAGCATCTCGTATGTCCTCCTGTAGCATTGAACACAGCACAACCTATCTGTGACATCGAACGTAACTAACGTCGACAAACGTTTATAGGAATATTTTGTCACTCTTGAGTTAATGTTTTTCCCATTTCACGCAAGGTCTGTGGTTGGACTGGGCGTTGACGTAAACGCATGTCAAGCAGGTTCCATATTTGCTCAGGAGGTCAGATTATCACTTTTGGGCGTTGCACCACTGGAGACAGACTCGTGTGCGCATACATAGTAAAATAGGACCCACATAAGGACGTTGAGGTCGGAACTCACGTTTAGGTAACCTGTTACGTGTATGTGCACTTATACGGTGACCATGGTTCCCAGCAGTTGCAGCAGCCTTTTTGTTGCTAGCCGAAACCGGTCTCTCAGAATTTGGTTTTTCAACCTGTTGTCCTGTACCTTGGTAGTTACACGACTTCTGAAGGCTCTTGGCATGTCATAAACATTACCGGAAATGTCAAAACAAACGTAGGCAAGAAAAATAAATGATCTTGAAAATAACAACAAGAGGGCCAAGATGGCCCTGTATCGCTCCACTGGCTTTTAGACATTTAGACTACGAACTTCTTCAAGGAATACAATAGAGGTCTATTCAAAGAAGATTCATGCTACACCAGAATGAAATCCAATAAGAGATTAAGGAGCAGAAATGTTTTTAAAATTTTCTGAAAATTACACTGTTTCATATAGCGAAAAAAAAAGCCTAGCCCACAACGGCCAAGCTTTTCATCCAATCATGAAGGAAATTGGAAGAGATTCATGCAAGGAAGATTCCTGTGAAGTTCGGTTGAAATTGGTCCTGTAGTTTTGGAGAAGAAGGTTGTTTAACAATTTTTCGAAAATTCAATTTAATTAAATTTATCAAAATTAAAGTTCTTCACGGAAATTATTTTTTTTTACGGAATCTAGAGGAGATAAAATTAATGCAAGGAAGATTCATGTGAAGTTTGGTTAAAATTGGTCCAGAAGTTTTGGAAAAGAAGATTTTTCGAAAATTTAATTTAATTTAACTAATCAAAATTTAAGTTCTACATAGAATTTATTTTTTTTTAAAGGAATAAAGAAGAGATTAATGCAAGGAACATTCTGTAAAGTTTGGTTGAAATTGGTCCAGTTGTTTTGGAGAAGAAGAATTTTTAAAGATTTTTCAAAAATTTAATTTAATCAAATTAATTAAAATTTGAGTTCTACATAGAATTTATTTTTTTGAAGGAATTAAGAAGAGATTATTGCAAGGAACATTTCTGTAAAGTTTGGTTGAAATTGGTCCAGTTGTTTTGGAGAAGAAGAATTTTTAAAGATTTTTCTAACATTTAATTTAATTTAATCAATTAAAATTCAAGTTATGCACAGATTGTATTCTTTTGAAGGAATTTGGTAGAGATTCATGCAAGGAACATTTCTCTTAAGTTTGGTTGAAATTGGTCCAGTTGTTTTGGAGAAGAAATTTTTTTTAAAGATTTTTCAAAAATTCAAATCAATTGAATCATTTAAAATTCAAGTTCTGCGCGGATTTTATTCTTTTGAAGGAATTTAGCAGAGATTCATGCAAGGAAGATTTCTGTGAAGTTTGGTTGAAATTGGTCCAGTAGTTTTGGAGAAGAAGAAATTTTAAAGATTTTTCAAAAAATTAACTCAATTAAATTATTAAAATTCAAGTTCTGCATGGATTTTATTCTTTTGAAGGAATTTGGTAGAGATTCATGCAAGGATGATTCTTGTGAAGTTTGGTTGAAATTGGTCCAGTAGTTTTGGAGAAGAAGAATTTTTAAAGATTTTTCGAAAATTTAAATCAATTAAATTAATTTAAATTCAAGTTCTGCGCGGATTTTATTCTTTTGAAGGAATTTGGTAGAAGTTCATGCAAGGAACATTTCTGTGAAGTTTTGTTGAAATTGGTCCAGTAGTTTTGGAGAAGAAGAATTTTTAAAGATTTTTGAAAATTTAATTCAATTAAATTAATTAAAATTCAGGTTCTGCATAGATTTCATTCTTTTGAAGGAATTTGGTAGAGATTCATGCAAGGATGATTCGTGTGAAGTTTGGTTGAAATTGGACCAGTAGTTTTGGAGAAGAAGATGTTTAAAGAAAAAGTTTACGCACGCACGCACGGACGGACGGACGGACGGACGGACGGACGACGGACACAGGGCCATGACATAAGCCCCGCTGGCCTTCGGCCAGTGGAGCTAAAAATGGATTTTTTAATTCAAATGGAACTTCTAACACATTCAGACATGGTTAATGAGTAAGATTAATTGAACATACTGGTTTGCTGAAACTTCCACTATAGTCATGCTACCGTAGACCACGCAAAGGCCAATAGCCGGGTAACCACAGTTAGCCAGGAGCAATCCAATCACCTGTACCTTTCGGGACAATGCTAAATTGCGTCATTTTTGTCGATCACCAGACAGATTTTTTTACTTAATCTCATCGGGTTATCTTACGACTTTCCAAAAATGCAAGTGCGCCGGTTTATTACACGCACTGTTGCACATGCAGCGCGGATATAGGGTTTTGAACCACGGACTGTGTTCAGCGAAGCATAACAATTCTTAGTTTCTTTTTATGTGGACAATAAAATCACTATATAGAATAATGAAATCTGAAGTTTCGTTGTTCTATCATATCTCATTAAAAAGTTACAACAAAATACCTTGTTGCGTTGGCAGTTTGGGTTAGTATATTATATTTAATATATAGTAAATAGGCGCCTATAACAGTTTCACTCTCACAAATCAAAAGCGTATATACATGTGATTCCTTAAAGCTGGAGGGTAACAGATGGTCTAATTGCAAAAAATGAAATTTTTTGAAAAAATATGCGAAACTTTTGTGTTGGGCACCTCAGAATGGTTAATAATATGCGATTCAGACAGAGATTGAGCCAAAATTATAAGAGAGATAGCCGAATTTAGGGAGAATCCAAACCCAAATTCAACTCCGTCACAGATGTAGTTGAATTTATTTTTTAACTGTCACGCATGCGTATACAGCCCGGACCAAGATTCAAACGAGATTCATACTTGAATTTCAATATGACGTCATCATGTATGTTGTGACGTCATTTAAGAAAATCGCATGTCCTACTGTTTTTGACCTACTTTCGACATCGCTCCATGAATTTGGTATCAAATTGCGAAAAAGAGTCGTTGCTTCAATAGTTTGTCGTAATCATTTAATCAGGTCATATAAAGCTTAAAAAGTGTACATTTCATTTGTTTTTTGACAAATTTTGGGTCCAAATCTGGGAAATAGCAGCTTTAACAACAGAATAATTTTTCAGCTACTTTAACCCATTCCCAAACATGGATACCTTTTGACGCTCGTTAAGAAAAGGGCTTAAGAAAACATTGTGGAAAATGAAGAAATTGCTTGCGACAAGCAATTTCTTCATTTCCCACAGTGTTTTCTTCTCCAAAAGATTAAAAAAATGTAAAAAACCTGTTCACTTGAAATTGCCATCTGCATAATCTTTTAATTTGGGTCAGTTTTTTTGCTGTTTGGTAAAGGGTTAAAAATACTGAAAAAAAATATAGACCTAAATAATAGTGGCTCAAAATTATCAGTCAAAGATGACTATTGGTATAACAACAAGGATAAAACAATACCTCAATAATTTCTTTGAAATACATTTTTGCTGAAAATGAAAATGAATGTTATTGCCTGGGCCAGCAGATGTCAGAAATGGAAAATATATACCAGTATATGTATAACAACATAGAAGAAAGATGATAAAATATTGACAATGCATGGCCTAGACACTTAAAATTCTAAACATAATAAAATCTGACATGAAAAATTATCACAGTTTTATTTGTCATGGAAAGTAAATTAGTATACAGAAATCCAGTTAGGATTTATATAAGTAAGAATATACCTCGCTCATCTTCAGAATTTTTTTCTATAACTATACCTGTATCCTTAAGAATAGTTTGATCGCTGCCTTGATTTTTTATAAAATATTTTCACATTAACAAGAAATCCAAAAAGTACCCCATTAACCTTTCCATAAAGAAAGTTTTCAATTCAGACCACAATTGTAATCTAGAAAATTTTACAACTTATGACAAATACTTAATAACCCTGTTTTCTACTCTAGACACTCATTTTTCTCTACTTTCTCTTTTTGATTCTCATCTGTCTTTGCAATCTTACCCCCCCCACCATTCCTTTACCCTTTCCCAAACAATACCTAGTTTTGAAGAACCTAATAGGAAAGATTTAAGAAAATATTGAGACAAAAGAAGAAAATGCTGATAACCAGCATTTTCTTCTTTTGCCTCAATACTTCTGTGCTATTTAGTACACAATTTAGGTCATTATCGTTATGCATTTTTAGTCATCTGCAACAGCTATGGAGCAGTCTAAATCATTGCCACTCGGGAAGGGGTTTATTCTTATTTTAACCCTTTCCCAAACAAGACCTGGTTTTGACGTCCCTAATAGAAAAGGCTTGGGAAAACATTGAAACAAAAGAAGAAACTGCTGATAACCAGCAGTTTCTCCTTTTGCTTCAATATTTTCTGTGCCATATTTTACACAAATCCTATCTTTCATAACGCCCATTTTGTCATTTGTAGTAGTTTTTGAAGTGGACCACCTTAAATTTTGCTGTTTGGGAAAGGGTTAAGAGTTTCTACTATCAGTTATTGATTCTGAAGCAAACCCTTCACTGTCTAACCCCGGAGTGTCCCCTTCTCGGAGCCCATCAGTCTCTATTTCCCCTTTTTGTGCCCCGTCTGTCTCCATTTCCCCGTCTGGGACCTCACCTTCCTCATCCCACTCTTCGCCCATCTCCGTGGAGATCTCAACTTTTTTCATTTTGTCTGTTTTTCCGTCACCTTCTTCGTCAACTTCTTTACGTTTGACTTGCTTCTTCCAGGCGTTCCACACCCTGATGGTTTTGTCCCAGGAACAGGACACATACTGAAATAACATTTTCGAAAATAGTCTGGTAATGGTCTAACCCAATCCCAAACAAGACCTGGTTTTGAGGTCCTTAGTATAAAATGCTTGCAAAAACACAGAGCAACAAGAGCCGTCATAGACGGATTATGCTCCCAGAATAAGTGTTTGTCACAAAATAAAAACTGTCATACATAAAGCCCCCTTTTCCAATGACAAATTTTTTGTATACACATTATTTATAGAATATGGTCTAGAACATCCTATATATCTCATGAGAACAAAATTTCATTTAATTCTGCCCTTTAGATGAAGAGAAATTAGAGAAAAACTAATTTTTACACTAAGGCCCCCTTTTCCATGACGCAGCCTCAAATTAAAAAACAGAGAAAGAGGTCCCTAGGGATTGTCCTAGGGAGTTCACATATGAAGTTTCATTGAGTTTGGTCCAAGGGTTGCTGAGATCTGGCCGTGGACGGACACACGGACTGACAGCATGGCGACTATATGCTCCCCCGAAATTTTTTCGGGGAGCATGAAAAGAATACATTGTTGATATACAGCAGTTTGTCCCTTTCCTTCAATATTTTCTGTGCTATATCATTCACAAATTCTATCTTGAGTAACATTAATTTTGTCTTCTGCAGAAACTTTTGAACTGAAATGGTTAAAATGTTGTTTGGTTAAGGTTTAACCCTATCCAATGACCAAATGTAAGACTTGTCCAATTTGAAAATAGTTGTAGAAGTAGAAATTGTGTATGATATTACATAGAAAATATTGAGGGAAAAGGATGGAAAGCATATTATCTGCCAACTTCTTCTTTTCTCTCCATGTTTACCCTAACTTAAACTACTACAAATGTCAAAATGCAATTTTCTCTCTGCTGAACTTATTAAATTGCCCAATCAGGTCAGTCTAAATGGAAGAACAAAATCATGATGGTGACTGGGAAAGTTTTTTTTTTTTTGAGAAAATTCTTCTATCTGTAATGTTTTCCAATATTTTCTCCAAGGTTTATTCTGTTGTAGAATATAACATGATGGCTACACCTTAACCTTTCACTCACCTGATTTCTTTCTTTAATATGTATAATACTCCTGACTGCGTCTGTATGTCCCACATTAGTCTGTATGAGCCTGTAGAACTCGGGATCATAGACCCTGATTGTGTGTTGTATGCCCGCCACGATCGCACCATTTACACGATCTATACACAATGAACATACCCCACCCAGTGCTGCTAGTATCTGCTCACATTCATTCAGGCCCATACCTGACTGTAAGATATATAAATAAACACAATTGTGTGTTGTATGCCCGACACGATCGCACCATTTACACGATCTATACACAGTGAACATACCCCACCCAGTGCTGCCAGTATCTGCTCACATTCATTCAGGCCCGTACCTGACTTTTAAAGATTGAATATACCATATCTGCATTTTGTTTAACCCTTTCCCAAACGACAAAATTTTGGACTATTCCAATTTGAAAGGTGTTGCAGACGACAATTTTTAAGTAAAAAAAGAAAGGATTTGTGTACAATATAGTTCAGAAAATATTGAGACAAAAGGAGAAACTGCTGGTTATCAGCAGTTTCTTCTTTTGTTTCAATGTTTTCCCAAGCCTGTTCCATTAGGGACGTCAAAACCAGGACTTGTTTGGGAAAGGGTTAATCCACCCCATGCATTGGTACTTTTAGACACCCCCAGAAGGAAAAGGCTGAGAAAAACATTGTGGGAAATTTTTTATTTTCCACAAGATATTCTACCTAGAAAGACCAAATAAATGTAAAATTCCATTCACTTGAAAGTGTCTTCTACAATAGCTTGTTGCCATCTGGTAATGAGTTAAAGTTTTTTTGTTAGTTTCTTATGGCGCGCGAATAGGGTCTAAAGTCAATATAGCGCTAGACCTTGCAGTATAATTAAAATAGGGGTAGACCGCTAAAAATACCGGTCTACCCTTATATTTTTAGCGGTCTACCGATAAAAATATCGGTCTACCCATGAAATAAGGGTAGACCGCTTTTTCAATTAACGGTCTAGCGATAAATTACCGGTAGACCAATAATTATTTTTGACCCTTCTGCTCGAAATCTCATTAGCCAATCAAATGGCTCGTTACATCCTCAACACACCGGGAATATATCAACAACCATGTAGTACAAGCTCTGTGATTGGCTATCGAAAAAAATAGGGGTCTGCCGATAAAAATAGCGGTCTACCGGTAATTTTATCGCTAGACCGTTAATTGAAATAGCGGTCTACCCTTATTTCATGGGTAGACCGATATTTTTATCGGTAGACCGCTAAAAATATACGGGTATACCGGTATTTTTAGCGGTCTACCCCTATTTTAATTATAGGTCTAGCGCTATATTGACTTTAGACCCTTTTCGCGCGCCATAGTTTCTAGCATAAAGGCTAGCTTGGACTATGTATCATTCACCATCAAACCTAATGTGTCATAAAATAAACACTTCTGACACTAAAACTGAATACACAGTAAAGAAAGCGAGTATGAAAAAAAGGAAAAAATAGGCATATATGACAAGTATTCTTTTAAAAGTATCAATTAAAATTGTTCTATTGACAAAAACATATTGACAAAAACAGAGTCCAAAACAGGCCTATGAATATTTAACCTCAATCTATCTTGACATCTCAAGAAAAAAAGTTTTCATTTTGTCTTAATTCTATCTTTGCTATATTGTACACAAACAGCATGTTTTTCAATAGCAATTCTGATGTCTAAAGCAGGTTTTGAATAAGACCATCCTTAACTTTTAGCCTTTGGGAAAGAGTTAAAAAAAAGTAATGTAATTTCTGCTATGAGATTATTTTACCCATATCCGTATGGTAGCATCCTCAGATCCAGTAATCCATTTATTGGTGATGGAGTTCCACTGTACACATGTGACCTCCGCATCGTGACCTTGTAAAGTGTTCACCAACGTCATCTTGGAGCCGTTTGTCATGAACTTACGAACATATACCATCTTATCACTGGATGAATAGGCATACTCTTTTCTGAAACATTGCAATGAAAGGTCTGATATTTAACTAATCCATTTTAAAACAATTAATGTTAAATAGTACATTTGACAAGCTTGTTATGTATATTGTCATTATTTAGTAATTTACATGTTTTATTTGCCCTATGCTAAGCCATTGCTTCTTATACATTATTTCACAAAAACAAATTCCAAAGCTATATATTGACAGTAGATTCACTGGTTATAAGCAATGGACTTTCTGCACAGGATTTAACCCTTTCCCGAATGACAAATTTTTGGGCATTCCTATTCAAAAGCTGCTGAAGACAGCAAAATCGATGTTGATGATAATAAAATTTATGTATGATATAGCATAGAAAACATTGAGACAAAAGGAGAAACTGCTGGTTATCAGCAGTTTCTTCTTTTGCCTCAATGTTTTCCCAAGCCTATTCAATTAGGAACGTCAAAACCAGGTCTTGTTTGGGAAAGGGTTAAAGAGGGACAATTTATTCCATCTATTAGTAAATTCCTTTTCATTACAATAAACTTTTTGAAAAACAGGCATTGTAATCTACAAGAAACCACCACACTAACTTGTTCGGGTTATAAGCCATATCCATAATGACTCCATCACACGCCAGCTCTAGGTTACCCTGCATTCCTGGCGTAGTACTGGTGTTTGTGATATATACTTACTTGTTCGGGTTATAAGCCATGTCCATAATGACTCCATCACATGCCAGCTCTAAGTTACCCTGCATTCCTGGTGTAGTACTTGTGTTTCTGAATGTGTCATGTAACCTGTAACAAGATGTGTAAACATGAATGCCTGAGCAATCTATCAAACTATTACCATAATTGGCAATCTACACCATGCTATCACAGAAAAGGTATTGTCAAACAAGGTGTCAAACTGTCACAAGATACGCCTGTTACACTGCTAATGAAAAACAACAAAGGGCAATAACTCAAAAAATAGGCCAGGTAGAGTTATGGTTCTTGTGCACTGCACTCCGTAATGATGAGAGGAATAGAACTGCAAAGTTTAAAGTAAATCGCACTTAAAGTGTCCGCTGATTGGCAAAATTAAACCCTTGTGTCAAAAATACACCTTCCTAATAACCAAATATCAAAAATTTCTACAATTTTCAAACACTAGAAGTGTTTTTATTTCGTCTTTTAAATTGGATATTTTGGTCTTTTCCGATCTTTACCGAAGAAAAAACACTAAACTTCCAACTTGAAGTTATGACGTCATACCAGCCACTTAATGACGTCATGGTGGGAAAGAGGGGAAGTCATGGGTTATTTCCCGGAAAGCCTGAGATTTCTGAAAAAGTGAATGTCAGACTTTTCTGTCATAAAGCGACTTCCCAAATCGATACTCAAAACACGGAATTCGTCCTTAATAAATGTTAGAAAAAATGTTTAAACAGTCAAAGAATATGTTGTTAGTGAGTGAAGGAATGTGCCAAAGAACAGTTTAAGTTTTCTGTATTACTCTGACGATCGAAAAATGGATAAAAAACTGTGACTTCGCTTTATGACAGAAAAGTCGCACACTTTATCTTTGTCAGAAACCTCATGCTGTAGATTCGGGGCAGAGTCAAGCCATTGTATGTCGTCATATCGTGGAAATTTTACTGAAATTGTCGATCTTTATTTTCTCGAAAATCATCCAAGTAACGACGTAAAGAAAAGCAAACAAAACTTTTATAACAACCGAGTTTGGCGTATCTTTTATAAAACACATTAATTTAATGATTTTCCTCCAATATACGGTGAAATGAACTGCCTACCTTGGTAGCCTTTAAGGTAACAGTTATGCTCCGTAAAAAAAAGAATACCGCCCAAATGCCCAGACGCTCGGACAACTGGACGCCACGGGTGATCCCATAATATGTCCCGTCGCGCATAAAACAAATGTATGATCATTGATAATACGGGCCCCTGAGCCTTATTGTATAAACGCTGGCAAGCATTAACAAAATGTATAAACACTTGCAGGCCTTATAACCGACCCAAATTAACTCGGGACAATTTAATTTTCGTCTGCACTGTTGGTTAGTTGAGCGTGTTAAGAAAACATGCTGAAGTGGTGTCATTACATAAGCAGATGTCACGGATTAATGTTGCTGGACTATAACAAAATGAGTTATGTTAGCAGAAAAACTTATCCAAATCATGTATTTAATCATTTGGTTAACCCTTTCCAAACAAGACCTGGTTTTGACGCCTGTAAGAAAATAAGTTTGGGAAAACATTGAAACAAAAGAAGAAAATGCTGATAATCAGCATTTTCTCCTTTTGTCTCAATATTTTTCTGTGCTATATAGTACACAAATTCCTTGTTTTTTAACATAAATTCTGTTGTCTACAACAGCTTTTGTGTTGGAACACCCTTGAATTTTGTTGTTTGGGAAAGGGTTAATTGCTAAGCATTGTTTATATACTGAACAAAAGTGAAAACGCTACACTGCAAGATTTCTTATTTCTGGAAAAGTATCTAACTAATGGCTTGAAGTATATTTTGACGTCATTTCCCAGGCTTCCAGCTATCAGTTTGTCAAAATTTCATTGCCTTGTCTCCTTTAATGTCAGAGTTAAAGGCCTTAATGTGTTTAGAGCTAATTTAATCTAATACCGCATTTGCGCATGCGCAGAAAACATTTTATTATTTTTTCGGAATTGGTCATATCCGGGTTGTCGAAAAAGCACTTAAAATCTCACTTATCTCTTGTAGCAAGCTCTAAAATCAAGGTCTAATCAGTCAATTTTGCAAATTACCTCCCTTTAACATAAACAAATAGGGAATTTAAAATGTTTGGTATTCACAAACTTATCACAGTTTTCAATTGGTTTTTTTTGCAGCATCATGCTGGCCTTACAGGGGACTTTTGAACCCTTTCTTCGACAAGGATTATTCCCAGATTTCCATGCAATAGCGATTTCAAATTCCTATGGAGATTACAATGTAAAATTTTCATGCTTTGGAACCTAGTGAAAATTTCGCTTTTCAAACATCATTTTCTAAAGGCTGCCACAGTGTTATGCAAGCTTCTTTTCATTTTCTGACTGGTAACTCGTCAGACTACCATTCCGTAAAGTATGGCATAGTTTGCATTCTTCTGCTTGGATTTTTGAAGGTTTAAATTATGTATAATTTCCGTTCAAATTGTACACCTGAAACAAGAGGGCCATTGGCCCTGAAGCGCTCACCTGACAGGCCCATAGGAAGCAATTTCATAATGGGGGGCTATAGACTCTATCCTAAATATTGGGGGGTGGGGGCTAATTGGGATTTCCCCAAAATTTTAAGTGTAAAATTAAGAAAAATTGGTATTTTTGGCCAACTTTGGAAGGGTTTAGCCCCCCTAGCCCCCCTGTTCCTACAGGCCTGCCTGACATAATAGCTTTCTGTATATGGTGTGTCTGAGCCTCCAAAATGATCACATTTTACTAAGATTTGTGGCCTGTATAAGATAATCATTCTGACAAATTTTCAGCTTGATTGGGCAAAAAAAATCCCCAAGACTGGACCCCATGACCTAGTTTAGGACCCCAGATGACCAAATTTTGAAATTGTCTGAGATTTTATCAAGATAATTATTCTGACTAGGCTGATTGGGCATAAAATGTGGCCTCTAGAGTGCACACAAGGTTTTTCTTAAATTTGACCTAGTGACCTAGTTTTTGACCCCAGATGACCCAATTTCAAACTTTTTGTACATTTCATCAAGACAATTATTATGAGCATATTTCAGGTTGATTGGGCAAAAAATGTGGCCTCTAGAGTGCACACAAGGTTTTACAAAGATTTGACCCTGTGACCTAGTTTTTGACCCCAGATGACCCAATTTCAAACTTGTCCGAGATTTTATCAAGACAATCATTCTGAGCAAATTTCAGGTTGATTGGGCAAAAAATGTGGCCTCTTGAGTGCACACAAGGTTTTTCTAAGATTTGACCCTGTGACCTTGTTTTTGACGCCAGATGACCCAATTTCAAACTTGTCCGAGATTTCATCAAGATAATCATTCTGATCAATTTTCAGGTTGATTGGGCAAAAAATGTGGCCTCTAGAGTGCACAAAAGGTTTTTTCTAAGATTTGACCCCGTGACCTAGTTTTTGACCCCAGATGACCCAATTTCAAACTTGTCTGAGATTTCATCAAGACAATCATTTTGAGCAAATTTCAGGTTGATTGGGCAAAAAATGTGGCCTCTAGAGTGCACACAAGGTTTCTCTAAGATTTGACCTAGTGACCTATTTTTTGACCCCAGATGACCCCATTTCAGGCTTGTCCGAGATTTCATCAAGTCAATCATTTTGAGCTAATTTCAGGTTGATTGGGCAAAAAATGTGGCCTCTAGAGTGCACACAAGGTTTTTCTAAGATTTGACCCTGTGACCTAGTTTTTGACCCCAGATGACCCAATTTCAAACTTGTCCGAGATTTTATCAAGACAATCATTCTGAGCAAATTTCAGGTTGATTGGGCAAAAAATGTGGCCTCTAGAGTGCACACAAGGTTTTTCTAAGATTTGACCCTGTGACCTAGTTTTTGACCCCAGATGACCCAATTTCAAACTTGTACGAGATTTTATCAAGACAATCATTCTGATCAATTTTCAGGTTGATTGGGCAAAAAATGTGGCCTCTAGAGTGCACACAAGGTTATTTTAAGATTTGACCCAGTGGCCTAGTTTTTGACCCCAGATGACCCAATTTAAAACTGGTCCGAGATTTCATCAAGACAATCATTCTGAGCAAATTTCAGGTTGATTGGGCATAAAATGTGGCCTCTAGAGTGCACACAAGGTTTCTCTAGGATTTGACCCAGTGACCTACTTTTTGACCCCAGATGACCCAATTTCAAACTTGTCCGAGATTTCATCAAGTCAATCATTTTGAGCTAATTTCAGGTTGATTGGGCAAAAAATGTGGCCTCCAGAGTGCACACAGGGTATTTCTAAGATTTAACCCCGTGACCTAGTTTTTGACCCCGGATGACCCAATTTCTAACTTGTCCGAGATTTCATCAAGACAATCATTCTGAGCAAATTTCAGGTTGATTGGGCAAAAAGTGTGGCCTCTAGAGTGCACACAAGGTTTTCCTAAGATTTGACCCTGTGACCTAGTTTTTGACCCCAGATGACCCAATTTCAATCTTTTCCAAGATTTGATCAAGACAATCATTCTGAGCAAATTTCATATTGATTGGGCAAAAAATGTGGCCTCTAGAGTGCACACAAGGTTTTTCTAAGATTTGACCCTGTGACCTAGTTTTTGACCCCAGATGACCCAATTTCAAACTTGTCCGAGATTTTATCAAGACAATCATTCTGATCAATTTTCAGGTTGATTGGGCAAAAAATGTGGCCTCTAGAGTGCACACAAGGTTTTTCTAAGATTTGACCCAGTGACCTAGTTTTTGACCCCAGATGACCCAATTTCAAACTTGTCCGAGATTTCATCAAGACAATCATTCTGATCAATTTTCAGGTTGATTGGGCAAAAAATGTGGCCTCTAGAGTGCACACAAGGTTTTTCTAAGATTTGACCCAGTGACCTAGTTTTTGACCCCAGATGACCCAATTTCAAACTTGTCCGAGATTTCATCAAGACAATCATTCTGAGCTAATTTCAGGTTGATTGGGCAAAAAATGTGGCCTCTAGAGTGCACACAAGGTTTTTCTAAGATTTGACCCCGTGACCTAGTTTTTGACCCCAGATGACCCAATTTCAAACTTGTCCGAGATTACATCAAGACAAACATTCTGAGCAAATTTCAGGTTAATTGGGCAAAAAATGTGGCCTCAAGAGTGCACACAAGGTTTTTCTAAGATTTGACCCCGTGACCTAGTTTTTGACCCAAGATGACCCAATTTCGAACTTGTCCGAGATTTGATCAAGACAATCATTCTGATCAATTTTCAGGTTGATTGGGCAAAAAATGTGGCCTCTAGAGTGCACACAAGGTTTTTCTAAGATTTGACCCCGTGACCTACTTTTTGACCCCAGATGACCCAATTTCGAACTTGTCCGAGATTTCATCAAGACAATCATTCTGAGCAAATTTCAGGTTGATTGGGCAAAAAATGTGGCCTCTAGAGTGCACACAAGCCAAAGGTTGACGCACGACGCACGACGGACGACGGACGACTGACGACGGACGACGGACGACGGACGACGGACACAGCGGTATCACAATACCTCACCATGAGCACTATCGTGCTCAGGTGAGCTAAAAACGGACACCTGTCACATTAGAAGGGCCCGTTTTTCATTCCCGTAATTAAGATACACAAAATGTTTAGTGCTTTGCACAACCAAGTAAATGAACAATGTGAAACACTTTCATTTGATTTATTTACTTGTTGTTTTTAGAAGAAATAAAACAAGCAAAGTAGGTGTAGCGTTTTCACTTTTGTTCAGTATACAATCCGACCCAGTAATTATTTTATTCTTACTATAGAAACTCACCTTCCCTTCTCTACATCCCAAATACAGATTCTTCTGTCCCAGCCAGCACTTAACTGTAAATATATACAATCACAAAATTATTGTGATTACAGAATCTACATCCCAAATACAGATTCTTCTGTCCCAGCCAGCACTTAACTGTAAATATATACAATCACAAAATTATTGTGATTACAGAAAACACACTTATCTATTCAATACTCTGCATACTCTTGCAATTAACCCTTTCCCATACGGCAAAATTTAAGGGTGATCCACTTCAAAAACTGCCACAAATGACAAAATGGATGTTATTAACGATAGAATATGTGTAAAAAATGGCATAGAAAATATTGAGACAAAAGGAGAAACTGCTGGTTATCAGCAGTTTCTTCTTTTGTTTCAATGTTTTCCCAAGCCATTTCTATTAGGGACGTCAAAACCAGGTCTTGTTTGGGAAAGGGTTAAATTATATTAACAAGAGCTGTCCATAAGTTGCTTAGACGCTATTTTCTTAGTATAAAGGGGGCGTAACTCCAAATATAGTGGAGCCAGGGTCATGGGCTCTGGTAGTAAGGTAGAGGGTGTGATGGTGAATAAGTATTCCAAGTTTGGGCTGAATCCCTTTGATAGTATGGAAGTCATTGATGTTTGAAAAAAGTTTAACCTTTGTTGCAACGCCGACGCTGACGCCGACGCCCAGGTGATAGTATAAGCTCTCATTTTTTTCAAAAAGTTGAGCTAAAAATATTCATTTGTCTCTATACTTTATGTGATGAAGTGTAAACATCTCATCTATATCAACATCCATGTTGTAACAGCTTTTAAATCTAAACATCCTAAATCTTATGTCGTTTGGGAAAGGGTAAAGATTCCATGTTTTCACACAGATGAACTTTTCAAAGAGAGGCTTTTAGAATTTCAAGAATTAATTTTTGAGAAGGGTCAGTTATCAAATTAACATTCTTTCAAATTCAGTTTTGATAGCGAATGGCTGATTTTTATTTCCTTAAAAAAAAAAAACCCTACACCCTATGTCCAGACTTATACATGATGATCAATAATAAAAAAGATTTCATCTATGTAACATTTCTGCCCATTTCGATTCATATTAGTCAAACATGATTAAGAAAATATTTTTAAAAACTTTTGTTGTTGATCTACAATATGTGAATGTGCTTCAATAAGCTATGATTCCCTCGTACATACCAGATATGTGGAATCGAGCCCCTCATCTCTCTCTATAACCACTAGACTAGTTACACAGCTCTCATGTTCACAGAACACATATTTACAGATAAACCCAGCTACTCTGTTTGTTACAGAATCACTCTCCTACAATATACAACAAACATGCTGCTAACAAGGTGTCAAACTGTCACTAGATACACATGTAATAAAGGGCAATAACTAAACAAGAGATGTTTGTAAAACATATATGCCCCCTCAAGGGCCTACATTTTATGTAGGTCAAAGTCCAAGGTCAAGTTAACAAGGTCCAAGGTCATGGTCAAATATGAAAGGTCTTGGTAGGAGGTGTATATGTGTGAAATATCAAGGCTGTATATGTAAAAGTAAAATGAAATATAGGCCAGGTTAAAGTTTTTAAAAGTAGGCCAAATGCCAAGGTCAAGGTCATGGTCAAATGTGAAAGGTCTTGGTTGGAGGTGTCCATGTGTGAAATATCAAGGCTGTAGGTGTAAAAGGACATGATATATATGCCTGGTTTAAGTCTTTTTAAAAGTAGGTCAAACTCCAAGGTCAAGGTTGCAATATTCAAGGTCATGGTCAAATGTGAAAGGTCTTGGTAGGAGGTGTCAATGTGTAAAATATCGAGAATGTATAGGTAACAGGACATGAGATATAGGCCTAGTTCAAGTTTTTTAAAAGTAGGTCAAACTTCAAGGTCAAGGTCATGGTCAAAAGTGAAATGTCTTGGTTGGAAGTGACCATGTGTGAAATATCAATGCTGTATGTGTAAAATGACATTAAATATAGGCCAGGTTAATGTATTATAAAAGTAGGTCAAACACCAAGGTCAAGGTCACAAGGTCCAAGGTCATGGTCAAATGTGAAAGGTCTTGGTCGTAGGTGTCCATGTGTCAAATATCAAGGCTGTATGTGTAAAAGGACATGATATATCAGCTAGGTTTAAGTTTTTATAAAAGTAGGTTAAAGTCCAAGGTCAAGGTCACAAGGTCCAGGGTCATTGTCAAATGTGAAAGGTGTTGGTAGGATGTGTCCACATGTGAAATATCAAGGCTGCATGTGTAATAGAACATGAGATATAGGCGCAGTTTATTTTTTTCAAAAGTAGGTCAAACTCTAAGGTCAGGGTCACAAGATCCAAGGTCATAGTCATATGTGATAGGTCTTGGTCGGAGGTTTCCATGTGTCAAATATCAAGGCTGTATGTGTAAAAGGACATGATATATCAGCCAGGTTAAAGTTTTTAAAAAGTAGGTCAAACTCCAATGTCAAGGTCACAAGGTCCAAGGTCATGGTCAATTGTGAAAGGTCTTGGTAGGAGGTGTCCATGTGTGAAATATCAAGGATGTATGTGTAATAGGTCATGAGATATATGCCCGGTTAATTTTTTTAAAAGTAGGTCAAACTCCAAGGTCAAGGTCACAAGGTCCAAGATCATGGTCAATTGTGAATGATGTTGATATGAGGTATCTATGTGTGAGATATCAAGGCTGTATGTGTAAAAATACATGAGATATAGGCATTGTTAAGAATTAAGTGTAAAAATCAACAAAGGGCAATAACTCCAAAAAGTTGATCAGCAAGGTTATGGTTCTTGTGCACTGCACCTCTCCATAATAAGATCTATCCACTTGTAAAGTTTCATGATTCTACCTTACATACTTTTTGAGTTGTGCTGCGGACAAGAATCAAGTTATAAAATCAACAAAGGGCAATAAGTCAAAAATTTTGATCGGCAGAGTTACGGTTCTTGTGCACTGCACCTCTTCATAATGAGAGCTATCCACCTGTGAAGTTTCATGTTTCTACCTTAAATACTTTTCGAGTTATGCTCCGGTCAAGAATCAAGTTTGAAAATCAACAAAGGGCAATAACTCAAAAAACTTGATCGGCAGAGTTACGGTTCTTGTGCACTGCACCTCTCCATAATGAGATCTATCCACCTGTGAAGTTTCATGATTCTACCTTACATACTTTTTGAGTTATGCTCCGGACAAGAATCAAGTTATAAAATCAACAAAGGGCAATAACTCAAAAAGTTTGATTGGCAGAGTTACGGTTCTTGTGCACTGCACCTCTCCATAATGAGATCTATCCACCTGTGAAGTTTCATGATTCTACCTTACATACTTTTTGAGTTATGCTCCGGACAAGAATCAAGTTTGAAAATCAACAAAGGGCAATAACTCAAAAAATTTGATCGGCAGAGTTACGGTTCTTGTGCACTGCACCTCTCTATAATAAGATCTATCCACCTGTGAAGTTTCATGATTCTACCTTACATACTTTTTGAGTTATGCTCCGGACAAGAATCAAGTTTGAAAATCAACAAAGGGCAATAACTAATAAAATTTGATTGGCAGAGTTACGGTTCTTGTGCACTGCACCTCTACATAATGAGATCTATCCACCTGTGAAGTTTCATGATTCTACCTTACATACTTTTTGAGTTATGCTCGGGACAAGAATCAAGTTTGAAAATCAACAAAGGGCAATAACTCAAACAAGAGGACCATGATGGTCCTATATCGCTCACCTGAACCAAAATTATATAAGCAAAACTTTTCTTCAATTCAAAAAATATTTATGATTTTAAGACTGAAAACGAACTTATGGTCAATAACATTGTGAAAATCAAACTCATCCAAGATTTCATCGTGTCCAACATTGTGTCCAAGATTTGTCTTGTTTGATAAATAATTGTAGATTCTGGAGTATAAACAAGGTCAAAAACAGCCGAAAACAGTGATTTTGTCAATTCAAGAGCACATAACTCTCGACTTTCTAGTCAGATCAGGCTGAAAATCAAACTCATCCGAGATCTTATGATATCCAACATTGTGTCCAAGATTTGTCTTGATTGGTCAATAATTGTAGATTCTAGAATGTAAACAAGGTCTAAAGCAGCCGAAAACGGCAATTTGATCAAATTCAAGGGCACATAACTCTCCACTTTTTTATCAGATCGGACTGAAAATCAAACTTATCCAAGATCTTATGGTCTCAAACATTGTGTTTAAGTTTTGTCTTAATTGATAAATAATAGTAGATTATAGAGTGTAAACAATGTCAAAAACAGCCAAAATTGGCAATTTCATCAAATTCAAGGGCACATAACTCTCATCTTTCTGGTCAGATCAGACTTAAAATCAAACTCATTTGAGATCTTATGGTCTCCAACCTTGTGTCCAAGATTTGTCTTGATTGGTCAAAAATTGTAGATTCTAGAGTGTAAATAAGGTAGAAAACAGTCAAAAACGGCAATTTGTCAAATTCAAGGGCTCATAACTCTCAACTTTCTAATCAGATAAGACTGAAAATCAAACTCATCCGAAATCTTATGATTCCCAATAATGTGTCCAAGTTTTGGATTGATTGATCAATAATTGTAGATTCTAGAGTGTAAACATCGTCGAAAACAGTCAAAAATGACAATTTTGTCAAATTCAAGGGCAAGTAACTCTCGACTTTCTGATCAGATCAGACTGAAAATCATACTCATCCTAGATCTCATGGCCCCAAACATTGTGTCAAAGTTTTGTCTTGATTGATGAATACTTGTAGATTCTAGAGTGTAAACAAGGTCAAAATCAGTCGAAAATGGCAATTTTGTCAAATTCAAGGGCACATAACTCTCGTCTTTCTGGTCAGATCAGACTGAAAATCGAACTCATCCGAGATCTTATGGTCTGCAATGTTATGTCCAAGATTTGTCTTGATTGATCAATAATTGTAGATGCTAGAGTGTAAACAACGTCAAAACTAAGTATTTTTCGCATTCAAGGGCAGATAACTCCTGACTTTCTAGTTCGATCTGACCCATAATCGAACTCATCCGAGATCTTATGGCCATACATGTTTTGACCAAGTTTGGTCAAGATTGGCTTATATTTGTAGATGCTAGAGTGTAAACACGAAATTGTGGACGGACGGACGGACGGACGGACAGACGGACAGACGGACGACGGACAAAAAGTGACCACAATAGCTCACCTTGAGCACTTCGTGCTCAGGTGAGCTAAAAATTTGATCGGCAGAGTTACGGTTCTTGTGCACTGCACCTCTCCATAATGAGATCTATCCACCTGTGAAGTTTCATGATTCTACCTTTAATACTTTTTTAGTTATGCTCCGGACAAGGTTTGGTCTACGGACAGACCTACGGACCGACCGACCGACCTTCCGACCGACCGACCGACACTTGCAAAACAATATACCCCCATTTTCTTCGAAAGGGGGCATAATAAATACACTTGGTAGAGTTACCATTCTTGCACATTATACTCTGTAACCCTTTGAAGAATATAACTGCCAAGTTTGAAGTGAATTGGACATAAGGGTACAGTATTATACTCCAGACAAAGAAGTGGATGCTGCCTGCCATCAGCACCATGGGTGATCCAAATATAAGTTTGGTCTTTGATGGGCACATAAAAACTACAATTTTCAACAATGCAAGAAAATGAAAATTTTCAACTAAGTACAATAACTGTCAAAATCAATGCATAGTAGAGTAACCAAAATATGATATGCACATCTTTGATTGATACAAGGTGTACCTATAAAGTTTGAATGCAATAGATCCATTAGTTAATGGGTACTGAGTAGACAAAATGAAATCACTGAAGGGCATTAGTATTTGACCTACTTTTTGGACCAGTGCAGTATAATTATGCGCGCATTTGAATGTTTATATTGCGTAGAATCTACTGTACAGCCTCTATGTAATACACAAGAGGGCAAGAATGGCCCTATATTGCTCACCTGAAAGAAGTTTGAGACACCCCCACTTTTTCTGATGAATAAAAAATTCGCAAACAAATTTTGAAAAGGGTCACTCAAGGAATATTGTTGCCAAATTTGGTTTAAATTTGACCAATGCTTGATTTTTGAAAAAAATTTCTTATGATTTCTCTAAAGGAACATTGCTGCAAAGTTTGGTTCAAATTGGCCCAATGGTTGATTTTTAAAGAATTTTCTTATGATTTCTCTAATTTCGATAAGCCATGCTCTGCCACACCCACATTTAAACATGAACATGAAAATTTGTGTATACACTTTTAAAAGAGTCACTCAAGGAACATTCTTGCCAACTTTGGTTCAAATTGGCCCAATGTGTGATTTTTAAAGAATTTTCTTCTGGTTTCTCTAAGTCAGATAAGCCACGTCCTGCCACACCCATTTTTTCAGACGAAACAAAAATGAGTCACCCAAAGAACATTTCTGTAAAGTTTGGTTCAAATTGGGCCACTGGTGGATTTTTAAAGAATTTTCTTAGAATTTTTTTAAGTCCAATAAGCCATGCCCTGCCACACTGACTTTTTCTGACAAATCAAGAATAAATTTTGAAAAGAGTTACCCAAGGAACATTTCTACCAAGTTTGGTTCAAATTGGGCCAATGGTTGATTTTTAAAGAATTTTCTTAGAATTTTTTTAAGTCCAATAAGCCATGCCCTGCCACACTGACTTTTTCTGACGAATCAAGAATAAATTTTGAAGAGTTACCCAAGGAACATTTCTACCAAGTTTGGTTCAAATTGGGCCAATAGTTGATTTCTAAAGAATTTTCTTAGATTTTTTTTAAGTCCGATAAGTCAAGCCCTGCCATGTCAATTTGTTCAGACGAAACAAAAAATTGTGATTTTTTTTTTAAAAGAGTCACCCAAGGAACATTTCTGCCAATTTTGGTTCAAATTGGGTCACTGGTTGATTTCTAAAGATTTTTCTTAGGATTTCTGTAAGTCCAATGAGCCACACCCTGCCAGGCCCACTTTTTTTGACGAATCAAAATTTGCGAACAAGTTTTGATAAGAGTCACTGAAGGAACATTCCTGCCAAGTTTGGTCGAAATTGAGCAAATGGTTTAGGAGGAGAAGATGTTTAAAGAAATGTGAACGGACAGACAAAAAGCGACCACAATAGCTCACCTTGAGCACTTTGTGCTCAGGTGAGCTAATAACTGCAGTAACGGAAATGTTAAAGAAAAGCGAAAATATGTGATAACTTTGCGATTAACTTTAAAGAATTGAGAAGATAGAATAATGTAATGAGTGTTATTTACCCCATCTTTTGTATTCTGTGGTAGTAGTTCAGAATCAGAATCTAGCAGTATACTGTATTTATTGACTAGAGTGTTCATATCCTCGGGCTTCATATTCTGTAAAACTGACACTGCCTGATCATCAAACCCCCACACATCTGTAGATACAACACAAAGTGCTTATGTTACAGTTTTATATCGCTGCTATATCATTGCTTTTCATCAAAAACAACGTAACTGCAGCTTAAAGCAAGCTGCAGTTACATTGTTTTTGAAGAAAAGCGACATTATACTGTATTTTTGACTAGAGTGTTCATATCCTCGGGCTTCATATTCTGTAAAACTGACACTGCCTGATCATCAAACCCCCACACGTCTGTAGATACAACATAAAGCGTTCAAATTAAAGAGTATGAAATCCA
Source organism: Fragum sueziense (assembly GCA_963680895.1). NCBI lineage: Eukaryota > Metazoa > Mollusca > Bivalvia > Cardiida > Cardiidae > Fragum > Fragum sueziense. Next base: position 1,490,356 of record OY804598.1, read on the forward strand.
AGTCTTATTCATAAATTGAGAAAGTACAGAGTTTTTATTATTGAATTACAAACCTCATACATAGAGTGATTTATATCTATACTTGCTGTGAAGAGTTTTTTCTCTCTATTAATGGACCTCTAAAATATGCACTATGATTTTTTCATTGAACAGACCAGAACACTGATGGTAAACAAATACCTTATTTTCTTTATCTGAGTTTTTTTTTGCAGATAAAATTCTATTTCTTAATATTGTAATTGAAATCTTTGTGTTTCTGTCAATGTTATGAGTGCCACTTAACCCTTTCCCAAACAATAAAAGATTGGGGTGTTCTAATTTGAAAACTGCTGCAGACGACAAATTGCATGCTACAAAGGGTAAAAATTTTGGTTATTGTAGCTCAGAAAACATTGAGGCAAAAGGAGGAAATGCTGATTATCAGCATTTTCTCCTTTTGCCTCAATGTTTTCCAAAACTTTAACTATCATGGACACCAAAACAAGGTCTTGTGTGGGAAAGGGCTAAGCATATGAGGTACTACTCACAAATATTTGTGTCCTCTGAAGCGGCCAGTATCACATCCAGGCTCTCCACAAACACTATCTTTAGTATGGTAGTATGGGGGTGATTGTGGGTTGACACCTGCGAACAATTAAACTTGTACATCATTTGTGCAATTTGCAAGGAAAACTAGATGGTAATCAGAAAATAATGAGTTATCAAATAAAAGAAAACCCTGCTAAGAATAACCCTTTAAACAAGAGTTGTCATAGGACAGCAAAGCGTGACTATCAAGTGCTCAGCTGGATAGAGAAAAAAATTCTATGTGAAAAAGCAGCAAAGAGTGACTATCAAGTGCTGGATAGTGTAAAAATTCTATGTCAAATAGGGCAAAATTCCACTAAAATAAATGTCAAAATCTTTGCCTAGAGGCTGATATTATATAGAAGATAATCGTTTCAGTGTAAGATCGATTTATATTTCATTGAGTGAACAACAAACGCTTTATTTTCACGAGTGGCGAAGCCAAGCGTGAAAATGTAGCTTTTGTTGTTCACGAAATGAAATATCAATCAATCTTACTTGAAAAACAAACGTTTATTCTATTTCTTTAATGCAAAATTTAGAGAAAATGCAAACATTTTATGACAGATTTTCTTAAAGTGTGTCATTTTGCACGTGACTGCTAAGCAACGCTTATGATGAAGCCACTTATTTGGCCTTGCTTATATAACGTCAGATAGGGTGAAATGAACAAAAGCGGAGCACAAGTTTTTGATAATTTCTCTGGATAGGCGGTGAGTTTATCAAATGATAATCTAACGTTATTTCCCGATAATCCACCGAAAAGCATTAATGAAGATATTATACTTACTGGAGGAATAATGGGTTTGTTAAATGCATAATGACTCTGTATATTTTTACTGTTGGCCTTGGCGATCTCCTCAGACTTTATCTGCATATTGTTCATCTTTTCGTTCAGTTCTTGTTCCAGCATCAACTCTCGCTTCTTACTTCCCGTTTTACGCTTCTTTTTTATCTTGGAATCACTTATCACAAATGTCTCTTTACTGTTTATAAAAAGAAATTACCGGTACCTTCATAACGTGATAACAATTTATGACTAAACAATATGTGTTTGTGAAACACCAATGCCCCTGAAAAAGCTAATGTAAAGTTTACAGAATGACAGACAGACAGATGGACATGAGTAAAACAATATTCACCCCCCATCTTTTGATATGGGGGCATAAAAATTAAACCATAATGAAAATAAAAAGTGAACCAATACCTGCACCATCCATACATTATTAACTAGAACTGTCGCAAAGCGGACAAATACCCCCCACTAGCGCGTTGTCACAGAAAAAGTGCTAAAGTTCAAAGTGGCATAACTCTGAAACTACTGCCTGGATCAAGATGAAAATTGCAGGTGCACAACTTCATATGATAGGAAACAACCTGCTAAAATTTCAGCAAAATCGGTCAAAAACTGTGGGAGGAGAAGAGGACACAAAATTATGTCCACGGACGGACGGACGGACGGACGGACGGACAGACGGACAGACGGACGGACAACCTGAATCCAGTATACCCCCCCATAACTTTGTTGTGGGGGGTATAAAAACAAGTTGAGCTTGTCCAACACCAATGCCTCCATGTGAAGATTTCATGTTGAGTTTCCGGACAGACAGATGGACTGTCAGACAGACAACCGTAAAACAGTATGTCCTCCATCTTTCTATAATGAGGCACACATGAGATTACAATTTATGTAGACCTAAATATTAATTTTGATGCAAGTTAGATATTGCTTAAGGTGGTGTTAAGTTGCAGTAAATCATCAGAACCATGGTTGAATAACAAGATCATGGTTTTGGTGTTTCTGATATAAAAGGCTTAGGAAAACATTGAGGCAAAAGAATTAAAATCAGCATTTTCACCTTCTGCCTCAATATTTTTGGTGCTATATTTAACTCAAATTCTCCTTTTTTGACATCAATTTTGACGTCTGTAGCTGCTTTCAAATTGAATCACCCTATAATTTTGCTGTTTGGGAAAGGATTAAGAAAGGTTGTACAATATTACCTGTACATAAAGTGATTAGATTGCATCCGTTCCCATTTTACAATACCACCTTCATGGTCACCACTGAATATCAAAATTGGAACTTTACGAGCTGAAAAGAAATTGAAATTTGTAAATGTATATGTTACAGTCAATCTGTGAAATCAGCCATTTCATGAAATGGCTGAAATTTTTAGCCATTTCATGAAATGACTGATTCACTCAGCCACTTCATGAAATGGCTAAAATTTTCAGCCATTTCATGAAATGGCTAAAAAATTGCTCTAGCCATTTCATGAAATGGCTGAAATAGGAAAATCAGAATAAAATAACAGATTTTGAAAACTATTTCAAGACTTTTTGAAGTTACAAGGGTTTGCAAACTTTATTTTTAATGTAAGCAATAATGTGCTTTACTGCTATATTTCTAAGCACATTTAAACATTTGTTTTCAATAATATTTTAACTTCGAAAACAGATTTTTTTAGAGCAAGGGAAATGAATTTGAAGCAAAATTATTACTACACAGATTGGTTGAAATTAAATCAGTCATTCTATGTAACACCTTGGTGTTGAAATTATCATTATTTTGATTAAAAAATGTCAATTACACTTGCAATTAAAGCAAAAGATGAAATCATTATTTCACAGTTTGGCTTAGATAAAGCCAGACATTTTTGTAAAGCTTTAATGTTTTAATTATTATCATTTCTATAAGATTCAATTGGAGCGTGGAATGGATGCATTATTTCATACATGTAGATTGACTGAAATACAACCATTCATTCTGTGGAACATGTTTATGCTCAAATTACCATCAGGCATATTTTTATAAATAAATCAATAAGATTAAAAATTGGAACAAATGTGAAGCAAAATCAGTGCACAAATTCCCTTAAATAAAACCAGTCCTTTTTTGTCAAAATTAATGTTCAAATTATCATTATTTTAGCGGCGAATTGAAGCAAAACCATGATTACACAGATTGGAAAAATTAACCACCACTCATTCTGTGTAACACACCTTAACCCTTTCCCAAACCGCAAAATTTTTAGGGTGTCCACATTCAAAAGCTGCTGCAGATTTAAAAAAAACTTTGTTGAAAAAGATAAGAATTATGTACAATTATAGTATAGAAAACATTGAGGCAAGAGGAGAAATGCTGATCAGCATTTTCTTCTTTTCCCTCTATGTTTTCATATAACCATTATAGAGGTCAAAATGAGGACTTGTTTGGGAAAGGGTTAATAATGAAATTATCATTATATTAATAAAAAATTCAATTATATTTGCAAATTAAAGCAGGATATGAAATAAAATCATTATTTCACAGATTGGCTGAAATAAAGCCAGTAATTCTGTGTCAGATTATCAGTATTTTGGTAAGATTTAATTATAGCGTTGAACTGAATATATGAGTCAAAAAATTATTATTACGCATATTTTGATAAATAAAATCAATTATGGTTGCAAATTGAAGCAACAATTAGGCAAAATTATTATTTCACACATTGGCTGAAATAAAACCAGCCATTCTGTGTAAAACTTTTAAATGTCCAAATTATCATTATTTTGAAGAAAAAATGAAAAAAAAAAAAATAGTGACAAATTGAAGCAAAATCATTATTTCACAGATTGGCTGAAATTATGTTAGCCCTTCTGTGTAAAACTTAAGAAGTGTTCAAATTATGATTACTTTCATGAAAATCAATTGTAGTTGCAAACATTTGAAGCAAATATGAAACAAACTAATTATTACACAGATTGACTGAAATGAAACTAGTCATCTTATGTAAAACACCAATGTTCAAATAAAAACTATCAAACAAAAACAATTATAGTAGCAAAAAGAAGCAAATATGAATCAACACTGTCATTACACAGATTGGCTGAAATTGCATCAGCCAATCCGTGTAATGTAAACATGGAAATTTCAGCCAATTCATGAAATGGCTGAAATTTTTAGCCATTTCATGAAATGGCTGAGTGAATCAGTCATTTCACGAAATGGCTAAAAATTTCAGCCATTTCATGAAATGGCTGATTTCACAGATTGGCTGTAACATATACATGTATAACATAAGCTACATTATCTGAAGTAACTAGAAATCTATAACTAAAAGTAATAAAATACCCCACTGCATTTGTCGTTACATGCATTTTCGTTGGCAAAAGGCAATAACTTCAAATGATCAGTAAAGTAATGGTTCTTCTGCACTGCACCTCTCCACAATAAGATTTATCCACCTATGAAGTTTGATGACTCTATCTTTAATACTTTTCAAGGTATGCTCGGGACACTGTTTGTACATGGACAGACAGACAGACAGGCTGATTCCAATATATTCCTGTAAACATTCGGTTTGCGGGGGTATAATTATGGCTTTGAATGATTAAGAATCAAATTACTATTTCTAAAACAGGTAGATACCAGGGGCGTTCAATTAAAAGTGGTACTAATGGTCCACCATACTACACGGTTCTATAGAACTAGTGGTGCTTGCAACTATTTGACGGGAAAATTACTGTCTATACTTGGTCAAAATTTGAGACAAATTCGTTGACTCTTTAAAAAGTTATTGAACTTTTAAGTTGGTTCAGTCATATACACTGGCTATTTCGCTGTGAGCAAAATGTAAAACGAACTGAAATAGGATGTACGGGTCTACATTAAAGGTCGCATAGGCTTTGAAATATCTGCATCACATGTATATAATGAACTATATCATAATCGTGGACATCCGAACGTTGAATATACATCAGTTTTTAGGATGATAATAAAAATTAAAATTGGTAAAACTGGCCTGAATGATGCCCCCTCTCAGGCAATCCGGGTAGAGCTAAAACCAAAGCAAATTTTGCTGTAGATTCCGACATGACCGAACAAGACGCATGAATAAATGTGCAAGACATAGCAGATAAAGTTGGTTTTTCATCGGGGATATGTTATACGATTTTGACGAAATGGTTGAAACACAGAATGGTTTATGCCCATTGGGTCCCCACCTGCTGCCTAAAGGACAGAGAGCGCCCAGTGCAAAATATATTTTGAAATAGTGCAATAAATGCAACAAATGTGGGCTTTCTGAGCTTTATTCATATGATTGAACAATAATCTACTATTATGAGCACCAATTGCATGTAATTAGCAAGCAATGGTTGCGAAAAGATCCGGAAAAGTCCGTAATAGCCACAAAATCGAAAGCGCGGGAAAAGTTTTGTACGCGGTAATTTTCAAATGTAACGGGTGTATTGTTCGAATTACTGTTTCAAATAGTACCACTTTCGCCGGTCATTCAAACAAGAATTGTATGTCGGGGAAAGTAAAGAAATATAACGAAAAGAGCAGGTCTATGGTCGGCTAAAGAGGCATGTACCAAATCCATGACAGCGGAGCTGTCCACAGGTGTCATCTTGTCCAAGACTTCCTGAAAGAGGCACATGCTGCACGGTGTATTCATCCACCCTTATAGCCGGGCTTAAGCCCGTGTGGCTTTTTTGTGTTCCCCATGATGACGAAAAAAGCCTCTGGTCGTCGGTATAGGCCTTCATGTTCCAAATGCAGTGCAATTTACCAGTGTCTGCGGGGTGTTCCAAAAGAGGCCCATTTATTGGCATATAAGTAATGGATCTCCAAACTTCAGAAGTGTGTGGATGTCAAAGAGAATTACTTCGAAGGATTGAAGAAACTTAAAATTGAATTGCGACATAACTATGGCTTATAGAACTCCGGTTCCATAATTAATTGAACGTCCCTCGTATTCGTTCTGCAAACACTTTTTTAAAGGCTTGGTCACATGCAAGATTCTGAGTCCACATCGCAGCCAGAACACATCCAAAACTGGTCTGTTGTAAATAACATTTTTAGCTCCACTGGCCGACAGGCCAGCAGGCTATTATCATGGCGGTGTGTCCGTCATGCGTGCGTCCGTGCGTGCGTCCGTCCGTCAGTAAACTTTTTCTATAAAAATCTTCTTCTGAGAAACTACTGGATGGATTTCAACCAAACTTCACAGGAATGATCCTTGGGTGACCCTCTCTCAGATTCCTTCAAAGAATTTGGATTGAATCAGAATAACTGGAGTTATCTGCCCTTGAATGTCAAAAATAGCTGGTTTTGACATTATTTTTACTCTAAAATCTACAAATATTGACCAATCAAGACAAAACTTGTACAGAATGTTGGTGACCATAAGATCTTGCTTTGGTATCATTTTCAGCTTGATCTGAATTTTACATCATGAGTTATGTGCCCTTGAAATTGACAAAATTGCCATTTTCGGCTCTATTTTGACATTGTTTTCACTCTAGCAACTACAAATATTGACCAATCAAAACAAAACTTGTACAGAATGTTGGTGACCATACGATCTTGCTTTGGTATCATTTTCAGCTTGATCTGAATTTTACATCATGAGTTATGTGCCCTTGAAATTGACAAAATTGCCATTTTCGGCTCTATTTTGACATCGTTTTCACTCTAGTAACTACAACTATTGACCAATCAAGACATAACTTGTACTGAATGTTGGTGACCATAAGATCTTGCTTTGGTATTATTTTCAGCTTGATCTAAATTTTATATCATTAGTTATGTGCCCTTGAAATTGACAAAATTGCCATTTTCGGCTCTATTTTGACATTGTTTTCACTCTAGCAACTACAAATATTGACCAATCAAGACAAAACTAAGACAGAATGTTGGTGACTATGAGATCTTGCCTTGGTATAATTTTCAGTTTGATCTGAATTTTACATCATGAGTTAATTGCTATTTTGGGCTTTATTTTCACTTATACAACCATTAGTATTAACTAATCAATACAGAACTTTCATAGTATCTTACTGACTATACAATCATACTTGCTTGTAATTTTCAGCTTGGTCATGCATTTGCTTGTTTGCGCAGCCTGAACCTTTGAAATTGCATTCAACAAGACAAACAATCAGGCCTGTGGAGCGCGTCCAGACCGCCAGGGCCATCTAGTTGTTTTAAGCTGCAGTTACGAGGTTTTCAATGAAAAGCAGCAATAAGTACTTACTATAACAGAGACTTTCCAGTGCTGTTTTACATTTCAATGCTGTTACACAGCCTGAAGAGTTATACTTCCATACTATTAAATGCCTTCTACTGGTTGACGCTGAAAACAGAAAGATTTAGATGTTCTGTGATACTTAACCCATTACCAGATGACAAAATTTTGGGGTAGACCAAATTAAAAGAAGTTGCAGACGACATTTTCAGGGTGATGAAATTTTGCAATGTAGAGCAATGTCAGGTTATTTCGACCATCGGGAATTATCGACCATTTACTGTTTTGATTACCATTTCCTTCATATGATCTCATTAGATTTCACTATAACTTGAAAATTCGACACAATGCATCTTTACCAACTATTATGTCTACATTTCTACCCCAAATCAGGCGTTCTTTAAGAAATTTTGACCATTCACTGCAAGAGGCACATGAACGTAATTAACAAAATGGCCGTCTTATCGGGTGAGCTAAGAGCTATGTTCATTGAAAAAAATGGATTTTTATGATATAGCGCCTTGTATTTTTCCATTTCATTTTTCAAAACAAGTGCCAAATTGATTTTCTCACCTCTCTAACTTTGTCTGATGACTATATAAGCTGACTGACCTTAGATACATGGGTGGTCGGTAACTGCCACTAACATTTACGGAGTGCGGGTGTTACCGACCAAAGAAGTGCCCTTCTTCCTGTAACTATGTCAAGAGGCCGGTAACACACACAATTGAAAGGCATTTTTTGAATATGGCCAACAGTCTAGGATGTTAGAACAAAAGCCAACCCATTTCATCTTCCATGTGGTTTGAACCTCCAATGGTCGATAATACCCCACACTCTTCCGATCAGTCATTGTTGTTCAGTTTATTACTAAACGACCTCCCTAGAAGTAATCAATCATTTGTAAAAGCGATGACCTCTGCATAGAGATGACGGATCTTACACCACTACATCAACTTTTAAACTATAAATAACATTTCGGGTAAGTGGTCGATAACTGCCACTCTGGTCGATAACAGACTGCTCAAGGTCATCCTATAAAAATGTTGGTACTTTATTACATTTCAAAGATATATGGTCGGTAACACATGCAATCAAAAGCCAATATTTGAATCTTGGTGACAGTCACCAATGTTAGGAGGACACTCAGCCCGTTTCACCCGTAACATGATTTGAACCTTAAGTGGTCGATAATACTCGTCGTTGCTCTAATAACTTTTTCGGTACAAAAATATTTTGGGAAATGAAGAAATTGCTTGTCACAAGCAATTTCTTCATTTTCAGCAATGCTTTCCATAGCCTTTTTTCATTTGGGGAGTCAAAAAGAGTCTATGTGTGGTAATGGCTTAAACAATAGACAGAATCTATTCAGCATGGAACATTGAATGCCAACAAAAGACCACTTAGCACTTAGTCTCAGGTTGAAGCAGATACATATGCACTTTGACCTTTGAATAAAGGATTGACAAAGTACCTGTGAAAATCAGGTAATGTTTCGAAAAAGGTTCAATTCATTCTTCTTTTATGACAACATGTTATTGGTTTCATCTAACTCACCTACAACCTGGTTAAGCTCCGGGAAAAACTTTAATATTTGTAGATGATACTTCTCTTCTTCTTGTTGTTGAAATGTTCCGATAAAATCAGATACCTGGAATGTCAGATGTCAACATGTTTACATGTGAAAAATTACATGGATAGAGAATATATAAACATTTGGAATTTACAATAACTCACATTATATTATAGTGGCATATTAAACCATTTCCCAAATGACCATATCAAACCCAGGACCCCATGATAGAGTTTCACCACTTTTTTCTCCAAATCATCTCGTGCAATAATGATAAATTCTTACACACCAGGTAACATTAAACCTGTCTTCTCCAATTCCTTTGCTTGATTCAGATATTTTGTTCCGAAAACCTGATTAAGTAAAACCTTTATGAGAGACCGAAACAAGACATGGTTTCGACATTCCTAACAGAAACAGTTGCAAAACATTGAGGCAGAGGAAGAAAACGCTGATAATTGGTATTTTCTTCTTTTCCTTCAATATGTTCTGTTTTACATATCTGAAGTTCACAACTTCTCTTGACATGCAGTCATGCACTCTGTTGTTTGAAATGGCTTATTTTTGGACCATTTTATATGTTTGGAAAAGGTCAAGAAATGTTTACTTACATTATCTCCTGATTTAGGATCAAACAAGCTGGCGTATGACGTCCCGCCTGCAACCCACACAGTTTTATTTCTTGGCACATAACAGATTCCGGACACGGTGGAGATAAAGTTGTCTAATTTGTGGACTGGTTTACCGTCTGCTGTCCATATCTTTACACTCTTGTCAAATGAACCAGTCAAAATCCTGTAGTACAAGCAATAAAGTTTAGTTCTAACTGGACCTAAATGAAAATGATGCATAAAGACAAGCTAAATGCTATCTTGAGAGAGATAATTGTTATCTAGAATGGTAAATGTATAAATCTTTGTTGGATAATATGTAATCTCTAGGCTCATAGTTCAAACTATGGTACAGTTTGCCTGTGATCTTCGACTATTGTGCCGTAAAACCGATACAGCATCTCTTGAGGGGCATCAAAAACTTGCAAGTCTAATTTCCTTAACAAAGAATAAACAATTTTGGATAAAAAATCTACTTTTGTACTTTCCTCTACTTTATTGTAGGTGTGTATAATTTGAGCCAAGATCTGGAAAAATGTTCTTCAAGGCCTTTGAGCCCAACACGGTTCAAGATCAGCCTACATATACACATAGCCTGATCATGAACCATGCATGGATCCCGGCCAGACTTAACTTAGACACAGGCTGAACCATGGCTGTATTAAATGCTATAAGAGACATTTTTCCTGGCTCATTTATTTTTGAGAGAGAGACAGGGGAGGTGGGGTAAGAAAGAGATACAGATAGCCGCCTATGTTTACTTACCAAGAGTTATTTTCGTTGTCTTTGGCCAGTAGTAAACAGGAGATTCCAGCATCATGAGCATTGTCTATCCTGAAATTTGAAAATTAAATAACAATTAAAACATCAACAAATAAAACATAGCTTGATAAACGTTTTCTAAAAACAAGATCTGGTTTTGACTTCCCGTATAGAAATGGCTTGGAAAAACATTGAGACAAAAGAAGAAACGGCTGATGACCAGCGTTTCTCCTTTAGTCTCAATATTTTCCGAGCTATATTGTACATAGTATCTATCTTAAACAAGATCCATTTGTTGTCTGCAGCAGCTTTTGCAATGGAAATTTTGAAAAATTGCCATTTGGGAAAGGGTTAATGATTGAAACAAAATAGAAACAGACCCTTTATAAATGTAAAATATCTTATACTCTCACTGATGAAATAATCATAAAAATAATTGAAAACTTTTTTCAAGACAATTTCTTGAATTTGCACAGTCTTCAATGAAGCATTCAAACATTTAATACTTTACACTGGAAAGTCTTGTTTGGATTTTTTCATAAAATTTTCAGTTAACTTACACATTTAAAGCTTCAAAACTATTGTCTCCGGTAAATGATGAGTCATAAATGATGAGTCTTTGGTCATACCTGCAATCATACAGAATATAATTAACTTTCTCACAATATGTAATTTCATTATGTGTCTGAAATACACTTTCAAACAATATCTTCGATTTAAAAAGCATAGCAAGTAGATGCATAACATCTAAAAATAAAATTTAAATTTTATATTCAATGAGTAATGAACATAGAGCAAATATGAGAATTTATTATGAAATAATTTAACCAATAATAAAATAGTATGCATTTTTAAACTCTAATCATATTATGTCATATGACCTTTTGTCTCGTGTGCCAAGGAAAATATGTAAATGCCATCCAAAATAGTATTTTCATGTCAATCCAAAAGCAGTGCAAACAAAAGAACTGTTGCTGAGCAGACTATTACCACCCACCCCCCTGCCGGCTTGGGTCACAAACTTAGAGTCAAATCATCTCCTTAATTTACCTCAGGAAGAAAGGATATTTCTTCATGCAAATTTCCTTGTTGTGTTGGTCATTCCTTTGAATTTTGATAAAAATCTGTCCAGCTATTTGGGAGGAGTTCCACAGACGAGAAATGTTGACAGACAGACATGGTGATTCATTACCCCCACCTCCACAAAAAAACTTTGTTAAGGGGGGGGGGGGGGGTATAAATATGATGAGATTGTGCGCTACATGTGTATACCGATTAACAACTTACCCTGCAGAATATGTGCGTGTGTCTGTACATATAATACAGCGCACAATATCCTGATGTTCTTTGGCTGTGTATAATATTCTGTTGTCTATCACATGACCACATTCACGATCTGAAATTAAAATGGACAGCACAATTAACTATCAATTGCTTGATAAAGATGCCGAATAAAATCTTTGAAAAATCACATGAAAGACAAATATCCTGTTTTTGCAATTCACAAACAGCAAATTCTGGCCAAAATCTTAGTTTATGACAAAATGGATTCATAAAATTCTTTATGTCTATCAATCACCATTGGTGGTAGTCATCATTTTTGAAAGAAAAACTACTTCTAAATGTCTAGATTAGAATTTTCTGCACATGACTCAATCTACCGATGTTGAATTGAAAATAAAGGGTATTGTGAAACTTTTGTCAATTCAATGAATTTCTAATCGGATTAGGGTAACATTTTCTTTTTTTTCATTTTGTGAAAATAATTATTCTTTCAAGTGACAAACAGGAGTGACTGTTCTTTCCTTGTGAAATATATACTTTGTGACTAAAACAAATTGGCTGGTTAGAAGTTTTGAATGGTTCATATGCAACTTATGTTACTAATTTTCATTTTGTTTTTCTCTGCTGCAGGAAATAGTAAGATACAAAAAATTGCCTTACTTTCATCTAATGCATAAACACGGATTCCACCATTGACACCACAAACAAGTTGAAAACGACGTAAATTTATTGCCATACAATAAACAGGAACACCAATCTGAAAAACAACAATATATAAGCCATTTCCATACAAAAATTTGAATTTTCATGTAGATGTTACGTAAGCGTCAACGTTAGTAAATACTACCTTAGTAGTTCAGTAAATTGCTGTTGAACTGCCCGACAACTTTCTACAACAAATTTATAGACCCTTGCGATGCCATACAAATGAACGTTTGCTATCAGAACAGAAATTTCGTACTAATTCAAATTTATTGAGAGGTTTTATTTTCACCAAGTTTGGTCTTAATCACCTTTGTTAATTGTAATTCGATTTACCCTTAGATGTATCAAGTACAATTTATCAAAAATGTGATTTTATGCTAATGTGTGCAAAAAAGGATTGAAGTGAGTGTAGTTTCAGATAGATAACTCATCCGTCACATGAGACACATGTACAACACAAAATGATAAGTCGCAACCAAGTCGAAAATTTGTGTGTGCTATGTGATCTCTTAATCAATAGATCTTTGCCAATACTTGAGATGTGTTGTACAAAATTTCCCGACGGTGGGCGGTGTACCTTTCGAGATATTCAAAATTCAAAAGTGCACACTTTCTTTTGGAACCGAGTATAGTTATAGTATCATATTGGATTGTCAATAGATGCCCACAAGGAAGACTGGGTTATCCCAACTGTACTGCCATGTAAAATAAAGCCTTTATTATCATCAAATGTTTGATAAAAGCTGTAATCATATACTAACCTATCTGGGATACTTACAGAAATTTTATCATACACTCCTCCACCAGGGGCCCACGCTATGATGTGTCGATCATTGGCCGATGATAACATCAACTTTGTCTCTCCCCTACAAATATCAAGAAAAGTTTTATCAAGGGTGGTATTCATCAACCAGTAAATATCAAAGAATACGTTTAAAATCACACAACAATCCATCCAATTGGCCGAGACATACATCTCGTCTACTCCAATTGGATGGCTTGTAATGTAATTTTGCTTCAGACAATCAATTAACCCTTTCCTGAACGGCAAAATTTTAAGATGGTCACATTCAAAAGCTTCTCCAGACGACAGAAGAGATGTTAAAAAGATATCTGTAGAATATAGCAAAGAAAATACTGAGGCAAAAGGAGAAAATGCTGGTTATCAGCATTTTCTTCTTTTGTCTCAATGTTTTCCTAGGCTATTTATAATAGGGACGTCAAAACCAGGTCTTGTTTGGGAAAGGGTTAAGTTATGCTGGTGAATACAGCTCCGGTGAATATTTCTTAATCTATTGTTTTTGATTCCCCTGATAAACAAAGCTTTTGAAATCACAAAGCAAAAAGAAGAAAATGCTGATAACCAACTTTTACTTCTTATCCCTCAATATTTCCTAAACATTTGCAGACAAGAGTCGTCACAGACAGATTATGCTCCCCGAATAAGTGTTTGTCACAAAATAAGAACTATCACACATTAAGCCCCCTTTTCCCATGACAGCTTTTTTGTACACACATTGTTTATAGAATATGGTCTAGAACATCCTATTTATTACATGAGCACAAAATTTCATTAAATTCTGCTCATTAGATGAAGAGAAATAAGAGAAAAAGCTATTTTTTTACACTAAGGCCCCTTTTTCCATGATGCAGCCTTAAATTTACAAACCGAGAAAAAGCTCCCTAGGTATTGACCCAGGGAGTACACATGTGAAGTTTCTTTGAATTTGGCCCAAGGGTTGCTGAGATATGACTGTGGACGGACAGACACACGGACGGACGGACGGATAGCGTGGCGACTATATGCTCCCCCGAAATTTTTTCGGGGAGCATAAAAATGTTCAGGGTTTCATTTCTAAACAGTGGAAAAATATGTTGTTTGAGAATGGTGTATTCACATTTTATAAGTAATAATTTAACATCTTAGAACAGCCATCTTAACCACATAAATACATGCTAAAATCATTTCCCCAAGTATTGACTAGAAATAAGAGGCTGTGACCATTATAAGCGCAGCTAGTAGCACATCAGGCTCTCACTCACAACTCATGAGGTACCAGGTTCAATCCAAGGCAAACATCATAAATGGACAAGCAGCTGGAGGCTCAGTAAGGATGTTGTGGTAGTGCTGCTGTGAGAAACTACAAGAATCCTTTGTTATGTGCTACAGCAGAGTGATTTGACCATAGCAGTTGACAGAGGTTTTAATCCATTACTAAACAACAAAATTTTAGCCTAGTCCAAACTCATAGGTGTTGCAGATGAAAATTTCCATTGAACAAAATTTAGCATTTTTTGGTCTTTCTTGGTAGAAAACATTGTGGGAAATGAAGAAATTGCTTGTCACAAGCAATTTCTTCATTTTCCACAATGTTTTCCAAAGCTTTCATTTTGTGGGGCATCCAAAAGCGTCAATATGTGGGAAAGGGTTAAATCACTTTCATTCAATTGACAATGTAAGGGAGACTCAGAGAAGGATAACATGGGTCAATGTCCTTCATCTAACAAAGAAGTTGTCAATAACAAATAACATTTTAGTTATTTTCTCATGATATTGTTCACATTTTCACAGTATACTTTCTACTTTAACATTATAACCTGAGTGTTTATCTCACAAAATTTAAGTAACTTAACAGTAAATACGAGTAGTAATGCTAGAAACAAACAGCTTTCATTTTAACTCATGAAGAAAATAACATTAATTTAACCCCTTCACAAAAAGGTAAATTTTAGGACAGACCAGTTTGAAAGCTCCTGCAGACGACAAAGTTGATGTTGATAAAGACATACACAATAAAGCACAGACAATTTGAGACAAAAGGAGAAATGATTATTGTAAGCATTTTCTTCTTTTTCCTCAATGTTTTCCCAAGCCTTTTCTGATAGGGATGACATGGTCTTGTTTGGGAAAGGGTAACCTGGGTTAACTACCACTTCACCGCTACAAGCAATAGTCATGCACATACATTGTACATGCATAACAATGATTGAGTGTTTCATGTGCATGCATTTAATTTAAAGACAGAACAAGAGTGCCATGGTCACAATATATGCCACCCCTCCCAGAGACTAAGTTTTAAGGGGGCATAACTCAGGCAAAAATCAATGAACCATTAAATCCTTCATTCATGCACATCTACCAATTGAGGTGATAACATTGACAAAGTTTCAAAAAGATCCAGCCAGTAACTTAGGAGTTGCGCTCACAAGAAAAGTGGATGTACATACGGACAGATGGAGAAGATGATGCCAATGGGAGGCGGCGTATAAAAATATCACAGAAATGATGTATTTTGATATTATATTTTTTAAATGCCTGGTTCAAACTTTCATGAATTATCATAAAAGGGTTGTTTTAGGCTCTGACAAACTAGGTTTCCCCTTGATCGTCAATGAATGTGATTTGAAAGGGTAATCAATTTCATTTTTATGAATCAACAATCAATTTTGTGAAAGACCCATATCTATTCATGTCAGATCAACAATTAATATCCCATTTATATCAAAGGTGCCAGTCAACAAATCAAAACTGTCCTCTCTCAAAAAATCTAATTGTCATACAATATTTAGATTTGGTATCAAAATTTGATCAATTACACTTGACTTATAGGAATTAAAAATGAGAACAGTTTTAAGGCTAATTGGTGCAGTTTTTATTGAACAAAATTTAAAGTTCTGCAACAAGTTGTAATAAGTACTTATAGTCCGGCAGATATCCACTTATACCTTGCAGTGGAGTATAAAGTTTTTTTCTTTGCTGATTCCTGGAGTAGACATCCTACTGTTAAAGATTCCGACGGGTGCCATCGTGTCACCCTTTAGCATTTTGAGAAATTCAAGATGGCCGCCAAGATGGCGGAAATTACTTAAATAGTCAATGTAAGGGTTTTAAATTCACATGAAAACTGATATATTTTAGGTAAAATATTTAAAATACACTTATTATTGCTCTAGGAATGAAAAACAATAAAGATAAGACATATTTCCACCATTTTAGTTGATATTTTTGTGTAATTTACGTTACATTATGGGATAATTGCTTCATTTATTCACTTATCCACAATTATTTGGACATAAGTCATTCAAACACAACAGTGAGTGGTTTTGCTATCAATTCATTCACTTGAATCTTTTGGTGAGAGCAAAATAAGGGCTGTATAAATGTATTATGTAGTTTACGTTACCTTGATATTAGCACATTAGCTTCATTCATTCACTTATCTTCTATTATTTGACCATACCTTTTTTATTACGACGTTTAGACATGACAGTGTATGGGCTGGTTATCAGTTCATTCCCTTAAAAGCTTTTTGTAATAGCAAAACAGCAGGTTGTACGCATGCATTGTGTAGTTTACGTTACCTTGATCTTAGCATATTAGCTTCATTTATTCATTTATCTATTAATATTTAGCCATGATTTTGACTACCAACCTTTTTTACTTGAGGCTTTTGTTAGAGCAAAACAATAGTTGTATAAGTAAATCATGTAATTTACGTCACCGTTATCTCGTGTACTGTTACATATTTATAAAAAATAATTATCATAAATTGAACAAAATACCCCCAAAAGCTGGTTATAGTGGGCTAAATTAAAGTTAACAGTAATTTAAACAAGACACACTTGTAGTCTCTGATTCATAAACCCATGATGTTCTAGACACAAAAGAATAGTGAATTAAATGTATCCAATCAGGACACAATGACTAGTATTTACAAATGAAAATCCATTGACTAGCATAAAAAGAAGTGCATAGTGACCTACTTTTGATGCATGACAAGCATTGCCTGAGTCATGGCTCATCCACATCATCATCTGTGTCTCTAGGTCACGAGAAATGGAATGGAAAGGTTTTTCAAAGTTAAGCACAAAAGGTAGGTCACTCTATCCTGATTTTTGTACATGGCATAGTTTTTAGTCATTGCACATTTTCACATTAAATATGGTATCTCTAGATCAAATAGTACTTGAGATATTAAACAGAAGGGAACTTCGAACTAAGTAAATTGGACTCAAAGTGAATAGTAGGTCACAGTGACATCGTTTTGGTACATAATGCTTCTGTTGGTCATGGCGCGTCTTATATTAAATTTGGTTTCTCTAGGTAAAATAGTGAAGTAGGTATGGAGCGGAACAGAAACGTTTGCAGGATGCCCGATCGCCTGACAAAGAGTATACGATAATACCCCAGAATATTTTCTTGGCGACTTTAAGGAACTAAATAATTAGATATCAATTCCTAACAGCTGATCAAAATTAACACTTTTTGTAAATGATGTGTATAATATGCAAGGTGCTTCTCTATATTGTTCCATTAGTCCAGGGTTCGATACCCGGTCGCGGCAAATATCCTGTCAGAAAAAATGTCTCCCACCAATGGTTTGTTATCGTTAACCTATGTGGGCAAGCATCTGGAGGCTCATCTTCACTAGCCAAGGTTGAACCTACCTACCTTTGTATTCACCCTTGGCGGATTTAGTCCGAGTTGTCGAAAGTATAATTCGTCGATTAAAGATAGGGAATTCCTGTCTATTGCAGTGATTTTTTAGGAAAAATTGCCCATCTTCGCGTTTTTGCGTTGCAAATACAATGCTTTTTCCCGCCCGTTGTCATGAATTGGTTACTCATAACAAATGTATCAGTCGACAATCTGATTGGTTCAAGCAAGACCTCGCTGGAACCAATGAAAACGCTTTCCAGGTCACCAAGAAAATCAGACTAAATACGCCAAGGGTGAATACTGAAACGACGTTACGTCATAGGTGTCACCCTTGGCTTGCGAAGATGCTGGAGGTTTGGTTAGGACGTGATAGTACTGGTATGAGAAACGAAGTGAGTTCATGGTTAGGCGCTCCAATCGTCGGGATATGACCATAGCAGTTGAAAATGGCGTTAAACTGCAATGAACAAAACCAAGCCAATTAAAAGATGATATATATTTTTTCTCCGTCAAAGTCTTGTATAATACCCGTGGTACATTACTAAGGAGCCAAAACTTGCATGCATGTTCTATATAAAACAAAAGATTTCATTATGTATTTGTATTTCTAGGTTTTTATGCTTTCATTGTTACATTGTTACATAACACTCCTCCTTGGCATTTACTAAGCAATGCACATCCCTTTCTAGCATAGCTTAACTATATCTAATTGAAGAATATGGTCCGTCACTCCCTCACTGCCTTTTTGACATTTTCGAGATATCGTTATTTCGAGGAGCTAGAGCTACACACTCCGCTTGGGGACAATCAGTTGTACTAGCACTTGATCCCTTGATCCCACGTCTAGTTGATCTTGTGAAAGAGTGTGTTTCCAATTTATGTTTGATTCCTTTTATCATTGTATCAAAATTCTTGTATCTGGAGAGAATGATACTAGCTTTTGACATGATACCAACTAAGTAGTGCATGCAACGTGACAATACAGCTTAAGTAGCCTACTAGTATCAATGATTGACCTCGAAGTTGAAGGTCTAGCTCTTCAAAATGATAAAATGTCAGTGTGGAAGAGATGGACCTAGTTTTTCTACTAAATGCAGTTGTGCTAAGGCTAGAATGGGATGTTACAATTCAAAGCACATACCGAGGAGGTGTGCTGTGTAACGCTGAATACTCTGTAGGAAACCAGAAAAACACTATATGGAAAGCAAACGTTTTAACTCTAAGAAATGGGATAAACGTATAAGGCTTAATTGACAAAACGCCAATCGATAGATCGATCCGCCCTACGAAGAATTTAAGACAAACAATAGGCGTGTGGATTTTTTCTAATCGTCCATGGGTTTATCGATGGTTTTCATTGACAGCCGGCGTTTGGTCAATTCGCGGGGCGTAAGGTTGCCGGGTCCGTCCGCTTCTGATCCGCTCCATATCTCGTACACAATTTGACCTCCAGAGACTAATTTTGATCCCGTACCAAAAGTAGGTTGCTATCACCTACTTTTCACTTTGGTTGCTCTTAGTTTGATTTTTTTCGCTCAATAGCTCATGTACTGTTTAAAGTAAGGGACGCCAAATTTGTTGTGTAGATGCGCCATGACCCAAAGCTTTGTCGTGTATCAGTATACCAAAATCAGATCGCTCTGACCTACTTTTTACCATTGTGTGTACTTAGTTTACTACTCTGCTCTGTATAAAACATAATGTGTGGCTACAATAAGTACATGTAACAGTACATGAAATTAAGGTAACGTAAGCTACATAATACAAATGCTATCTGCTGTTTTGCTCTTGACATAATCTTATAGTAAAACAATTGATAAGCAAACTATTCACTGCTGTGTTTAAATGATTTATGGCAGATTTGTGGTCACATAATAGTAGATAAGTAAATAAAAGAAGGTAATGTGCTAATATTAAGGTAACGTAAATTACATAATACATGTACAAAACCTTGGAATTGCTATTGAAAAAAGTGTCTAGTAAAGATATGGATAGACAAACCATTTGTCGTTGTGTTTAAAAGACTTATGGTCAAATGGTAGTATTCTAATGAATACATGAAGCCAATTATGCCATGACGTAACGTAAGTTATACAAAATTATCAATTGAAATGCATTCATACAACCCATATTTGGCTCTCAACAAAGAATTAAAGTGAATGAATTGATAATAAGACCATTCGCTGTTGTGTTTGACTGACTTAAGTCCAAATAATTGTGGATAAGTGAATAAATGAAGCAATTGTCCAATAATGTTACGTAAATTACACAAAATGTCCACTGAAATGGTAGAAATATGTCTTATATTTATTGTTTTTCATTCCTAGAGCAACAGTAAGTGTATTAAAGAGAATTTTACCTAAAATATATCAGTTCTCATATGAATTTAAAACCCTTACATTGATTATTTAGGTAATTTCCGCCATCTTGGCGGCAATCTTGAATTTCTCAAAATGCTAAAGGGTGACACGATGTCACCCGTCGGAATCTTTAACAGTAGGATGTCTACTTCAAGAATCAGCAAAGAAAAAAACTTTATACTCCACTGCAAGGTTCAGCTAAAAAATGGGGAATATCTGCCGGACTATTAGTTTCTCATTAGATGTTATACAAACTATGTTAATCTCTTATAGACTGGTAGTGAAAATCTGAAAAATCAAATCAGGGAGGACAATTTGTTACAAGCAAGAGACATATATAGAATGATTCAATTATATATCACGGTCAATTCTAGCCCTGTCTCTTTGTCCGAATCAATGGCGCAAAGGGATTTTATTCAGGTCAAAGGTTATTCGGTGCATTTGTCACACATGCCTCCTAAAATGCCCTGTAACTTACTCAATTATAAAGCTAAAACAATTATTTTTGTATCAAAATAAAGCTAATGATTTGCACTTCTATTTACAATAATAACATGCAACTTTTTTACAGTGTATTTTTGTTAATATACATAAATATAGCGAAAAATGGCCAAAAATCATAAAAATAAGTTTTGTCTAAAAATGAAAAAAAAGTTTAGAAAATATCAAATGTATGTTTGTGTTTGTGAAATTATGCTTAAAAATTGACTAGTAACCTGTTCTTGACTTATATATATTTGTCCACAGAATTAGTCTTTAGCTTACGCCTGTAGCTATAGCTAAAAGTGGGTGGGGTAAATTTTTCCAAAAAATACAAAAGGTGCAAACTTTGATGTAACAATACGTCTCACACATTAATGTTATCCTATGATAAATTTAAAGATATGTTATAGGAAATTATTGTTTTGAAATCATATTTGCATGGATTTGTAGTACATATTCCTGAAAATTAATCAAATTTTTATGAGCGAAAATGACAATTAAATAAAACAGCATGTGAGCCTAATACCGCTCAAATATCAACATCATAATGTCAAAACCACGACTCTTTCAACAAATATGTATCTAGTATACACAAATTTAAAGTGCAATTTGATAAAGCAAAACTCAAAATAAAAAATAGCATAAGAGACTGCTGAGAATACTCCTCTCAATATCTTACAGTCATTATAAGACATTAACGGGGTCCATGCTAGGCTTTTCAGGAATCAGATCAACATGAGGAATGGCAGTTTGCATTTCTGTGTGGTGCATTGTATTATCTAGATCCAAAAGGAAGGGAATTTAGAGCTGAATCCAAGTGTTTAACTATCTGTCAAGGTTTAGGTTCAAATAAATGTTACTATTAATATACTAGGACAAAAAAGATACGCAACCCCAATGGGCCGCTAACGAGTTCAAAGAGTGATTTCCCTTGGTAGTTATTCCCCTTTAAATTTTGGGTTGTTCCGCTTCCGGTTGGGGCTACAGATAAGAGGGGTTAAGACGTTTCAAAATGCAAAATATCTTAAATTTTTCATCAAACCCTGTGCTGTGGGTATTCAATGAATCATCCTGTCAAAACGATTCAAAATTATAGCCATAAGGTTTTTTGAAGATTTGAAATAAATATTTTAGAAGAGTTTACCCCTCTTATCAGTTGCCATGTACTGTTGTTATATATCAAGTATCATTCATCAACCTGGTTTTTGATTCCCCCATAAGAAATAGGTTAGGAAAACAATGATATGAAAGGACAAACTGCTGATAATAAGTGATTTCTCCTTTTTCCTTTAGTATTCAGTTTACTATGATTTATGCATATTTTGCCTTTGATATAAAATATTTTGTAACATGCAATCAGCAACGTTTCAAAATTAGAACAGTCTATTTGACATGATGCAATTTGGGAAAGGATTAAACTTCCAAAAGAATTTTTGTTTGACAATTAGTTGTAAAATTACGTAATGCGGGATGAAAGTTGGAATGTTGTCGTGTCTACTTATCACGTCCTTCCTGTAGATCTTTTGTCCACTGGTTTAGTGTGATATACAAAGAAACTTGTTATTTATCTCGTGCTAGATAATCAACGGAATTTGATTGGGATGATATACACATACACGTGTCAATCTCCTTTCGTCGGAAGACAATTAATTCTTTATCCCTTTCCAAGCAATAAAATTTAAGTAAGTGATACTAGAAGCTAGGTCACTAACTATCCGTTGCCGTGATTTAAAAGCATATTCAGAGAGAAAAATATGTCTCATTTTACTTTAGTTTTCATATTTGCAACGTCTTATGCTAACCATTAAACTCGAAGTGGGGAGCCTGATTAAAAAGTATGAAACAATCATGATATGAAATTGTTAATTAATTTCAAATAAGGACACGCGGCATAGCATCATCTATGAATTGAAAATAAACCCATTAAAATTATATTCTGAAAAAAGCTGTTTTCTACAGTTTACAAATGATAAATAACTATCTAGAAAAGAGCAAAAATTCGTATATTTTTTTTACTTATTATGATGTCAGATTATTAGAATTAACACTATTTCTATATAGACATATAGAGTAAAATCCAACCGGAACTACCCAGTAGATTCAAGGGAGTTAATCTAATAGGTAAATTAGAGTTATCCCTCGAACCCGGTAGTGTCCTATTTTTCACAATATTTTCGACAAAATATGTTTTTAATGGCTATTGAGTACATTTTTGATATACCTGCATCCATACCCATAAATACAGTGTTATTTTTTTCAGATGTTGTTCATTCATCACGTGATAGATAGTAAACTGTTAAAAACTGATTATCCCATGTCGTGTTTTCTAAATGACTACTATCAAAACAAATTTTTATCAAACACAAGCTAGAACATAGACAAAGAAGAAGCCAAAGCGTTCACACACTTTTCACTACCCTACGCATAGCATGCCAAAACCAGCGCCTGTCTGCAGTACGGGCGTTGTTAGGTGAAAAAGTCAAAATGTTGTCGTAAGACATTTGGGCAACAGATCGACACATTTTCGACTGTATACGTTGTTGGTTCTCAATGGGACCACAACCGATCGAGCACGAAGCGGACGTGCAAGAGATATGACGTCAAGGCAGGACCGTATCATCGCGTTAAACCCACCTACAGGATAGGTTTAAGACTGCAACAGAGACCGCTAATAAATCGAATGGACTTCACAACATTCGAATATCGGATCAAACTGAACGAAACAGATTGTGTTTTTCGACTTACATACATTTTTGTCAAATTGTGCTGACACCCGTAGTAAACATGGTGTTTTCTTACTAATGAAATTTACTATCAACAAGATTTTGTGAACTTTACAAGGTGAAATGTTATTGCTTTAAATGTATTAAATTTTGTTTAAATCTGATTTGATGTCTGCGTAAGAAGGAATTGAAAAGGAAGATGCGTTTCTTTTTTGTTTTAGTATATAAGGAGCGGGTAAATCAATTATATACAGACATGATTTAGGACTAAACGAGCTTAATTTGAAATTTCCTTGAACAGAAATTATCTAGCTACATGTGCATCTAGGTTGACCATTCCATACGATATTTCTTTAATATATTTACATGTTTGTACGTCTGACAACCCTGCATGGGTGCCTTTAAAGATGTATTCATGTTTCAATACGTTTCGTACATAAATGGCATACATGTAATATATTTCTGTAAACAGAAGGTTAACTGCCATCATTGATAGTTTGATAATAACACCTGCTCAAGAAATCGAACTCTTCGGTTCTGCGTGTATCTCGTATTATGCAAATCACTCAGTACATGTGACATTATGTGTTTCATCCATCCTTGACTTGCCAGTAGGAAGCAATTTTATAACGGGGTAGCTGAAGCCCCTGTGTCTGAAAACTGTGTGTGCGAGGGGGGGGGGTTCCCTATATTTTCAGGGAAAAATAAGGAAAATTCGGCATTTTTGGACAACTTGGGGGAGGGGGCTTAGCCATGCATAGCCCAACCCTCCCCCTGTTCCTACGGCCTTCTTCACAATCCCATCATGATTTGTCACTAAATGTGTTCAATCAATTGGTCTTTTTCAATTACTAAGTCTAAAATTACCACGTTGATCCTCAGCTGATATGTTTTGGAGTAGACACAGATAAACTGTTGGTATGTAAATAGCGGAAATCGTTGGACCTGTGATTGTTTTAGCTAACCCCATAACAATATACCTGACAAATCTATGGACAATATTTAACTTATTACTATGTTAAAATATTCATTTAGTAATAATTATCGTTGTAATCAATCCTCGATCTGTCACATGTATGTACCTATATTGAAATATATCAAAACAATGTTAAGAAAATAGAAATAAAATAGATTCTTGGTGTTTTGGTCTGTTCCCTTGAGACTTTAACTAATAGTCTGTAGCAGGCCTCCTAGCATACTAAAATAGAAATAAAGGTTTTCATAAAGGCTCACATTTATGTAAATAAAGACCTTTTAGTGTAAAATATGAAAAACATTAGAGTGAATAATGGCCATTGTCGTAGAAAATATAAAGTCAAAGTCATTTTACGCACTTGTTTCGTAAGGGGGTATACGGGATCTTACCGACAAAATTTTAAAAATTTGGGTAAGATTTGGTGGCATCTGGTGACATTTTCATTGCTAAACTACGCATAAAGAGGGATAATGCAGAACGAAAGCCATCACTTGCTTTAAGCTTGCAAGACAGCCAGCCAGAGCAAATATACAGGTTTTGGGTGAAAATCACAGGCTATTTTGCGGTTGAAAAGGTTTTCTGACAAAAAAAGTAAAGGTTTTAAAGTTTTGCTCTGATATTGAAGTTTTTCAAAGGTTTTATAGGTTTCAGTAGGGGACTAGCTGTAAGATATTCATGGCCTGTATAGTACCGTAACATTGTTTAATTGGGGGAAAATGATTTTTTGGAAAAAAAAAAAAACTGCACGGGAAAGATTCTCAGGGGGCGGAAGGGGCCAATAAACGGCCCCAGTTTCCTAGTAAAAATCTATGATTTAGATAATTTGAAAAAAAATATTCCCAAATAATTAAGATAGGAGTCTTTGCATCATTTTGATACAATAGTTGTTAGTCAGTTGATCTTGTAAATTGTGAGTTATAGCTGTTCCCATAAAACCTCTACCACGTTTTTAAAGATATGTTTCTCTAGAAACAACGCCCTCTAGCATACTGTATTTCAATTTTCATTCGTAAAAAGACGTCAATATGCTTAATTCTGTTTGGGACAGGCAGTAGTGCATAATTATACAATATGTCTTAGTTTCTTCTATGTATGTTAAAAAGCAAGTACCAAATATTCACAAATTTGTGATATTTTCATCATGATTTAAAATAGAATAAAAGATGTTGGAATGGAAATAAGCTATTTTGCTAAAACTGGAATTAAGAAAGGAGTCTTAGGTTTTATTTTGACACCAAAATTGTAAGAGAACACCATCAACTAATTAAGGAATATCCCTTTTCCTGCAAAATTCCTAACAAAAACTGTGAAAATTTCACAAGAATTTCCAATTAAATCTACAAAAGTATGCATATGCAAATTATTTCATTTGCATAACTGTCTTTAAAATAAAGACGGATGCTTAAAAGCTTCAATTTGATACTAAAATTGTTAATCTATCCCAAGAACTATCCGAGATATGTCTGATTTTTTCTGATGTACTCGCAAAAATTGACTACAATTCCATCAATTGTTTCAATAAATTCTTCAAAGTTATGAATATGCAAATAAGTCTCCACAGGCTTAATTGCATACTTATTCTGAAAACCAAAAAATGGATGTCTTGTCTTCATTTAAAAATATTGATTGTTTGTCTACACCAAGGACTTCGTGACTAATAGCTGTTTCTCCCGTTTCACCCAAAAACCACTTTTATAATATATGTTTCCATGGAAACCAAACACTCTACTATACGGGGAGACCGGGGCTAGTTGATGCATTTTTCAGACTTTCTTCTATAACTTATGATCTGAATGGCCAATTTCCATTGTCTTTGTATATTATAAAAGTTCAATCCTTCCTGCATGTAAACTGATATAGAAATCATTGTTTTGTGGTATATTTCTTCCTTTTTCAAGTATATTTCTTTGGAAGGTCGAGTGCATCAACTTGCCCCATGCGTGGGGCAAGTTGATGCAACCCATGGGGCACGTTGATGCATATTTTCTTCATTTACTTTGAAAGTCTGTGCGCTAGAAATAACAGTAAATTTGTCGTTTTCTTGGCCTAAAACTACGCTGAATTGACAGAAAAATGATTAACCTGTTGTCAAGTATCATTCTTATAACATTCAATAGCTTTATTTTGAAGTTTGACTAGCCTATGCTAAACTTGTGGAGTGAATCACTCAAGAGCCTGCTCCATTGCAACAAATAGGAAGAGATTGTACCCGAAACCCAGATCAAAATTTCCGTTACATGATTGCAACTAGGTTTGGGCAAATCAAACAATTTAAGCCTGCGCCACATGGAATATCATACAGATCCTTAAGCTAAACAAGGACAGTGTCTGTGTTTAGGCTGTATTGAGAAGGGGAGACCGGGGCTAGTTGATGCATTTTTCAGACTTTCTTCAATAACTTATGATCTAAATGGCCAATTTCCATTGTCGTTGTATTTTATAAAAGTTCTATCCTTCCTGCATGTAAACTGATATAGAAATCATTGAATTGTGGTACATTTCTTTAGCAGATTGAGTGCATCAACTTGCCCCAGGCTCATTGCATCAACTTGCCCCGACCACCCCCCACGTGACATGAAGCAATGTAGACAACTTGTGCAGATTATTTCCTATCAAAAGAAGTTGTCATACGGAAGCTCACACATTGAACTTCCTCTGCGAAATATTGAATTATGTATTATCAAAGCCGCATTTGCACGAAACGAAAATCTGCGAAAAACCATAAAATTTACTTTCATGTGAAAAACAACTTTTCCACGCCAAATCCACATTTCTTAGCCAAATTTCCCCAAACACCCGGAGAAGATGGGGACTTTCAAGGACTTTCTAACATATCATTGCTGATGCCATATATGAAGTATTTACATTTTTATTCCCAATGCATCAACTTGCCCCTGCATCAACTAGCCCCGGTCTCCCCTAATTCAATCTGATTCTGTAAAAAGACCTAAAATTTCTAACTTCTGTTTTGGACAGGACGTTTTACATATGCAATGTGATTATATCCTTCCCGGAAGCTGCAAAGCTCTGTATGTATCAAATTTTCACTAATGGGTGATATTTCCATCAATTAGTTAAAAATAATAAAAAAAAAAATGTGCATATGCAATTAAGCTTTTTTGCATAACTTAATTTGAGGATAGATGTCTAGGTTTTATTTTTGGTATCAAATTTGTGAATATACACCACCAACTTAGTGGGCTATAGCTTTCGTTCGAACTTCACTCTGAAAAAATGACCAAAAAATGATCAAAATTTCCAATTAAATCTTCAGAATCATGCATATGCAAATCAGCTAATTTGCATATTTATACTTCAAAATAAAGATCAATGTCTCAGCTTTATTTTGATACCAAATATGTTATTCTAAACCCAAAACCAAATGAGTTAAAGCGGATTGTTTAACTATACCCCATATACCATTTATTTTTTGCACCTAGTTGACCTTTGACATACTTAGACCTACTTCACCATTGATGCGGACAGAGAGACAGGGCTTAAGTGATTAAGGGGACATTGCTACATCGTTTAAGCATTGTCTCTTGCTTGTAACAAGTTGTCCTCCCTGGAACCATTTTTAGGCCTCGTACAGAAAACTTCTCCTAGTCTATTACTCATATGACAAAATTTTAGGGTAGTCCAAATTAAATGCTGTTGTAAATTAAATAGCAAAAGTTAGATTTACTACAAATAGGAAATGATAAAGTTATGACATGGAAAACTTTGCAGGAAAAGGAGAAATTGCTTGTTATCAGACAAATTAACTCACTTTGCATACTTCTAATCCTAATCAAATGGTTATATTTTCAAAATGGACATTAACCCTTTCCAAAACAGAAATACTTTAGACTAGTCTAAATTCAAAGGTGTTGCAGATGACAATTTCAAGTGATTGAAATTTTACATTGTTTGATCTTTTTGGTTAGAAAACATTATAGAAAATGAAGAAATTGCTTGTCACAAGCAATTTCTTCATTTTCTACAATGTTTTTTTTCCAAAGCCTTTTTCTTGAAGGGCGTTAAAAAGGCGCCAATGTGTGTTGAAATGGGTTAACCCATTACCAAACGTCAAAATTTTGGTCTGTTCCAAATTCAAAGATGTTGCAGACGTCAATTTCAAGTGAATGAAAGTTATTTTTTTTATGTGTTTTAGGGTAGAAAACATTGTGGAAAATAAAGAAATTGCTTGTCACAAGCAATTTCTTTATTTTCCACGATGTTTTCCAAAGCCATTATCTTTTGAGGAGTCAAAAAGAGTCATTGTGTGGTAATGGGTTAAAGTTTGCTATAGATATACCAGTAGAGAAAGTCTGTGATCCATCCCTTGTGTTCATGAGCTGTAGTGACAAGTTTACCACTCTCCGACTCCCACGTCTTTATTACACCATCTGAAAATATACACTTGAAAATGTTAAAATATATTCTCATTAACCATTTCCCAAACAAAATCTTATTATGACGCTCCCTAATAGAAAAGGCTTCGGAGAGTCTTGCGAACTCCTAACTTTCTAAAATATGCTAATAGAAAAGGCTTAGGATAATATAAAAGCAAAAGAATACATGAGCCGTCATAGACGGATTATGCTCCATGAATAAGTACTTGTCACCAAAAAAAAACACCTTTCATACATTAAGCCCCTTTTTCCACAACGGATTTTTTGTACACACATTATTTATAGAATATGGTCTAGAACATCTCATTTATCACATAAACTGTACAAAATTTCATTAAATTCTGCCCATTAGATAAAGAGAAATTAGAGAAAAACTAATTTTTACATTGAGGCCCCTTTATCCATGACGCAGCCTCAAATTAAGAAACAGAGAAAAAGGTCCTTAGGGATATTATCCTAGGGAGTTCACATGCGAAGTTTTATTGAATTTGGTCCGAGGGTTGCTGAGATCTGGCTGTGGACGGACACATGGACGGACGGACAGCATGGCGACTATATGCTCCCCCGAAATTTTTTCGGGGAGCATAAAAATGCTGATAACCAGCATTTTGCATCAACATTTTCTGTACTAAATTTTACACAAATTCAACCTTTAACATCATCAATTTTGTCGTCTTCAGCGTTAAATTTGGCTATCCTAAAGCCTTCATATATTTCCCTCTCCCAATTTGTGCATACAGTCAAACCTCTTTATGTCGAATGTCCCTTAGTCGAAGTTCTCCCTACGTCGAAGTAATTTTAAAGTCCCGATTGTATTGCTCTTTATTTCTATATATTTCAACCTCTATACGTCGTTTTCTCATGCTCGAACTTTCTCCCTACGTCGAACCAATTTAGAAGTCCCATCACCTATGTTTGCACACATTCACACCTCTATTCGACGAACCTCAAACTTACCTGATGACAATTGCAATCAAGTCAGTTTTTCACACCTTTCGACCCCGTCAATTCTATTAATCAACACAGGTGTTTGCCTTTATCGAATATCGATTTTTATCGGGATAGTGTTTGATTGTTTGTATTAGAGTTGAGGACGTCAAAATTGAGTGATTTAATGATTTGGAATAAAAAGGCTCGGGAAAATGTATGCAACGTTACATTTGTAATTCACAATGACAACAGACGCACCTTACGCTAATTCCACGCAGGACTTGTTTGGTGAAGGACCCGGTCAACCCGGGGGGATAGCCAGCAACTCCAACCGACATGACGTGCCCAAGGAAGGACCTGGTAACCAATCCGGGGGGATACTTGGGTCGTCTGTCAAACGTGGTACGGCAGTAAAGAGAAAATTATCCAACTACACAATCGACACTAAATACCAAGCAATTATGGCAGTAGAAATGAAAAAAGCAACGAAATCAAAAATTGCAGCTGACTTTGGCGTTCCTTTGAATACGCTTTCGACATGGCTAAAGAAGGCTGAGGACATCAAAAAAAGTTACCACTCAGGTGACTTCGGTCCTCAAAGAAAAAGGAACAGAGCGGTCCGCTTCCCAGAAGTTGAAGAGGCCGTTCTTAAATGGTTCAAAATGGTCAGAGACTCGAACATTCCTATCTCAGGACCCCTTCTCATGCAAAAAGCTGTGCATTTTGCAAGTGATTTGGGTGTTCCTGAGGATGAACTTAATTTTTCGACCGGTTGGCTCGAAAAATTTAAGGATCGTCACGGGATTGTGTTCAAGAAAGTCTGTGGCGAAGCCAAGTCAGTTGACAGCGATTCGGACAGCATGAAAGAGTGGTCAGAACGCCTCAAAACCATTCTATCACAATTCAGCCCAGAAAACATTTTCAACGCTGATGAAACCGGTCTGTTTTACCGCCTGCATAGTGACAAAACCTTAGAGTTTAAAGGTGTCAACTGCCATGGTGGTAAGCAAAGCAAAGAGCGCTTGACCGTCATGGTCTGTGCCAACATGACTGGCTGCGAAAAAACAAAGCTGTTCGTTATTGGCAAATCACGAAAACCACGTTGCTTCAAAAATGTCAAAACATTGCCAACTGACTACACGGCAAATAAGAAAGCGTGGATGACGTCAGACCTTTTCATTGAATGGCTGACGAAATTTGACAAGAAATTGAAATGTCAAAGACGAAAAGTTGCTCTTGTGATAGACAACTGTCCCGCACACCCAAATGTCCCTGGTCTTAAAGCAGTCACTCTTGTATTTCTGCCTCCGAATACAACGAGTATAACTCAACCAATGGACCAGGGAGTCATCCAATCACTGAAAGTGAATTACAGAAAACTAGTCTTGATGAGACAAGTTCAGTGCGTGGACGACAATGTCGAGTTCCAAATATCCATACTCGACGCCCTACGACTTCTACAACAGTCTTGGGCAAATGTCAAATCTGAGACAATCGCTAACTGTTTCAGACATGCTAAGTTTGTACCCAATGATCCACCCCCAACCCCCCTCTCCGATGATGAAGACGACATAGACGACGATCTCCCACTCATCTACCTACAGCCTGGTGTCACCCTCCAACAGTTCGCAGACGTCGACAACAACCTACCAACACATGAAGAAATTACAGAAGACAACATCGTACAGTCCATCATCCAACAGCGCCAAGTAGAAACTCCAGACAGCGACAACGAAGAAGACCAAGACAGAGACAATATCAGTGTACCACCTAGTGTAAAAACAACTTTTAGTGCTTTAGACATTGTTAGATCCTTTGTTGAATCACAAGACTCTGCTCCTGATAGTGCTTTCGGTGCTGTCGCACACCTTTTAAATTTTGTAAACAAGTGTGACTTATCTAGAAAACTGTACATTCAAAAATCCCTACCAGATATGTTTGCCATGGAAAAGCGCGATCTTTGAAATGCACACAAGGAAGAAAATGCTATATAGACATCCTACTGCAATGATATGTTGTAAGTTCAGTTAAAATCTTGTGAATAAAGTTGCAAGTTTTAAGTAAAGTTATAATATATAAAACAAAATGTTAACATGCTAGTTTGTCATTACATGTACTGTAATTAGTTTTTGTATCAAATGTATAATATAATAAATGAAATAAGATTATATTTGCTGTTGTTATTTTTGAACACTGATGAAACGATTTCGTGCTTATTGCTGTGCATAAAAGCGATGATGACCGATTGTCTCCAAAATATCCAAGATATCTCTTCGTCGAACATTCTATACGTCGAAGTTTTCTCGTAGGTCCCACGAAGTTCGACGTAGAGAGATTTGACTGTATTTTGACAGCTTTACAAATTGAAAGAAGACAGTACTGTTGCAGAAGACAAAATAGTTTGAGTTTATTGGGGTTTTACGCCGTTTTCAACTACCAGGGTCATATCGTGGCAACTGGAGCACCTTCCCATGGATTCCTGTTGTTTCTCAAACCAGTACTACCACAACACCCTTACTGAGCCTCCAGCTGCTCGCCCACTTAGGTTAACGATTTCAAACCCATTGGTGGGTGACAATTTTGTCAGAAAGGGTATTAGCCGCGGCCGGGTATCGAACCCGGGACCTCTTGTATGAGGGTCAGATGCGCTACCAACTGCGCTAAGGCCGCGGCCTAGAAGACAAAATAATTGATGTCTAAAAGAGAAAATGTGTATGTAATAGAATAGAAAATATCTAAGGAAAAGGATTAAATGCTGGTACTCACAATTTGCTTTTTTCTAAATTTTTAATTCTAGGAGCCCTCCACAAAAAAAGACCCCTTTTTCAGCAAAAATTGAGAGAGCGGAATGCACCTCCTATCTGGATCTGCGCATCTTATTCTATTAATCATTTTCACGAATTAACAATTGCCTGTTAACCCATTACCACTCATTGACTCTTTTGACTCCCCAAAATATAGGAGCTTTGGAAAACATTGTGACAAGCAATTTCTTCATTTCCAACAATATTTTCTACAAAACAAAGACAAAATTATAACAAAATTCATTCGCTGGACATTGTCGTCTGTACTATCTTTGAAATTGGACCAGTCTGAAATCTTGTCGTTTGGGTTTTTTAAGGGTTAAAGTTTCAATTACCGGTATTGCTGTGCCTGCCTGCACCACAATATAAACTGAAAATTTATTGTGTAACTGGTAATGTGCACCAAAATTAAGCTGGGACAACTCTATTTTGGTCGGCAAAGTCTGTTAGTTGAGCATCTTAGAGAAAACATTGCTGAAAAGGGGGTCACTACATAATGCAGAATGTCGTGGGTCACTTCTGATGCACTATATCAAACCCCATTCAATCAACCAAAGATGTCTCAAAAGTACTACAAAAACATATATTCAGTAATTTGAGACAATCATTCACTGATGATTGAACAATACAATAAGGTCTTAACTCATGGGAAAATTATTCTATTTGTATCAATATTTGGCAAGGTTGATCTTTCTTCCCTTTACCAATTAGGTATGATCAAATTATCATAATTTAGGTCAATTTTAATACTCAAGTTACCCTTTCTTAAACATTAAACTATGGCTTTATTATTGACCTTTCATTGGATATAGATTAAAAAATAACTCAAGAGAATACAAGAAAATTCAATGGTCAATGTTAAAAGTGTTTTTCTTTTTTACATTTTCTAAAATTATCTAGACATTGATATTTTTACTTGTAGACACAACATTGCAGAAGAAGTTTAACCCTTTCCCAAACAAGACCGGGTTTTGACGTCCCTAAGAGAAAAGGCTTGGGAAAACATTGAGGCAAAAGAAGAAAGTGCTGATTATCAGCACTTTCTTCTTTTGCCTCAATGTTTTCCCAAGCCTTTTGCCTCAATATTTTCTGTGCCATATTGTACAGAATATTCCATTTTAGTTACTTTAATGTTGTCGTCTGCAGCAGCTTTGAATTTGGACTACCCTAAAATTTTGTCATTTGGGAACGGGTTAAATAAAAACTTTTGGACAATTAATTTTTTTGTTGTTGTTTTTGTTGACAGACACCGACAGATAATAATTTACTACAATTATGCTCCTAATAGATGATTGATAAACAAGTATGATCAGGATCCATGCTAATGCCTCTCACAGTTTAACCCTTTCCCAAACAAGACCTGGTTTTGACAACCTTAATATATGAGGCTTGGGAAAACATTGAGGCAAAAGAAGAAAGTGCTGATAATCAGCACTTTCTCCTTTTGCCTCAATATTTTCTGAGCTGTATTGTGCACAAAAGCAACCTTAATTAACATTCATTTTGTCATCTGCAGCAGCTTTTCAATTGGACTACCTAAAAATTTTGTCATTTGAGAAAGGGTTAAACAAGTTATGAAAAAGCTGTAAATAAGAGCAGAGAATGAAGCTTAGTCAGGCTGTATTTATGCAAGCTGATCTGGGTCCATGAGTTGTGATGTACCATAAGGACTCTTTTCGAGCTCCATGCTCACTTGTTTATTACTAACTTTATACTCGGTGTATAATCACGCGACTCAGAATTTCCAATAATCTTCAATATCTTTTTCAATACTTAACCATTTTGAATTCGGTTTGAAGCAGAGAATGTGGGGAAATGCCAGGAATAAGCTGGACGTGTTGGTTTTTTGAAAAATCAACTGATAAAAAAGTTATTGAAGATAAACCAAAATTTTGGTTTATCTTCAATAACTTTTTTATCAGTTGTTTTTTCAAAAATCAACCATGTCCATCTAATGCGTGACGTATGTCCACATTCTCTGCTTCAAACCAAATTAAAATCGGTCCAGTATTTACAAAATTATTGAAGATTTTCTGAAAATACTGTATCATGTGATTATCCACCGTGTTTATATCAGCCTAAACAATCATTGGATTATAACCAGTATGATAGTCATAACAGATAAAATAGCTAAACTAATTAACCCTTTAAATTTTACCCTTCCTACCAGGTAATTATTCACATGATTGATTAGGGGAATTCCAATCTTTATCAATGGATTGCATTAGGTAATATTGCGTATCATAATCATTGCACCCCAAACCATGTGTTCCTATATCTCGCAGAACTGTTCCAGTGTATCAGTTTTCTTGGCCGCTGGGCAGCTTGGTCCCCGGGGTATGTTATCCCCCGCCCTGGGTATCTTGGCCCCCCTTTTTTCTCTTGTACATATTTCTATTGGAACTTGGGGTATTTTCAACTATTTTCACCGTTATTTTATGAGTGTCAATGGCTAGTTTGTTTTCTGTCATTTGTGAAATTTACTTTCAGCCAGCAACCCTGGCCAGGGGTATCTTGGCCCCCGCCCCTATTCCAAGTCAAAAATGCAAAAAATTATTTTGACCAAAACACATTTAACTTTGTAAACAAGCTTTACCGAGATGGAGTAATAGATGAGGATCTGAAACAATATCTAGTACCGAGATACGTACAAAAAGGAAAGTTGAAAGGTAATCCAAAACTCCACAAACCAAATGCACCTTATCGCACAATAGTCAGTGGCATAAATACACCTACAGAGAAGATTGCAGAATTAGCAGAACATGAGCTTAATGAGTATGTAGAGGAATCACCTTCTTATATACGGGATACTACAGATTTCATAACAAAGCTTGAAGAGATCAGAGAGCCTTTGCCTGAAAATACGGTTTTATTTTGCTTTGATGTAACAAAACTCTATCCTTCAGTTCCACGGAAAGAAGGCTTAGAAGCATGTGCAGAGGCTTTAGACAGCAGATCCAAACCATTGGCAAGCAAAAATGCTGTATTAGAAATGATTAAAATTGTACTAGACAATAATACATTCGAATTTGGAGAGAAAAATTACATTCAAAAAGAAGGTATCGCCATTGGTTCGAGATTAGGGAAAAACTTCGCCTGCGCGTACATGAGAAAGTGGGATGAGGCACTCCTACGATCGGAAAGAAAACCATACTTCTACAAGCGCTTCATAGATGACGGTTTTGGGATTTGGACAGGAAGCATAACAGAGCTTCAACAATTTGCAGATTATGCCAACAACATCCATCCCAATATTAAAGTGGAACTTAGATATGATCTCAAACAGATTGAATTTTTAGACACCCTGGTCAAACTAGAAAATGGTCATATCTACACTGACCTTTATATAAAACCATCCGACAAACAACTGTACATCAGGAACTCGTCAAACCATCCAACAAATACAAAGCGGGGATTAGCATATGGCCTCGGTTTACGCATACGACGCATATGTGAGAAAGAGTCCGATTACCAAAGACACAGGAAGGAACTAAAGATACAGCTAAGGAAGAGGGGTTATAGTGGAAAATTGATAGAATCACAGTTAAAACGAGTAGACAATCTGGACCGTCAATCATTCTTGCGCCAAAACAAAAAAGAAAATAAGACAACGAAGAGAGTACCGTTGGTAATAACATATACCAACCTTCTACCAGATGTCCATCAAATTGTCAAAAAACATATGAATGTCTTACATAGATCTGACAGGTTGAGGGATGTTTTCAACGACCCACCTCTAGTTTCATATAGACGTGACAAAAATCTGAGTGACACGCTCGTTCATGGTAAGACAAATAAAGCTGTGAAATGCAATTCCGAGAGCTGTAAAACTGGGTGTACAAACTGCAATCTTCTGTCCAGGGACCCTGTAAGTGACACATTACATCGGGTGACATACAACACTAATTCCACTGTCAATTGCCGTACAAGGAATGTCATTTATGCCATTTTATGCCATAAATGTAACTGTACCGTTTACGTTGGTGAGACAGAAAGGGAACTAAGGGAAAGAATGGTGGAACACCTCCGAGACATACGTTTAGGGAGGGATAAGCCTATTAATGTGCACTTTGGGAAAAATCACACACATGAAGATATGCGGTTTGTATGCCTAGAAAGGCTATATGGTGCGGAAAAGATTGAGAGACAATTACGGGAAAGCATTTGGATTAATAAACTTGCTACGGGACGTCCACAGGGCTGTAACGTCAAAGATACGAACAACGCTTTGACGTAGTATTGTTTAACGCGGGAATGACGTCGTGTTGATTTGGCGGCGACGTCGTGACGTCAACGCTTAACGCCGCCATTACTGTAAGCGTTAATATAAACAATTACATGTTATCATTATGTAGCATTAAAATTTGTACATTTTTATCTCTCGAAAAAGGCTTCCTAGCCGAAATATTGAGGTAGAGCAACTTTTAAAGATACATTTAACTTTGGTTTTTATTTACATTTGACAGTAGGTGTAACAGATCAAGATGTTGTTTTGTATTTTGGGGATCTCTGGAAAAGGATTTTAAGGGGAGTCAAGATACCCAGACCGGGGTATCTTGGCCCCCACCCCTATTTCAAGCCAAAAAGGTGAAAAATTGTTTTCACCAAAACACATTTAACTTAAACTTTGTTTTTTCTTTAAATTCAACAGTAGGAGTAAGGGTCTGAGATAAACTGCAACAATTCCGGACATTCATACCAAAAAATAAAATATATTTTTTTGTAATGATTTTTACCTAGACATAATTGGCAATTATTTACTTTGCTTAAAATTGACAAGAAAAGATAGTTCTTGCTTGATTAAGCATTTTTTTTAAATTTTTTTTTAAGCAGTCACCAATTGTTACGGATGTTACCTTGACATCACTGAAACAATGAAAATTATCATTAAACCTAATACAAGCACTCAAAACTGTGCTCAGGTCTGTATATCTAAAACACATGAATCAATTTAGAGCATAGTTTTTTTGCACTGAAGAAATTTATATGTAAAATATGTATTTTTCATTTGGTACAGACATTACTCAAAAAGATGAAACTTTAATGTTTTTTTCTGAAATTGTCAGAGTAAGGTTTTTCCATAATACAGTTTACAAAATCCTTTTGTAAAGGACAAGGTTCACTTTGTTCATAAATCGGCCCCAATTTTTCAGAAAAATGAAGTGTCTTTACAAAAAGTATTGGACATTTAAAATGAAAGAATAACATCTCAACCTTCTGAAAAGTGAATTTTTTTTCAATAAAAATGTAAATTTGTACGTCTAAATCGTTTTCAAAGTAAGGGTAGTTTGTTCTTTTTGCGGATTTTGCCTATTTTGCCAGCCTTCCGGTCTAAAGTTTTAATAGAGCGCAGCCCTTGCCCAAGCTTAAGAGAAAATAAATCTATGATTAAAGAAATTAGACAGTGGTCAGAATGGTTACTTAAAGGGGCGAGTTTTGCGACCTGTGTGTAAAAGGAAAAAATCGATACATTTTTCCGAGCCGGGTAAGGGTTGTTGCTATGCGACGTCACTGTACAACTTCGTAGCGCGTCATTTCCCACATTTCTACTTTCGATTTAGAGCCCGGAAAACTACAACAAATGATGGATGCAAACTTTCCGTACCTAATTCGTTACAAAAAAATTGTCAAAATGTATTCATAAGGTTTGATAAAAAGCCTACGACAAGTGATACCAGTGCTAGTGATCGGAAACTGTATGAAAAATCGAAACCTTCTAAGTGGTATAGTTTTCGGACGTTCAGCAGTTCGGATATGATCGGCTACACTTTTGCAACAAAGATTTGAGACAATCCAGAGTTCAACATTGATCGAATTTCCGATGCATACTATTGGACACTTGATATCACAACCAGTCATGCGTCCGATCGGCAAACATCGTTGAGGAATCGAATCAGCCGGAATGCAGGATTAAACTAAAGACAAACATGTATGGAAAGGGATTCAGGACAGTCTGATTGGACGTCTTTACATATCAAAATAACTCGATGGGGTGAGTGATAGATCTATTTATATATTCTGCTCATTATTGTCATCTGCACCAGCTTAAAACTAGAAGACCTGAAGGTCTTGAGTCGCTCCACAGGCCTGAGATTCTTTTAATATTTAACCCAAGTTTTGATTATATAGTTCAATACATGTGGTTCTTAGAGCAAGAAGAAAGGAAAGGGGAAGAAATTCCAGCTTAGGATGATACTGGCAATGTAAACAGATACATAGTCCACAAAATTGCCAAATGAACAATCAAAACTTAACTTTTTTTAAGATATATGCATCTTATGGTCATCGATAATTGTGTCCATGTCCTGTCTTGATAGGTCAAAATTTGTAGTTGCTAGAATGAAAACAAAGTCAAAATAAAGCCCAAAAAAGACAATTTTGTCAATTTCAAGGGCACATAACTCATGTTATAAATTTCAAATCATGCTGAAAATTGCACTCCCATAAGATCCTATTGTCACCAACATTCTGTCAAAGTTTTGTCTTGATTGATCAATATTTGTAGTTGCTAGAGTGAAATTAAAATCAAATAGAGCCAAAAATGACAATTTTGTCAATTTCAAAGGCACATAACTCATGATATAGTATTTAGATCAATCCAAAAATTAAACGTAGGCAAGATCTTATTGTCATCAACATTCTATTAAAGTTTTGTCTTGATTGATGAATATTTGTAGTTGCTAGAGTGAAAACAGTCAAAATAAAGCTGAAAATGACAATTTTGTCAATTTCAAGGGCACATAACTCATGATAGGAAATTCAGATCAAGCTGAAAATTGCACTCACACAAGATCTTATTGTCTTGAAGTTTTGTCTTGATTGATCAATATTTGTAGTTGCTAGAGTGAAATTAAAGTCAAATAGAGCCGAAAATGACAATTTTGTCAATTTCAAGGGCACATAACTCATGATATAAAATTTAGATCAAGCTGAAAATTATACCCAGGCAAGATCTTATAGTCACCAACATTCTGTGTAAGTTTTGTCTTGATTGATCAGTATTTGTAGTTGCTAGAATGAAAACAAATTCAAAATGAAGCCGAAAATGACAATTTTGTCAATTTCAAGGGCACATAACTCATGACATAAAATCAGATCAATCTGAAAATTAAACTGGGGCAAGATATTATCATTATAAACATTTTGACCAAGTTTTGTCTTGATTGGTCAATATTTGTAAGTGCTAGAGTGAAAACAAAGTCAAAACAGCCATTTTTTAATTCAAGGGCAGATAACTCAAGACTTTATGGTCCAATCAAAATAAATTGAAGGAATCTGATAGAGGACCACATGAGGATAATTCCTGTGAAGTTTGATTGAAATCCATCCAGTAGTTTCTGAGGAGAAGATTTTTAAAGAAAAAGTTGACGACTGGACGGACGGACGGACGCACGGACGCACGCACGACGGACACAACGCCATGACAATAGCCCGCTGGCCTGAAGGCCAGTGGAGCTAAAAATTGAACAAAATGCAGTTAATTTGTCCAGACTTTTTGTACATGTCAAAATATTAGATGGTGTGCATTTTTGATAGCAGCAGAATCTGTCAATCATTATACCTGATTTTGTATTTATTGTAACCACATGCAATAATGTATTTAAAATAAGCCTTTCAAAGTAAAGTGCAATATTTTCAAGTTGTCCATCTGGATCAGGCCTGTAGGAAGCAATTTTATAATGGGGTGGCTAAGCCCCAGTGTCTGATAATTGGGAGGGGGTTGGGGGTTGGGCTGAATTGGATTTTGTCTTAATTTTCAGTGTGAAATATGAAAAAATGGGCATTTTCGGCCAACTTTTGGGGCTTAGCCCCCCCCCCCCCCCCCCCACCGTAGCACCCCCTCTGTTCCTGCGGGCCTGTGGATAACTGCTGCAGACAACAGAATTGATAGTTTAAAAGACTGAG
This sequence comes from Fragum sueziense, assembly GCA_963680895.1. Classification (NCBI taxonomy): domain Eukaryota; kingdom Metazoa; phylum Mollusca; class Bivalvia; order Cardiida; family Cardiidae; genus Fragum; species Fragum sueziense. The sequence continues at coordinate 1,530,889 of OY804598.1, forward strand.
TATTTTGTGCACATAGTTCGGAAAATAATGGAAAAAAAGGAGAATAAAGTGCTGGTCACCATCATTGTCTTTTCCCAAACAATTCCTTTAATCATGGGATAACAAAACCAGACTCTAGGAAACGGTTTAAAGAGACAAAGTTTGCTTTTTGGTAGAATAATAATATTAATAATATGTCATGCACATCCACTGATTGTGCATAAACTGTTTTTCCTATAGTCAATACTTTTTCTTGTACATAAATTATATGTATCCTAAGTGCTGTGGCGGATCTAAACTAAAAGGGATGGTGGGGTTCAAACTAACTCCCACTCTAATACCTTTCATTTCATTTTCATGTTGATATTCAGTAAAAAATTGTGTAATAATAGGTCCCCCCCCCCCCCCCCCCCCGTCACAGAAATGGCATGAAAAATTATCATGAATTATGTGGGCACAGATTAATTACAAACTCTACCATGCAAATAGCATTCTATCTGGCATTGAAATGTATTTTTCATTTTTGCTACAACTTACATGTTTTCCAGATAAAAAGATTGATAATTATATGGCTGTCAGCCTGTCACAAACATCAACTGTTTTTTTACTTTTTACTTCTTTACAGATCTCTTTCATTATTTTGTCATACAAACTCTCATTTACTTTTGATTTCTCTTTACAGAAGAAATGAACCGCGTCTATAACAAGCCCAATTTGTTTCGATGTAGAGACCGTAGGTGAGAGGATATAGTAAACAACCTGGGATAATACTGGACATACTGGAAAAGCTGTTGTATTCGGGCTAATGTGAACAATTTGATAGACAGTTGGTCGTGAGTTGGAGAAGTGAAGTGAATTTGTCTTATAATCATTCTTTCTAATTATCAAGTTCTGAATTTACTAGACATTCATTATTGAAAATAACAATGCGTGTGGTATTATTGTTCATATAGTTTTGTCTTGGATAGGGTTAAACCATGATCAACTGTAAATCCCTCAAGTAAGACCTCGTCTCCACTAGGACGCGGAAGGGTTGCCGAAGGGTTCCCGATCGAAAAAATGTCAGGATCGGGATGCTTCGGCACACCTTCGGGATGATCGGGAACCCTTCTTCAACCCTTCTGGAAGCCATCTTAATGCTTCGGGAATGCTTCGGGAACCCTTCGGGATCAAAATAGGTTCGGCATCCAAATTTTAAAAGTTTTAAAATTTGGACGCCGATCTTTTAGTTCGGGAAAGCTTCGGGAAAGCTTCGGGATCGTCGGCACCCCTTCCTGAAACCTTCGGGAACCTTTCTGGACAATCTGCATCTCATCGGGTCCTATCTAACTACATTAAATCCATTGTAATACCCCGACCGGTCCACGAAAGGTTGCCGAAGGTCGACGTATTACATTTTGGTAAAATGTACCCTTTCTGTTCGTCTGTCTGTCCGTCTCTGCGTACGTGTGTCCACATCATGTGATCGCAAATTCCACCACATTTATGGTTAAATTCCGATGTACAGAATGTATCTAGTGTCATCTTGTGATTATTTTCAGAGGTTTTGAAATCAGGCAATGTCACAAAAGGGGGCTTAAGGTATACAGCCCATCATTAAAAAACCCACTTTCTAAAACACACTTGTAAATACACTTCACATAAGTTGATTCACCGTGCAAGATTTCAAGATCATGCTTCAAGAAGAAAATAATTTGCAAATATTAGTTTACTCTATATTCATAAGCAGGGTAGGTAATTTTGAACATTTATGTCAAATATTTCAATATCAATTTAAAGTATGCATTGATTCAAAATTCTAAACCATTCAAAATGCTTATGTACTCGTATTAAGAATGGAAATGTATCACAGTCTAGGAATTACTGGCACCTTTCAAATTTCGCCTCTGGCTCCTTGGTGCTAATGATGGGTTGCATACCTTAATTTAAAATATCTATGTATATTGTGATCTTAGACCTCAAGATCGCCACACAGACGTGGTTTGCGTGTATTGTTCTGTGTAATACAGGCCACGGCCATAGCGCATTCGGTAGCGTGTCGGACTTATAACATGGTCTCCCAAGTTCGATCCCCGGCCGCGGCGAATATCCTTTCAGACATTTGTGGCCGCAGCCATGGCGCAGTTGGTAGCGCATCTGCCTCTCATTCGAGAGGTCCCGGGTTCGATACCCGGCCGCAGCAAATACCCTTACTGACAAAAATGTCACCAATCAATGGTTTGATATCGTGAACCTATGTGGGGAGCAGCTGGAGGCTCGGTAAGGGTGTTGTGGTAGTACTGGTATGAAAAACGACAGAAATCCATGTTTAGGTGCCCCACCTAGATCACACCAGATGAATTTATAATAGGCAACAACCAAGGCTAAAAGAACTATACTTAAGAAGCCCTTATAATTATGGTACGGACTACCGACCAAAAGGCTTCTTAATTGCCACATGTTTACCATCGAGGGCACCGAGTTTATGGGGCATATTCCACTTTCCCTCGAATTCAGTGGCCATTTGTCGCCATTCCTCAGGAGTACTTGGAATAGCCATGTACTCGTCTTTAAACTCATCGAGGTGTGCAGTGCATACTTCTGGTACAATTCTACACACACTTTGCTTGCCAATACGGAAGTCATTACTCTCTTAAGAACAGAGCATATGTTAATCAATAGACCTCGGCTTTGGAGAGTAGAAAGTCATAGGCTAACGAAGCGTAACAGTCTCCGGTTGCCATATATCGCAATGTCGCTGGCGTTGCGGAAACTCGTGTTCCTGTTCTGAACGTGAGGCACAAGACGCTGAAGTATGTCGTCCCGCAATTCTTGCATTAATGTATTATATTGGCCATATTGCAACCTTCTTTCGTCAGAAAGCCAAGGTCAAACCCACCACCGACATCGTCGTCTTCGCCTCCTACGTAAATGTAGGGCCAGACCAATCATTGCAGCCTGTTCGGCTAGTACAAAGTACTGTAGAGCCAAAGCAAATTCTATGTCTCTCGCAGCCATAATATGTACGTGAACTGAAAATGTATCACTCGACTCTCCTATATATAGCTAGGAATTTACATCGGCAACATATCGGCATTGCTTCTTAGACTCTTCCGCATGTGATCGGCAGCCATTCTGCATGATCCGGAAACATTCGGCCAACAATCCTGAACCGATCGGCATACTTCTGCATTGGATCTGCATACTTCGGTAAGGTTTCGGCATGTCTTCGGCAACCATTCGCATACAGTTCTGCGTATCAATGCCGAAGGGATCCCGAAGGTAATTTTCATCCCGAATGCTTCCCGAAGTTAGCTATTTTTTCATCTGCAACCCTTCGGCAAGTGATCGGCGTCCTAGTGGAGACAGGCCCTAAATGAAGTCTTTCTGAGCTAGTATCTGTAAAGGTGGTCTTTGTTACATTGAAGACCCAATGTGGATCCTGATCAGACTTTAGATATGTAATTTTAATCTGATCAGGATCATACATTTTTTATATGCAGCTTTAAAACTTCTCTTTAGCATGGATCATCAAACAGAATTTAAGCACCAGCTGTAGGTGCTCATTGAAAGTTTCACAGAAATGATACATTCAACAAAATAGCTAAGTGAAACATTTGGAATTTGCAAATAATTTTGACAATTAAACTTTAACATAAAACAATATCAATGTTTTTAATATTTAAAGGGCCAATAAATATTTATTGGCATATCATCCAAAATGAATAACTTTTAAAAATATTTGATATTTCAATTACAGTTAATAAATCTATTTCCAAGCATTCTGATTTTCATTATGAAAAATATGCCTATTGGGAAGTTCTAAAAATAATTTTCAAAGACTAGGAATTGCTGATGACCAGTTTCTTTCCTACTTTAAACCTTTCCTGAACAAGACCCTGTTTTGCATCCCTAAGAAATAGCCTTGGGAAAACATTCAGGCAAAAGAAGAAAATGCTGACAACCAGAATTTTCTCCTTTTGTCTCAACATTTTCTGAACTATATCATGGTTAATTCAAGTTGTCTGAAGCAGCTATCACAATGGAACAGTCTAAATTTCAGCTGTTTGGGAAAGGCATAAATATTGTTGAAGCTTTTGTAATAATTGACTCAATCAGCAGTTTATCCATTCCCACATAATGACACTTTTTGACACTACTACAAAGGCTTTGGAAACATTGTGGAAAATGAAGAAACTGCTCATGACAATTTCTTCATTTCCCTTACTGTTTTCTATCTAGAAAGACAAAGAAAGCTAAACTTTCATTCACTTAAAATTGTCATAAGCAACATTTTTGAATTTGGACAAGCTTAAACTTTTGCTGTCTGGTGCACTGAGGATTGTGGTTTTGAATCCAGGTTTTGCCAATGTCTGGCATTAGACATTTGTTTCTCAAATGTGAATGAGTAATATTATGATTTGTCTGCATGGGATGAGCAACTATGGTAGTGGCTCAGAGTGGATGTTTTGTTTGTAAGGGCGTTAAAATTGCCAGGAACACATGGTTAGGTCATCAGCTGGCTCAACAAGACTGAAAATATGGATGTTACTTAACCCTTCCCAAACAAGAACTGGATTTAACATCCATAATGAAAATTCTATAGAAACATTAAAACAAAGGAAGAAAATGATGATAACCTGGGCCCCGTATTACTAAACATCTTACGATCAAGTTTTTGTGTAAACTGTGTAACAAGGCATCTGGTTGCACGAGAAATCCGACTGAGCCAATCAGGGCTGTTGTTACAAGTAATTATGCAAAAATCAAACGTACGATCGTTAGTAATACGGGCCCCTGCACTTTAATTGTTTGCATCAAGATTTTCTGGGTTTTATTGTACCAAAATCACATCTTTATGTACATCAATTTTGTGGTTTCGATTTGGAACAGTCTAATTTGATGTCTTTGGGAATGGTATAAACTCCATGCATTCAACCAGTTCTCTTTACCCTTTCCCAAACATGACTTATTTTTATGACCATTATCAAGTTTTTTTCTATGAAAGTATTGAGAGGAATTAGGAAAATGCTGATGACCAGCATTTTCTCCCTTTCCCACAATAATTTTAAGGCTATAGCATGCACACTTTCTAACCCCTGCCAAAACTTATTTTAGTTCTAGATCCATTCTAAAACGTTCTGGAACATTAAATGGCAGTTCTATTATTGTTCTATAACTGCCATTTAACGTTCCAGAACAAACAGTTCTAGAACTAAAATAAGTTCTTGAACTGTTTTCGCTGGGGTAAATTCCCTTATACTCATTTAGTTCAGATCAATACTTTGTTGTTTTGGAAAGGTTAGGTTCTTAACTTGAAAGGATCCAATCTCACATTGATCTACATTTAGTTTCAGACTAGAACTGCCGAGGAAGTCTTTGAAACTTTGTTTTTAGCTCACCTGCGTACTTCTGTTGTGGTCACTCACTGTCCATTGTCCATCTGATCACAATTTGTTGTTTACACTCCACAAGTTTTACTAAATATTGACCAAAATTTGTCTAAACATATATGACCATAAGTTCTCTAGATAGCCATTTTTCGTCAATTTTGGAAAATTTGACCTTGGCAAATGACCTTGAACTGGATGAATGACCTTGACCTAAATGAATAACCTTGACTAGTTTCTTAAAAGAAAGGCCTTTCTAGTTACATCACATTTGAGAAATATGAAAGTCATAAGCTGTTTCACTTCAAAGTTTATGACCAATTTCAAGATTTGATTGCCATTTTCTGACAAACAGTTGCCATGGTAATACAATAATCATGTTGTCAAATGTGCTTGATTTCCACTTTCATTCTTAAAAAGTAACATTTGTTCCATGACAGAAGCTGTATCTCACCATGATATATTTATAGATTTGACATTATATTGTCCTATCAAATGATCTACAATGCTTTTGGTCTTTTTAAAGGTAGTTACACAATTTGACCTTGAAAAATGACCTTGACCTTAAACAAATGACCTTGACTTGCTTCTCAACAGATAGACCCTATCTGTGTCATCATGTATGCCAAATATTAAAGCCATATCTTGTATCATCTCCAAGTTATGACCAATTCTGTGATTTAAGTTTAATACCATAATTACCATGAAAATCTACAATATTTCGCGCTTGCACATTTCCAAAACTTTCATATATCATTAATGTTATTATAAACATGTTATTGGACACGAGAAAATCTTTTATTTCTTAGAAATCCTGATTAATTTGTCCATTAGCAGTGTCATTGTGAGAGAAATTATAAATGTGGTTACCATGGCAACCACAAACGTAGTATGTGTGTGGTTCGTATGTTTTTGCAAATACGGTACTTGGAGTGATCAAATATCAACATTTCAGTAAAATTTGAGATGGGGCCATTTTTGGCCCAAAGTGAACCTTGTCCTTTATATACAGCACAGTTTTATGAAAATATTGCTGTTATTACCTAACAAGAGGTGTTTGTAAAACATATGCCCCGTCAAGGACCTATCTTAGATGTAGATCAAACTCTGAGGTCAAGTTCACAAGGTCCAAGGTCAAATGTGAAAGGTCTTGGTAGGAGGTGTCTATGTGTGAAATATCAAGGCTGTAGGTGTAAAAGGACACGAGATATAAGCCAGGTTAAAGATTTTTAAAAGTAGGTCAAACTCCAAGGTCAAGGTCACACAGGCCAAGGTCATGGTCAAATGTGAAAGGTCTTGGTAGGAGGTGTCCATGCGTAAAGTATCAAGTCTGTATAGGTGACAGGACATGAAATATAGGACAGTTTAAAGCTTTTTAAAAGTAGGTCAAACTCCAAATTCAAGGTCAAAGGTCATGGTCAAAAGTAAAAAGTCTTGGTTTGAAGTGACCATGTGTGAAATTGCGAGTGAGTCTATTTTTATACTTCAAAATTTCATGCTGATTTTTGTCACACAAAACATTCGAAAATTTTGGTATTTTTGAAATGAAAAATAAAACAAGAGGCCCAAGAGGGCCTGAATCGCTCCACTGGCTTAAGTGGAAGAATTATCCCATGATTTCTTGTAAGCCTTACACAGCCAAATCTTGCAATTTGTTAATAAATTTGCAAAGTCTGGTTCAAATTGGCCAAATTAATGGTTGATTTTTAAAGAATTTTCTTATGATTTCTCTAAGTCTGATAAGCCCCTTCCTCCCTGCCACAGCCACATTTTTTGACAAATATAAAAATTTGTGAATAAATTTAAAAATTTTAAAAAGAATGACTCAAGGCACATTCCTGCAAAGTTTGGTTCAATTAAGCACACTGAGAGACTAAGTCTAAGTCTGATAAGCCCCTTCCTCCCTGCCACAGCCACATTTTTTGACAAATATAAAAATTTGTGAATAAATTCAAAAATTTTAAAAAGAGAGACTCAAAGAACATTCCTGCAAAGTTTGGTTCAAATTGGCCGTATGGTTGATTTTTAAAGAATTTTCTTATGATTTCTGATAAGCCCCGCCCTGCCACGCCCACATTTTTTGACGAATCAAAAATTCGTGAACAAGTTCTAAAAAGGGTCACTAAAGGAACATTTCTGCCAAGTTTTGTCAAAATTGGCCCACTTGTATAAGAGGAGAAGATGTTTAAAGAACAAGTTAACAGACGCACGGACGGCCACACGACGGCCACAACGCCATGACAATAGCTTGCTGGCCTTCGGCCAGTGGAGCTAAAAATGTATGAGAATGATTGTTAGTATGAGGTCTAACTGATATTTTTTCATGTTTGTATTTGTTTTTCATGTTAATTTCTATCGTTTGTAAACTTATCTTGCTCACCAGGACTTTATGGTGGAAACAAAGGATAAAACTAACAAGAGGCCCAAGAGGGCCTGAATCGCTCCACTGGCTAAAGTGGAAGAATTATCCAAAGATTTCTTGTAAGCCTTACACAGCCAAATCTTGAAATTTGTGAATGAATTTTAAAGAGAGACTCAAAGAACATTCTTGCAAAGTCTGGTTCAAATTGGCCTAATGGTTGATTTTTTAAAGAATTTTCTTATGATTTCTCTAAGTCTGATAAGCCCCTTTCTCCCTGCCACGACCACATTTTTTTACCAATGGAAAAAATTGTGAACAAATTTTAAAAAGAATGACTCAAGGCACATTCCTGCAAAGTTTGGTTCAATTGGGCACACAGGTTGATTTTTAAAGAATTTTCTTATGATTTCTTTAAGTACGATAACCCCTTCCTCCCTGCCATGCCCACTTTTTTTGACAAATGTAAAACTTTGTGAATAAATTTTGAAAAGAAAGACTCAAAGAACATTCCTGCAAAGCCTGGTTCAAATTGATCATATGGTTGATTTTTAAAGAATTTTCTTATGATTTCTATTAGTCTGATAAGCCTCTTTCTCCCTGCCACAGCAACATTTTTTGACAAATGTAAAAATTTGCGAACAAATTTTGAAAAGAATGACTCAAGGCACATTCCTGACAGGTTTGGTTCAAATTGGCCCAATGGTTGATTTTTAAAGAATTTTCTTATGTCTGATAAGCCCCTTTCTCCATGCCACGGCCACATTTTTTGACAAATGTAAAAATTTGTGAACAAATTTTGAACAGAATGACTCAAGGCACATTCCTGCCAGGTTTGGTTAAAATTGGCCCAATGGTTGATTTTTAAAGAATTTTCTTATGATTTCTCTAAGTCTGATAAGCCCCTTTCTCCATGCCACGGCCACATTTTTTGACAAATGTAAAAATTTGTGAACAAATTTTGAACAGAATGACTCAAGGCACATTCCTGCCAGGTTTGGTTAAAATTGGCCCAATGGTTGATTTTTAAAGAATTTTCTTATGATTTCTCTAAGTCTAATAAGCCCCGCCCTGCCACGCCCACATTTTTTGACGAATCAAAAATTCGCGAACAAGTTTTGAAAAGGGTCACTCAAGGAACATTCCTGCCAAGTTTGGTCAAAATTGACCCACTGGTATAAGAGGAGAAGATGTTTAAAGAAAAAGTTAACGGACGCACGGACGCACGGACGCACGCACGACGGACACAACGCCATGACAATAGCTTGCTGGCCTTCGGCCAGTGGAGCTAAAAAATTGCTTATCACAAGCAATTTCTTCATTTTCCACAATGTTTTCAAAAGCCTTTATCTTGCAGGGTGTTGAAAGGCGTCACTGTGTGGTAATGGGTTAAACAGTGGACTCTTAATAATTATATAATCCTGTTATAAGACATTCATTGCAAATTAGCAATTTCCTGTCTGCAAAAACTTAAAATTTTGAGAACAATATACTCCCTTTTTAGCTTTTTTCTGTTAATTGCAATAATTATCTTGACAAATAGACATTGCAGTTAAAAAGAATCCACTGTTTAGTGCATTTTCTCTTTTCTCAAACGATAAAAATTCAGACTGTCAAGATTTGACAGCTACTGCAGGTGATGAATTGGGTTACAAAACTATATGGAATTTGTGAACATTACAGAACAGAAAATACTGAAGGAAAAGGAGCAAGTGCTAATAATCAGCATTTTGTTTTTTCTTTCAAAGTTTTCTGACACTAAATTCCTTCAGAGACATGAAAACATGGTCTTGTTAGGGAAAGGGTTAATGAACGTTGAATTGATTTTCATGTGACTAAAATTCAACACAAAAGTTCTAAGAAGGGTGTCTCAAATAAAAAATGGTCTTGGAGATGTTTTGAAAATTCAAAGTAAAAATAAAAAAATTGCAAAAAGTCACCTAAGGAACATTCTGGCAAAGTACACTCATAATATGTCCAGTGATTACAGAAGCGGCAATCAATGAAAAATTTTCTAATGATTTCTGATAAGCCCCATCCTGCCATGCACCCATTTTTGGACAAAAAACAGTTTTTTTCTAACATTTGACCGCTTGACCTAGTTTTCAACCCCAGTGACCCAATTTCAATCCTTCAATGATTTCATCAAAACAATCACTCTGACCTCTTTTCAGATTGACTGGGCAGAAAATATGACCTCTGAAGGGCATACAAGGTTTTTCTAAGATTTGACCTAATAAAGATTTATGTTTAATTAAAGAACTTTTTCATGGTTTGTCATATTCTGATAAGCCCTACCCTGCCGCACCCAAATTTATAGACCAATTAAAATTTTACTAACAAAGTATTATTGAATAACAAAGTATGGTCGAAAGTAACAAAGTATGGTTGATTTTAAGAATTTCTCGTGATTTCTCCCATTCTGATAAGCCACGCCCTGCAATGCCCACATTTATGGACCAATCAAAATTTCATGAACAAGTTAAGTATAGGGTCACTTAAGGTGCATTTCTACCAAGTTTAATTGAAATTGGCCCAATCGTTGATTTTTAAAGAATTTAACAATTATTTTGTGATTTTTCTAAGTCAGATAAGCCCGGCCCTGCCACACTCAAATTTATGGACTAATAAAAATTTCACGAACAAGTTAAGTAAAGACTCACCCGATGTACATTTCTGCCAATTTTGGTCAAAATTGGCCGAATGGTAGATTTTTAAAGAATTATTTTGTGATTTCTCTAAGTCTGATAAGCCCAGCCTGGCCACGCCCACATTTATGGAGCAATCAAAGTTCTTTAAACAATTTAAGTATAGGGTCACCTAAGGAACATTCCTTCAAAGTTTGGTCAAAATTGACCAACTGGTTTGAGAGGAGAAGATTTTCAAAGAATTATTTTGTGATTTCTCGAAATTTGATAAGCCCCGCCCTGCCACACCCACATTTATAGACCAATCAAAATTTCGCTGACAAGTTAAGTAAAGAGTCACCCAAGGTACATTTCTGCCAAGTTTGGTCAAAGTTGGCCAAATGGTTGATTTTTAAAGAATTATTTTGTGATTTCTCTAAGTCTGATAAGCCCCTCCCTGCCACGCCCACATTTATGGACCAATCAAAATTCTTTGAACAATCTAAGTAAAGGGTCACCCGATGTACATTTCTGCCAAGTTTGGTCAAAATTGGCCGAATGGTTGATTTTTAAAGAATTATTTTGTGATTTCTCTAAGTCTGATAAGCCCCGCCCTGCCACGCCCACATTTATGGACCAATCAAAGTTCTTTAAACAATTTTAGTATAGGGTCACCTAAGGAACATTCCTTCAAAGTTTGGTCAAAATTGACCAACTGGTTTGAGAGGAGAAGATTTTCAAAGAATTATTTTGTGATTTCTCAAAATTTGATAAGCTCCGCCCTGCCACGCCCACATTTATAGGCCAATCAAAATTTCACTGACAAGTTAAGTAAAGAGTCACCCAAGGTACATTTCTGCCAAGTTTGGTCAAAGTTGGCCAAATGGTTGATTTTTAAAGAATTATTTTGTGATTTCTCTAAGTCTGATAAGCCCCGCCCTGCCACGCCCACATTTATGGACCAATCAAAATTCTTTGAACAATTTAAGTAAAGGGTCACCCAAGGAACATTCCTGCAAAGTTTGGTCAAAATTGGCCCACTGGTTTGAGAGGAGAAGATTTTTAAAGAAAAAGTTAACGGACGCACGGACGCACGGACGCACGCACGACGGACACACCGCCATGACAATAGCTCGCTGGCCTTCGGCCAGTGGAGCTAAAAAACCATCAGAACAGGACCAGCTAACACTCTAAAATTGTTCACTTTATTAGTTTAATATGTTTTTTATCATTTTGAACATTCTATTTGACTGTGCTCACTTTTGAACGCTTATTTTTTTCATCAAAATTTCAAAACTAACGGTGTTGCAGTTTATCTCAGAAGGACCCATAACACGGCCACCAATCCCTCTCATTCATTGCAAAATGCTATGAGTGAAATCTCAGAAGAGGGACTTCCGGCTATGAAGAAACGGGACCCATTTTGTGAATGCAAACACACGTTGTTACTTTAAATCAGTGATTTTGCCAGTTTTTGGCTGATTCTCAAAAATCGGAGAATGCTATTCGATGGTGAGTGTATTTAAACTTCTTTTGGAGTATGTCTCCTCGGCATTGTCTCACCGTGTTTGCTTCAAACTGCTTTGTCATGCGATCACAGTGCTGTGTTTTGAAGATGTGTCAAAATTGATCGAAAAATTATGGTTTAAATACTACTATAATCCCCTTCTATACAGGTCCCATAAGCTTTGAATGCTTTATCTTATATATGAGCCGCGTCGAGCGATTTGGGGTCTTAATGACATTTGGATCAAGTCTGGTTTTTCCGTGATTTAAATGACGTCATTTTCCTACGTAATGTGAGATCGTGTTTGTAAACATATTGAAATCCTTTTTCGCGAGTGTTTTTGTGATTATTTAACGGAATGAAACTTACAGACATGGAAGACGAGTTAGCTGTAAGTATATTTTATTCATTTTAGCAACTGTGCGGCTATTTATGGTGGCAAAATGTGTGAAAACATGAAAGTCGACCGTGTGTTTCTCAGTGAAGGTCATTAAAAAACGAGGATAAAAATAGAAAGTTTAAAAATAACTGCAACGCTTGCCACATTTATAATCTACCTGGTTCCATGTTTTGTATGCTTTCTACTAATTCAATGAATCGTCCCTTGGTCTTTTGCAGAACTTTGTAATCTAATACTTGATCAGAACTTCTTTAAATCGTTGATTATCTTGTCGGCCTAGATAGACTAGTAGGCCTAGATCTAGTCGAAGTAGATCTAGATCGTTGCATGACTTGCTTGATACAGTACTGCAGTAGATCTAGTGCTACTAAAATGTAAATTGATATGAAACAATTCTGTTTTTGACAAATAATGCATTTGGGCACGTTTTACGAGATATTTTGGTTTCATTTTTTTTTCACTTTTTTGAAAGTTTAAACTAATAAATATCTTCTGGATATAGCATCGGGGTGCATATCGCAGTTGGTAGCACGGTGCGCTTAAACGCTTTTTTACTTTCTCGGCGTGGGTTCGAGGCCCAACCGCGTAAGATGATTTTTCAATTTTAAAGTTTTTATAACATCTGGTTTATCCTTTATTAATTTTTTCAGGACCTGGAAAGCATTATATCAGATCTATCATCACATTTGACAGCACACTTTCCTAGCGCAACAGGTAGGCCTATGCAAAAATCTCATCTTCTTATTTTTTTAACAACAAAAAGGGTAAAAAGCCAAAATTGTAGGTTTTATCAAATAACCACATGTTTTAACATAACGAATTTTATAATCCTTTAAAAAAATCGATTGCACCTAACATGTGAACAAAGATCAGACTTCACAAGCATGCAAGCTGATCTTTGTCCACCCTCTAATAAACTAAATCAAACATTGTTTACTTTTGGCCAAGCACCTTAATTAGAACAAGAGATCAGTTTGTATTTCAGTTTTATTTATTTCAGGAACGAGACCTGTGTTCGACAATGTAGAGAAACTGACTTTCACTTTTGATTTTAGCCAAAATGTATGCCTGCCTAACTTTTCAAGACAGATGGGACCGCTGTATTTCATGGTATTGACAAAATTTCAATTTTTTGGATTTTGATCTGACGGTATTCCCAAAAATACAGCTTCCTCATAGATGAAGATCAAACAATCGGATCAGATGGATCTAAAACTCACGGGCCGCATGTCGTGTGGTAGATTGGGCCCTCAATACACACGGAAATCAGTCAAGATATTTCTCCATTCATGGTGACAACTGCCTCTGCGGATATTTTGTTTCTACTTTAAAAATGTTATTATGATTAATTGTCTAATTCAATGAGATGTTGAGTAACATAATGAAAATTGCCCCGGTGTTCAGGATAAGAACCCCTTATTAGCTCCTCGCAAAGTGTTCCATGAATTACCAACAATGAGCAACAAAATTTTCAATTCTAAGACATCGTAACTAGAACCAACTTCAGTAGGATCAAGCTAGATTTTCCTTATTTATCAAATGTGAGCCGTGATCTTGACAAATTTTTTTAGGATATACACACAGTCTGATTCGGATCAATGTTGTTTTTTAATAGCTTCTCTATGAGCTGTAGCAACCACGAGACATAATCAGACATCAAATGCATACATCCTGATCTTGTGACATTTTCCAAATCTGGCTTCATACGTGTTTAGAAAAGAGAGATAAAGTAGAGACTATACAAATTGTCTTTTCTCGTGCGTTGATTTAACGATTGTATTGTATGTGGCGAAAGATGACAAGACAGAATTCAACTATCAAATATCTTATTCAGGTCCCAGATAAAGTTCCATTAAATTTTGTTAATATTTGACAATCTTAAGAATAACGTCGTTGTAAATGCAAAACCTCGTATCTCGTTTTTGGAAAATTTTAAAGGAGAGGGAAAAAAGTGAAATAACTTTTTCCAAACTGAAATGTTTTACTTGAAAGGACATATTGTTCATAAATAATGTATCATTGATACTGATCGGTAAAATTTTGTCAAAACCTGCGAGAATTGTCTAAACTGGACACACACGTTTGTACTTTGAAAATCGCAAGAATCGACATACGAGGTTTTGCATTTACACCGACGATAAGCTTTTTTCTAAATGAACAATGATAATCAATGAGCATCATCTCACATTTATTTTTTGTATGATGAGTTGAATCTAAAGTGTTGTATCTCACTATGGGAGTTATGCGGAGAAGTAAACATCTTAATATCGTCGTTTAATTGGCAATTCATGTGTTTATTGACTGATTGATTGATTGGTCCGTTGATTGATTGATTCAAATCTTTGTCACAACATATTTTATAGATCACACCCGTTGTTTGGTTGATGGAAGTTTTGCTCACATAACACATCTGTATTAACACACTGACTATGAACGTTGGACCAACTTCATGATTTGGTGAAGAAATCTTCTACGACAAACGGAGCCGGTATGTTTCCAATTGTGGCGATGGATGGATTGGAAAACATACCTAATTGAGTGGTTTATACCTATTACTAAAATACGGTTAGAATGTTAATTTAATCTTAAATTAGGTTTAAGATAATTAAATAGGGAACGATTTTATCCTATTTACCGTGACATATTTTCGGACAAAAATATAGTATTTCGTAAGTGTTGTTGTAAACTCTCCTAGCTACGGCTTTAATCATATCGTAGTTACGCTATTTTATAACAACACCCAAGGTTTATCAATATCTTACCGTAAACCGAGTTTATTGAATAGCACAACTATTGTTACTATTAGGTCTGGAATGCTAACAAATAAACAATATTTTCTGTTAAAAGTTCAGCCTGTTAATACTCCTAATCTTCCATTTTATGAAGAATGTTTTTCATGTGTTCAAAGTGACATTTTTCAATTCATCATCAACGATGAATGCTTTTTTTATCCGCACTTATATTCAGTAGATCTATTTTCCATATTTCTTCCACCATTTTACTTATTAAATTATGTGTAATTGTTTATCAACATACTATTTTCTATCAAACCCAATCAAATAAAGTGATTTTTGTGGTTATTACATTAAACGTGTGCTAATAAGATTGTCTATACATGTATTCCGCATATTTAAATTTTACAGAAAGTACCAGTATTTCCAGTTTCTGCTGAAGAACAATGTATACTTGCTGTCAAAGAAAGTCAGAATGTTGCTGAGAAGAAGATGACTACTCTGAAAGACTCTGCATGTCGGTTAAATGAAGCACAAACACACCTGGAACAATGTAGCCTAGAGGACTTTGTCGACAACGTCGAGATTACTTACCGTATCTTAAACAGTTCGGCCTTACAAACGACCAGTTTATCAGGACATATTTTTCCCTTAGAACGCTGATTATTGATTAATTCATGAATTGACATGTAAATGATGTATTTTACAATTAATTTCATATAAGATATTGAACTCTGTGTCGAGAATTAATGTCAAAACCACAAAAAATGAACGTTTGTATATTTGTTGAATTAGGTTGCTAGGCAACTAACCGTTCGTTCGTTTATAGAATAGTAATGTACATGTATGAACATTTTTTAAGTTACCATTGTGCTCATGCACCATTCACTTTTACATAAGTATTAGTTTCATTTATCAGTGAAAAATATTTTCATGAACATCAAACATATTTCAAATTTTGAAGCGCAATAAACCTGACGTTACTGACGTATATAAGAAATATACATGACGTTCGGAACGGTGGTGTACTTCGCATGGCTGTTTCGACGGCAATTTTCAAGATATATGTGAAATTTTGTTATCAAATGACTCGTAAATGGCCACACTTCAATTTTCAATCAAAAATAAAAATTCGACCAAAATGTCATTTAGACCCCTTTTTGCCTGACGCGGCTCATATATATCCATTAAAATCCAAAGACTGATTTTCTGATAGAGAGAAAAAGCAAAAAAAGTAATTTGCTATGAAGAAGAGAGAGCAGCTATGAAGAAGAGAGATCAGCTATGAAGAAGATATAATATGCTATGAATAAGAGCTCGTATATTCAAAGCGTCGGGTTTTGACTTAATTTTGCCTTTTCGCTATAATTTTCGCTCGGAAAATGATACGAACTTATTGTTAATACTATTTCACATTTGGGATTGTAAGATCAATCTAATTTCAAAATTAGCCTACTTCAAGACTTTTCATTATACAATGTGGTTATATTTGGAATGATGATAAAATTATGTAAATAACATAGGCCTGCACATGCGGACACCAATGTCATTGTAAACTATTTAGGCAAAACTTGGCAAACCGTATAAGAACCCTAATTTTTAATAATTTAAGCCTACGCAAGATACATTGCATGTATTTTGAATGAAAACCGGTCTAATTTACATGTTTTAGCGGCCAGTCGAGCTATTGTCATTCCGTTGTGTCCGTGATGCGTCCGTCGGTTATTTTTTTCTTGTATGCACTCTAGAGGCCACATTTTTGTCCGAGCAATCTGAAAGTTGGTCAGAATTAGGTTATTTCCTCTAAGACCCCCACACACACGACAGCCTCCGGAAGTCGCCCTTAGAGGCAAAAGTCGAAATTTTTAAACGGGGAACAGTTGACTGTAAATCCAATAAAATAACCATCTTACCGGCTTTTAACGAATTCATTCAATTTTATTATTTTTGTTCAACTTAAAACTTCGCTTTATTATTGTATATTGAATGCACGTGCGCTTTATCGGTGTATATTGAATGCACATGCGACGTCATTGTTTTCTCCGCATGTTTTGGGAGCCTCGTTTTGATAATGTCGATTTGTTACTATTTTTAGTAACAACTCTCATGTATACAACATTAATTTCCCATAAACCCGTTGTTTGCCTCCGGAAGTTAATCCGAGTATTCTCTGATGAAAATTCGCTCTTTGATATTTGTATGTCGCTATTTACATGAAAGCGCTGTCCCATTCAAAAACAAAAGAAAATTCCGACACAAGTTATGTCGCCGTGTCGGACTTTTCTTTTGTTTTTGAATGGGACAGCACTCTTTTGGAAATAGCGACATCCAAATATCAACGAGCGAATTTTCATCCGAAAAGACTAGGATTTCCGGAAGTGTTCTGTGGGTACGGACTAAAACATAATTGAAAGGACTCAATTGTCCTGTTGAAAATGCAGACGAGTTCGCATAGGATCAACTGGGGTCAAAAATTAGGTCACAAGTTCAAACCTTGTATGCACTCTAGATGCCAAATTTGTTGTCCGATTAACGTGAAATTCAGTCAGAATGGTCGTCTTGATAAAATCTAGAACATATTTAAATTTCTCCAAAATTCCGACAATAGCCAGAACAGGAGCTTTAGTTCCCCCCCCCCCCCCCCCCCCCCATTAAAATATTTCCAGTCCTATGCGCCTGTAAGTTACCGGTTTGCATTAAATACATGTTTAAGCTGCATAACAATAAATATCGTTCTATCGTCTAGAATTTGATTTTTCAAATGGAAATTTGTAAAAGGTATTGGAATTTCTGTCTTCCATCCTTCCTAAACGCATAACCATTCAGTATATGTGAGTGCCAAGAAAGAATTCTGAAGTCCGCGCTTCTTCATAGCTTGCTCCCTCTTATTCATAGCTACTCTCGCTTCTTCATAGCTTACTGCTCTTCTTCATTGCATACTTGTTTTTCTCATAAATAAACAAAGATTTTGAAAATCGTACGTGCGGAATACTAAAAGAGACCATAAAATAGTAGACTGAACATGTTTCATTCGAAAAATGCATATGGGTATGTTCAAAAATAATGAAGCAAGAAATTATTTTTTTGGTGAATTTTAGATGCTAAAATAGGACAAAATCTTTGTTTGCATCATGAAAGAAAATGGTTCAAATTTGATAAATTACTAGGGCCGTGATGATAAGTGCAAACATAAATTCACAAATAAGGCTTTGCTTTAAACTTTTAGTTAAATTTTGTGAAAAAAATGACAATATTTGGTACCTCATTGGAACCAAATAAATCATTCAATCAGTGTTTTTTCACTATTTCAAATAAAAATATGTAATATTCAAAGCTTGCAATGCCAAAAAACATTGCGTAGCTATAAACAAAATTGAAAAATTAAGATTTTTAACTTTTTTTACCTACTTTTTTTAAATGTGTACCTCTAAAAGTTTTGTTTATGTTTGTCTTGAGTGGAGAAGGATTGAAAAACTCAATGTTTACTAGAATTTATGATATTCCTAAAAGAAAGGCCAAATTTCGTCAATGTATGTCAAAAGTTGCTTCAGATATTGCTTGTTAAAAATGGTGCATAATGTGGATATATTTCGTACACTTGGGACAATTGATCAAGATAAGAAAAATGACACATACACAAGCAACTATAACACAAAAAATTGATATTATTTATACTTGGCATTATACTTGGCATTAAAAAGCCATGTTCCCATTTTCAAATTATGGCACTAGCACTTGTTCTAGGAAATCTTATAATTTATAACAAGAGCAAGAGCATTTGAAATTTCAAAAATGTATTCATCTTTCACTAAAGCTGCAAACAGCAAATAAGTGTAAATTTTAAAGTATTTACTCATCTTTATCCTTACAATGCTAAAACAATTAAACATGAGGAAATCTTAAAGTATTTTTCAGAATAATAAACCATGTTTGTACACTTGGGACATTTATGTATGGAAAGGCATAAAACACCCAATTTACAAATAAACATTTTATCCTTTTGTGATTAAAAAATATCTCTAATAATAATACTGATATACTAACATATACATGGAAATGATGGAATAGTGCTTTTTAATTCACTTTTGAAACATCAGGATGTTTGAATCATATCATACGAATATCGACAAAAAGAAATTTACAGATCATTCATGAAATAATTGCCTGACTGACTAATGAGCACCTTTGCTTAGCATCTGCTCCTTACTAAATAGCACTAACTGTACTATCCCTCTTTTCTTTTTTTCTGACCCTTCTAAACCTCTTCCCTTGCTGTGCAGCCTACATGTAGATTGTGTTCAGTGTGGTGGGAAACCCATACTACAGGTTCTCTCTCAAATATCACATGACCAAGACTAAATTTCACATTTTTTCACAACCCCCTTTTTCTTTGACGTCACCTAAAACTCTTTTGTCCCTTAACCCTTTCCCAAACGGTAAAATTTTAGGGTCATCCACTTCAAAATCTGACAAAAAAGACAAAATGGAAGTTGTTTAAGATAGAATTTGTGTAAAATATGGCATAGAAAATATTGAGACAAAAGGAGAAACTGCTGGTTATCAGCAGTTTCTTCTTTTGTTTCAATGTTTTCCCAAGCCTTTTCTAATAGGGGCGTCAAAACCAGGTCTTGTTTGGGAAAGGGTTAATAAAATATTCAATCAGCATCCATCAATAGATTTGAGTTTAAGCTATTTAACAGGAACTTGCATACAGTTCTTAAAGTAAATACAAAGCCACAATTCTCTGTACGCTTAAGCAAAAGGTGTATTGACCAAATACATGTCAATGTTCACAACAAAGGAGGTACATCTCTGAATTGATTCCTCTGAGCTTGATTCTTTGCCCTGGAAAAGTTCTGATTGTTTGACAATCACAACAATGACTGTCATGGACTTGCAGTTACATGTAATATAATGTTTGTCAAATTGATCGTGGAATGCTATGTTAACTTGCTAAGACCCCTTTGGAGTGTAGAGCGGTACACATATCTTTCATATTTTGCTTTTAAACATAGATTGTTTTAATAACTAGTTAGAACTGCTCATGTCCGACTGCTAAAACAAAAATATTGTTATTATTTTCTGACTGAAAATTTCATTTTTCCAACTAAATAAATTCCACTTATACTTACATAGGTATGGTTTTTTTAATGTGAATAGGGTTTGAAAACATCTACATATTTCATTCTAAACAAAGATTGTGGTTCTATAAAACCAAACTGTAATAGCAGCTCTTAAATGTAAAATTTTTCTTAAATAATGATAATATCAATTGTTTTCACAGAAAATTGCAATTTTTGGAGCTAAAAAAGAAAATGCAATTATGACAAGTTTTTGTAACGATGCCGAATACTGATGTTTTTGTCCCAAGTGTACAATAGTTAATAACCTTTATCAGTATCATATAAATGCAAAATAGTTATATATTCTGTTTAATTTGAGGGAGAGAATGTTGTTTCTTTTATGGACACATTTTTAGTCAAATATCGTTAATTTAAGATACTTCTGATTTATTTTACCTCTTACCTAAAATATCAGTACAAGATGTTTCAGCAATACAAATTATCAAGCAACCAGAAATAAATGACAAATTCACTGTTTGATGTGTTATTTTGTTCATTTCTGTAAATTAGTTGAAAAATGTGTGCCTGAAGCTAATGTATAAAGAAATTAGAAGCTATCAATCAAATGTGACAAAGTTCCGTACACTTGGGACAACACAAGATAACATCTTGGACAAAAAGTACAGGCCACTATGGCAAAAGGGTTTATTACAACTTGTTCTGAGTGACCATATTGTGAATTCAAAAGTGTAAAACTTTAAATAAATCAGTCATTGAAAAAAATATCTGAAATTTAAAGCAAAATGTACACTTGGGACAAATTCCGAGTGCATTAGGTATATACCTTATATTTATTGACTGTTTCAGATTATTACACTAAAACTTGGAAAACCTTGAAGAATAAACATGTGTCTGCTGAAATGTGCAAGTTGTTCTTGTACATATTATTCAATCACATTGTATTACTACACCTTTATTTGTAAACAATGACAAAAATTATGGCATGAAATTGGCAAGCACCTCAATGCTTTGAACCTGTATAACAAGAACACAAAATGTCGACAAACTTTGAAATTCCATTTTTCTGAACCTTAATATATCTGCCTACTTGATAAACAATGATAATTTAGTGAAATCCTTCACCTTAAAATATAGTGAAGGGTTGAAATTAAGGCTTAAGTTAAAATGTCACGCAAAAACCGTACACTTGGGACATTTTTGGGGTGTTTTTTCAGAATATCTTTTTACCTAAGTGAGATATCACAACGAAACTTTGCACTCAGGTTTGCCCCATGTAAACACATCTTTTAGACCTAAAAGCAATTCTATAAAACCTCATGCTGAAGAAATATATGGATGTTTTACTTTTGCTTCATTATTTTTGAACATACCCATATGATAGCGCCGTAGGAGTCGTTTATGTGTCGTTTATGTGTCGTTTTGTTTGTAAACATAAGTGTGTGCACTCACTTCGAAAGTAATTGCAAGTTTACTCGGTAAGCTAGAACAAAGGGCTTTGGCAATATAACACATCATTCATTACCCCATCGAATAGCATTCCGCGATTTTTGAGATTCAACCCACAACTAGCAAAATCACCGATTTAAAGTAACAACGTGTGTTTACTTACTCAAAATGGGTCCCGCTTCTTCATAGCCGGAAGTCCCTCTTCTGAGATTTCGCTCATAGCATTTTGCAATGAATGAGAGGGATTGGTGGCCGTGCATAACAAAAATAGACATTGTCTTGTTTTTTGGATGACTTAGAAAAAGATAGTTAAGTGAGGGCCAAGATACCCCGGCAGGGGTATCTTGGCCCCCGCCCCTATTCCAAGCCAAAAAGGGTAAAAAATTATTTTGACCAAAACACATTAAACTACGTGTTTTCTAAACATTTAACAGTAGGCATAACATTTATAGAGTGTTTTGTATTTTGAGGGACTCTGGAAAAATATTTCAGGCAGTGGCCAAGATACACCAGCTGGGGTATCTTGGCCACTGCCCCTATTCCAAGCCAAAAAGGCGAAAAAACTATTTTGAACAAAACACATTAGGCTTAACTCCTGTTTGTAACTCATTCTGCTCCGAATCCTGTGGTATCTTCAAACATTCAAGCGAAAGTTTTCTCCGGTGGTTTTTTTTTTTACATTTGACAGTAACCATAACATTTATAGACATTGTTTTGTATTTTGTGGAACTCTAGAAAAAGATTAAAGGTGGTTGGTCAAGATATCAAGGCTGGGGTATCTTGGCCCCCAGCCCTATTCCAAGCCAAAAAGGTGATTTTTTTTTGTACCAAAACACATTAACACAGTGGATAACCCACATGACTTTTGGGAAGCGTTAACACCGAAAAAATCGTCCGCTTCACACAGAACGCGCATTTGAGAGGGCTATATTCCCGTTTGTAACTCATTCTGCTCCGAATCCCGTGGTATCTTCAAACATTCAAGCGAAAGCTTTCTCTGGTGCATGTGAACGCTTCCCACTTTTGATTGGTACTTACAAAAACTTTGGCTTGAATGTTTGAAGAAACTACTGAATTTGGAGCAGGGCGAGTTAGAGCCGGGAATAGCCCTCTCAAAGGCGCGTTCCGTGCACTTTATCTCATCAAAATCAATAGGGTATAAGCTGAGAAATTAAACAAAACATACCTTGAAGCGGACGTTTTTTTCCGTGTTAACGCTTCCCAAAAGTCATGTGGGTTACCCACCGTGACTAAACTTTGTTTTTTTCTGTACAAACGTCCTTGCAATAAAATAAAACATCAAAGCAAAATGTGACGTCAATTAAAGGAAACATTGAGCTAGAAAACAGGGCTATCGGAAATACATGACTGTCGAAAACTCACGTCACAATATTCCAAGCCAAAAAGGCGAAAAATTATTTTGTCTAAAAACACATTATTATACTTTGTGTTTTCTTTGCATTTGACAGTAGGCGTAACAGAAATAGAAATTGTTTTGTATTTTGGGGGAATCTGGATTTTTTTTTTAAGCGGGAGCCATGATACCCCCGCTGGGGCATCTTGGCCCTATTCCAAGCCAAAAAAGCGAAAGGGGTGTATCCTTTTTAATCAGACATGGGGTAATCATAATCAGTAATTTAATCGATTAATAATCGATTAACAAATGCCAATAATTATGAATTAATCGATTAATTAGCTTTTATCTGATTATTTGATTAATAATTTAATCAATTACTGGTGAAAAAATCACATTAATCATGATTATTTTATTATTACTTTTTGATTATTTTGGATGTATAAATGATCTAAAACAAAATAAGATGCACCTGTAAGTCACACCTTTTACCTGTTCACACCTATACAAAACAATCTATGGCTAAGGGCCACCTAATGTTATTCTTACCCCTGTCATTGAAATTTCACACATTTGGGGGAGTTGAAACTGAAAACTTATATTAGTTGGAAAATGCTGAACAAACCAACATTTTATTTCTTTTTTAAATTTTTAATAAAACGCAATCATACTATGAAAATATACCTATAATAATATACTGATTCATTATTAAGTAGATACATGTGTTGGTGAAATTATTTTTCTTTTATCATTCTATTAGGCATAATTTATCAGAAAATAATGTAAAGCAGTGATTTTCTTTACAATTTTAAGACTGTGAGTCCTGGGGACTCGCTGGATTCCATATCAATGAGTCCAGCTACTAGCTTAGTGAGTCCAATACACTATTTTTAACAGGAAATCTGTAAAAATTGTTGCATCCTGGGACTCGCTAGAATTAAAACTTTGCATCCCAGAGACCAAATTATGAGTAAATGAAGCAGGATGCGCAGGTAGACAAATCACTGGTAAAGCAAAGAACATGTACTAACTTTGGGCAAAAAAAACACCCAGAATCAAACTTTGTGATTTGAATTATAAGATTCTGATAATAACCAGGGTTTACATGAATTTGATAACTATATAGTATACATCTTTTCTCTTAACTCTTTCCTTTATAAGTTTGTAATTCTAGATATGAACGGTTTCAGATAACATTAGGGCAAAAGAACAAAAAATGCCTTCATCAAGCATAATTCTATAAAAGCTAGTCACCATGGTCCAATCATAAGTCCCATGGCTTCAACATGGTCTGATATACATTAACTCAATTCAATTTTTATCATCATCATTATTTATGATAATTTATTAGAGCATTCAAGAAAGATAACTAAGATATGTTCATAACAAACTTCAATATCCAATAAGTCCATTCATCCTATTTTCATCCAACTGTATCAAATGGAACTCTTCAATTCTTCTTACCACAACATCTTGTAAAGACCTTTTTAGAATGTCATTCATCTCGAACATCTATAACTGGTTTGTTTCAAGACATTTAAAAAGAAATGTAATTTCAATAGTACAGATATTTCATATTTTGTGATTCTGTTCAGAGTATGTATTTGAAGAGAATGAAATGCTATTTGCCCCTTTTAACAGGGGTCGACACTAACTTTTTTACCTGGTGTCCCGATGGGACACCTGATTTGAAAATCAGGAGTCCCATGTGAGAATCAGGAGTCCCTGAAAATGGCGCTTTACAAAACAGGTTCATTAATCCCAATGATAAATCTCTACATTTTGAAGGGTAAAGGGTGACCTAGTGATTATTTACCAGTGGATTGCAATTTCTAATAGGTCCTCCTCCAGACTTACAGATCCTACTACATTCAGACTCGGCAAATTGTAGCAGAAACAAAGAAAATTTTGTTTACTCTTACTCTTAATCATTTCATGTTCATGATGTTATGTAACAACACTCAAATAGTTTCTATACATGTATAAGAGTCCAGTAAATGGTGCTGATATAGGTAGCAACAATCATCTCTGGCTGTCCTATTGAGAAAACTACTTAGTTTTTTAGAAAACTACTTAACTTTTGTGCCTTTTTAAATTCAATATCATGTTTCAAGTACAAGTAGCCTACTTCTTGTATATGTTACAAAGAAACAATGTTGTTAGTAGGTGGCCGTGCCATAACAAGGTTTGAAAACAGACAAAGGAAGTTTTACCAACGTCTAGATATATGCAAAGCAATTTGGTCAATGAAATATTGAAATAGCCATCAAAACTCTGTACCACTACACTAGTTTAGAATCTAGTTTCTAACACATTTTGCTTACATACCCTTCCCAAACAAGACTTAGTTTTGAAGTCACTAGTTATCAATCATTGCTAACAAAGAGAAATTAAGAAAATGTTAATTGCTGGAATGTTCTCCCTTCCCCCAATTTTATTACAATGGGCTGTGCATGTTTGATTACGTTATGTCCATTTATGTCCAATTTAAGAAAGGGTAAAATATCAAACGCTTCGACAGAGAATACATCTGGCCCCGGTTTCTCGAAAAAACTTAAGTATCTTCTCATGCTCAAATCTGAGCATCGTGCTCAAATCGCACGAAATCCTCGTGAACTTCAATTGAATACCAATCAACGTTGATTGGTATTGAATAGAAGTTGAGCATGAACTCATGAGAATATACTTAAGTTTTTTCGAGAAACCGGGGCCAGATCTGTTGATTGGTAATTGCCAATATCCAAGATTTTAGATCTAATGAATTTATCTATATCTAGTCGAATAAAAAATTGTGGTTTGGCAAAGGTAAATTTACGTAAGAAAAAGGACAATCTGTCCAACACATCAATTAACAAGCAATCTGTGTAATTATGCAGTGAAAGCAAATGCAAAATACTTGTAGATTTACCTCATCAGAAAATATTCCTATTAAATCAAAGATACAGGGTTAGACACTAACTTTTTAAACAGGTGTCCCGAATGCATAATTTGGCAAAATCAGGGACACTTCACTCTATAAAATGCTGATTTTCAAGGGTCCCTCCTTAAATTTTGGGGTCCTCGGGATCCCGGGACACTGTTAGTGTCGACCCCTGAGATACATCTTTTATCTGAAGATTTGCACACAATCACTGTTCAAATTTAGTATTTGTATGTGTGTAAAGAGAAAAAAAGGGTTCTCTTTGACCTGGGAGAATTTCTAAACTCACTCTGCGTGATGTAAGCAGTGACGTCACACTGTCTGCCTTTTGTGTGGTTATAAACGGATGATTGAGCCCAGTTACAGAGTTATAAATAGAAGCTGTTTTAATCTTTACCCAACAGAAGAAAGTTTGCAGTTATAAATTTAGATTTTTTTCTATCTTCATGTTCACAATGGAAGTAAAAACTTGAAATGAATAAAGCATGAGGTTCTCTATCAGAAGAAATCCAGTAATTTAAATCTTGTGCATATTTCTTTGTTTGATTGAAGATTGTTAGAATATTATCTTTGACTGAATTTGACTGAAAGGCGAAGGAAGGGTTAAGGAAACTGTAACAAAGGAAATGAATGTTTTCTATGAAAAATAGAATAATGTGGACTACAAGTGCAATTTCTATAATTTGAAAGTTGTGATCGGATTAGAATTCCTAAGGTAGGTAGATCTAATAGTGGACTGGTATTTTTTCTAGTCAATGGATTTTAAAAAAGATTCTAGTTCACACAAAAACGTAAATTTGGCTTCTTTCTTGGTTCAATAATTTTCCTTTCAAGATATGGGTGCAGTACTCGGTAATTTTTGGATTATACTAGTATAGTCCAGCAACATATCTGCATATATAATTAACCCAATTCGACAATGTTTTGTTAAGACGCTCAACACAGGAAAATTAAGTTGTCCAGGGTTAATTTTGCTGGACTATACATGTATAAGTTAAACACAAATTTACGATTTGTTGTTGCATACTTTTGAGATAATTACTGACTGTGACTGTCTCCAAAAGGTTTTGTTTAAAAAAAATGGGTCGGTCGCCGACTTTTTGCCTATGAGACAAAACAAAGTTATAGACGGTGCAGATTTAGACACTGATTTTCTAGACACTGATTTTGATGCCAAAACAAAGTTTTACGGGCACTGACTCTGGAATTTACAGGCACGGTGAACTGCATCAAAGGATGTTTTGCCGGTCCTCCTGAAAAATTCACTGGCCTCGGAAGAGCCACATATAATTAGAGTCATTTGCGCAGACGGCAGTTTGTTCGAGTAAAACAAAAATATTACACAAAGTTACAAATCAAATACGCCACCACGGCTTTATTCCAACGGCACATTTCCGATGGGGTTACAAATGATAATGATTTTATTTTTGGAGACATTCAAAAATGGGATATGAAAGGTGAAAAAAAAAACACAGGCGTCCGTAATTTGAGCCTTGGCACCATCTAAACTATTCTTTTAATATAAAGAATAGTTTAGATGGTGCCAAGGCTCAAATTACGGACGCCTGTGAAAAAAACAACAACTCTTTTTAGATCTACTACCGTCGGAAAAGTTAGTGTCCCGCCGGGACACCGGTCTTGTAATTTTGAGAGGCCCTTGTCAATTTTTGGTGTCCTCGGGATCCCGGGACACCGTTAGTGTCAAACGCTGTTTAACTGTTTATTTTTTGTTCCGCAAAAGCCTTTATCCGCGATTAATGATTAATAATCAATTACTTTCCCCAAAATTAATGATTAATAATCAATTACTGAGGTATTTTTCAGTGAAAGTAATTTAATCGATTAATAATCAAGGGTACAATCATTAATTTAATTGATTGCTTTTTCAAGTAATCGACCCCATGTCTGTTTTTAATTGTAAAACCCGGATTTTAAGATCTTAACCTATCACAGGCCCGTAGGAACAGGGGTGGCTAGGGGTTGACCAAAAATGCTGAATTTTCTTAATTTTACACTGAAAATTTTGGGAAAATCCAAATTAGCCCCCCCCCCCCCCCTATATTCAGGACAAAGGCTTTGGCCCCCCCCCCCATATGATATTGCGAGAAGTTCCTAGTTAGCCGGTCCCCAAACTAAATGGTCGCCAGTAAAGTGACAAAATAGAGTAATTTTTCATCATTAAAAAAGAAAATGAGCGGGGGTGTGGGGGGCAGCAGCCCCCATAGATAATTTCAAAATAAAATAAAGCGGGGGGGGGGGGGGGGCAGCCCCCCCCCCCCCAAATACTTATCTATCTATATACTGCCAAACTCCCCTTTCTGGTATTACTTCCTAGTAAATAGGGACCGGTATACTAGATGTGTTCCGAAATTGCTTCCTGCGGGCCTGTATCACATGTCAGACTATCAACACTCAATTTTATGTCAACTGGGGTCGATTTGAAATAGGGCCGTCTACGTGCACCTTGCACTGTTGCAGCACCATTAACTGTGCTAAATAAACATTTTAAATATGTGACAGTTGACAAAGTTTATTACAAAAGAAAAACTAAAAAAATATGTGCATCTTACCTTCACATCCCATAAGAATCTCTCTTCTAGCCGGATTATATCCAAGAGCTGTGATTGATCGGGTGTGAGTATCCCGCTTCACATAAAGTTTTTCCATCGCCATTTTGCCCTCCTCCGACTTAAGCCTAATAGCACTAATTCAACATTTACTTCTCCTTTCGTATTCATTCACTAACTGAATAAATTTCAACAGATAAAGCCTCAGCAGTAATCGTCAACTTTTGAACATAAAGGAACCGTTTCGGCGAAGATGCCGCCATCTTAGTTTATCTTGACAACCACGCATGCGTTTATTCTCTGACATTTGCCTCCCTTGATTCATTCACGAACTGTACTAAAAGGGAGACAACTAGTACAAAACTGCAGAACCAGTGATCAAAACCTTTCCAAATTAAATCAATCTGCTTTTTAAAGCCTTTTGAAAACATTTTTTAACAACAAAATAAAAAGGATGTTGTTTGTTGTAGATGTCTTTTTTAAGACCTACTGTAAATTGAGGCAAAAGGAGGAATTGCTGGTTCTCAGCATTTTCTACTTTTACCTCAATGTTTCCAAACCCCTTCATATATAGGGGACATCAAAACCAGGTCATGATTGGGAGTTTAGAGTTTATTGGGGTTTTACGCCGTTCTCAACTACCAGGGTCATATCGCAGCGGCTGGAGCACCTAACCATGGGTTCCTGGTATTTCTCGCACCAGTACAACCACAATATCCAAACCGAGCCTCCAGCTGCTCTCTCACATAGATGATTCACACCCATTGGTGAGAGACAAATGACTTTTGTCAAATGTCAGAATGGATACTGGCCGAGCCGGGGTTCGAACTCGAGACCCCTGGATTGACAGACTCCGACGTAACTGACTGAGCTATCCGGGCTCGGCAGGTCATGATTGGGAAAGGGTTAAAGTTATATGTGAATGGGAAGGTAACCCTTTCAAAACCACCTGGTTTTTTATTTGATTAATTGGGGTTTAAACGCTTTTTTCAATTGCTATGGTCATATTGCACAGCTGGAGCACCTAACTTTGGATTCCTGGAATTTCTCTCACCAGTAGGCCTACCACCACAATATCCAAACCAAACATCCAGCTGCTCTCTCACATAGATGATTCACACCCATTGGTGAGAGACAAATGACTTGTCAAATGTCAGAACACATAATGGCTGAGCCGAGGCTCTGACTTGTGACCCTTGGATTGACAGACTCGGACATGACCGACTGAGCTATCGGGTTTTTGAAGTCCCTACTTCAAGAAGGCTTTGGAAACCATTGCAGAAAAAGAAGAAAATCTTGAAAAGCCTGGATTTTTCTCCTTTCCTTCATAATTTTAAGTGTCAAAATGCTAATTTCCCTTTTCGATCAACATAATATTTGTGCTGTAACAGTTTTCAATTTGGAACAGTTCCAAGACTTTGTTGGTGGAGAAAGGGTTAAACCTTTTCCAAAACAGCAATAAGTACAATTGGACTATTACAATAGAGAACAATTTTATCCAGTTGGCCATGACATTATTTCGGACAAACAAATATTATTTTGTGGGTGTTGTTATAAAATCTCGTAACAACCGCTTGAATCAAGCCGTAGTTACTAGATTTTAAAACAACACCAACCATTTATTAAACATAACAGCCAATTTTGTCTATTTCTAGCACAAAATTCATTGCCATTTGAAAGCACCCCAAAGGTTTGTCAAGCTTTCCGTATAGTATAGGAGCATCAAAATACAACTGTTTGGGAAAGGGTTAACAAACCGCAAAATCTAAAACTTGTCCAAGTTGAAAGATGTTGCAGACAACATTTTTAATGTAATGAAATAGTATAAACGTATTGACTCTCATGGTAAAAAATACACAGGGAAATGAAGTAATTACTTGTGACAAGCAATTTTTTCATTTTCCACAATGTTTTTTACCAACCTTATTCTTGAAGGGCCTTCAAAAGCGTCAATGTGCGGTAATGGTTAATAAAAGTGATCCCATGGGTGGAATGGTGTGAACCAAACTTTTAACCTTGAGTAATCTATTACCACACAGTGACACCTTTTTACCCATTACCAAACGGCCAAATTTTCTGACTTGTCCAAATTCAAAAATGTTGCAGACAACAATTTCAAGTGAATGAAATAAAAAAATTCTGATCTTTTTACCTAGAAAACATTGTGGTAAATGAAGAAATTGCTTGCTTCATTTTCCACGATGTTTTCCAAAGCCATTATCTTGTAGGGAGTCAAAAGGAGTCACTGTGTGGTAATGGGTTAATGCCCCAGAAGATAAAGGCTTTGGAAAACATTGTGGAAAATGACAAAATAGCTTGCAACAAACAATTTCTTTATTTCAAACAATGTTTTCTACTCCATACTTTTTTACAGCTCGTTTTTCATAGATGTTTCAGACCATAGCTACATGAACAGGAAATTTTACATTTGTAACTTGCCAATATGGGAGTTTGTGGCAAACAAGAGTGCCTGAAAGGCACTGATATCGCTCACCTGAGTTCTTCGTGTATTTGATTGTGTACAATATAGGTTTTGTTGTAAACAAATATACATGTCAGTATTGTCATATTAAATTATTGTAAACTAGAATATCACTGAAAGTGATCATACCCCCAAACAGCACTGTTTTTGTGCATTTTGAGAAGTACATTTCATTTGAACTGTGATCTGATCAATTGGGAAAAAGAGCAAACAAACAAATCAACAGACCAAACAACACATGTAAATGTTGCGAAAAATACCAATTTTCAACAAAAGGACATAACTCATTTAAAAATCAACAAGCCCCACCCTGCCATGCCCACATTTTTTCAATTAATCAAAAATTCCCAACCATGTATTGAAGACAGTCACTCAAGGCACATTCCTGTAAGGTTTGGTTCAACTTAGCCCTATAATTACTTTTTTAAAGAATATTCTCATGAATTTGTTAAGTCCAATAAGCCCTGCCCCGCCAAGACCACTTTTTTTGACGAATAAAATATTCTCGAACAGATATTGTAACGAGTCACCCAATGATCATTTCTGCCAAGTTTGGTAACGAATTGCCTGATGGTTAAGGAGAAGAAGATTTTAGAAGAATCATCTAACGATTTCTTGAAGTCTGGTAAGCTCCACCCTGTAAGCCGATGTTTTTCACCCAATTAAAAATTCATGAACATGTGTTGAATACAGTCTCTCAAGGGACATTCCTGCTACGTTTGGTTCAAATTGGCCGAATAATTGATTTTTAAAGATTTTTCACATGATTTCTCCTAGTCCGATAAGCCCCGCCCTACCACGCCCACAATTTTTGACGAATCAAAAATTCACGAACAAGTTTTGAAAAGGGTCACCCAAGGAACATTCCTTTCAAGTTTGGTAATAATTAGCCCAATGGTTAAGGAGGAGAATATTTTTGAATAATTATCTTTCAATTTCTCGAAGTCTGATTAGCCCCGCCCTGCCACGCCCACAATTTTCACCCAATCAAAAATTCATGAGCATGTGTTGAAAACAGTCACTCAAGGGACATTGTTGCCAAGCTTGGTTCAAATTGGCCTGATAATTGATTTTTAAAGATTTTTCACATGATTTCTCTAAGTCCGATAAGCCCCGCCCTGCCACGCCAACAATTTTTGACGAATCAAGAATTCACGAACAAGTTTTGAAAAGGGTCACCCAAGGAACATTCCTTTCAAGTTTGGTAAGAATTAGCCCAATGGTTGAGGAGAAAAAGATTTTTGAATAATTATCTTACGATTTCTCGAAGTCTGATAAGCCCCGCCCTGCCACGCCCACAATTTTCACCCAATCAAAAATTCATGAGCATGTGTTGAAAACAGTCACTCAAGGGACATTTCTGCCAAGCTTGATTCAAATTGGCCAGATAATTGATTTTTAAAGATTTTTCAGATGATTTCTCTAAGTCCGATAAGCCCCGCCCTGCCACGCCCACAATTTTTGACGAATCAAAAATTCACGAACAAGTTCTGAAAAGGGTCACCCAAGGAACATTTCTGCCAAGTTTGGAAAGAATTGGCCTTGTGCACGGGTGGTAAACTTTGGAACGACCTCCAAAAAGAGGTAGTGAATTTCTGTTCCCATAGCACATCCGGGAACTCGCGAGGTCGGTCCAATAGCTAAAAACGTGTAAACAAAGGTAGGTGTCGGTGGTTCTTTTGATTGTTTTCGAGGTTTCTAGCAAAACATGGATAATTATGGCAATGCTATGTCGTGTAAAAATGACTTATCGACGCACACGGTCCAAAACTGCGGTCGAAACCGAAGTAATTTCCGCTGGATCGTTTTTAAAAGTTCGAACACGATATTGCTTTTTCACAACAGTTTGTCAACAACTGTCACCTTTTCGCATAATTTATGGTTTTCCGCGAAGAATACAGCCCCGGTACGTTCGTCCTGGGGAAACGAGTACTCTGCATCACATATCCTGTTAAAAACGGCAACGGGGCGCATTATTTAAGAAAATGATTGAGAAAATTCGAGTAGAGGTCGTTCCAATAAGGTAGAGCTTGTTCCAATTTGAATGAGATCGTTCCCAGCGTTCTCCTGTTTTATACAATGATATAATGCCTGTGATATCAGACCAGCCAAACTAAGACAAAAATTAATGATGGCGTTTGAAATATCAGAATTATCGTCATATCAGAGGCGTCGTTTTGTCTTGTGTGGTGACTTTGTTTTACATGAAAGTCTGTTTCTGATGTTTCTTAAACTCTACGCATGGATCTCTTGAAATGCACTTTTAGCTCACCTGAGCACGAAGTGCTCGAGGTGCACTATTGTGGTCACTTATTGTCAGTCGTCCATCCGTCTGTCTGTCTGTCCGTCTACACTCTAGCATCCGCATGCTTTATAAGCCAATCTTAAACAAACTTGGTCAAAATAATGATGGTCACATAAGTTCTTTGATGAGTTCGAAGAAATAGTGAATGCTGAAGAGTGAAAGTAAAGTCGAAAATTGCAGTTTTGTCAAATTCGAGGGCAGATAGCTCAAGATGCACCATTTTTATCAGGATGAAAGTTTTACCTATGCAAGATCCTATGGGCAACAATATTCAGTCCAAGTTTATTTTCTTAATTGAAAAATATTTCTAGTAGCTAGACTAGTGAAAACAAAGTCGAAAATGGCAATTTTATCAAAATCAAAAGCAGATAGCTCAAGATGCATTCTGATCAGGCTTAAATTTTCTTTTAAGTAATATCTTATTCTCTTAAGGTCTTATTTCTTTGGATATAATTTTGAATGAAAGAAACTGTGAATGCTGAAGAGTGAAAGTAAAGTCGAAAATCGCAATTTTGTCAAATTCGAGGGCAGATAACTCAAGATGTATCTTTCTAATCAGGCTGAAAAGTTTACCTATACAAGATCTTATGTTCAACACTATTCTGTCCAAGTTATGTGTTGATTGATAAATATTTGTGGATGCTAGAGCGGAAACAAGGTCGAAAATGGCAATTTTGTCAAAATCAAGGGCAGATAACTCCAGAGGTGCATTTTCAATCAGGCTTAAAATTAAACCTGCCCAAGATATTATTATCATCAACTTCTCTGTCCAATTCTTGTCTTGATTGGTCAATATTTGTAGATGCTAAAGTGTAAACAAAGTCAAAAACAGCCTTTTTGACATTCAAAGGCAGATCACTCAGTACATTCTGGTTCGATCAGGCCCATAATCGAACTCATCCACGAACTTACGACCATCATTATTTTGACCAAGTTTGTTTAAGATTGGCTTATAAAGCTTGCGGATGCTAGAATGTAGACGGACAGACAGACAGACGGAAGGATGACTGACAAAAAGTGACCACAATAGTGCACCTCGAGCACTTCGTGCTCAGGTGAGCTAAAAGTGCATTTCAAGAGATCCATGCGTAGAGTTTAAGAAACATCAGAAACAGACTTTCATGTAAAACAAGGTCACCACACAAGACAAAACGACGCCTCTGATATGACGATAATTCTGATATTTCAAACGCCATCATTAATTTTGTCTTAGTTTGGCCGGTCTGATATCACAGGTATTATTTCATTGTATAAAACAGGAGAGCGCTGGGAACGATCTCATTCAAATTGGAACAAGCTCTACCTTATTGGAACGACCTCCACTGGAATTTTCTCAATCATTTTCTTAAATAATGCGCCCCGTTGCGATTTTTAACAGGATATGTGATACAGAGTACTCGTTTCCCCAGGACGAACGTACCGGGGCTGTATTCTTCGCGGAAGACCACAAATTATACAAAAAGGTGACAGTTGTTGACAAACTGTTGTGAAAAAGCAATATCGTGTTCGAACTTTTAAAAACGATCCAGCGGAAATTACTTCGGTTTCGACCGCAGTTTTGGGCCGTGTGCGTCGATAAGTCATTTATACACGACATAGCATTGCCATAATTATCCATTTTTTGCTAGAAACCTCGAAAACGATCAAAAGAACCACCGACACCTACCTTTGTTTACACGTTTTTAGTCATTGGACCGACCTCGCGTGTTCCCGGATGTGCTATGGGAACAGAAATTCACTACCTCTTTTTGGAGGTCGTTCCAAAGTTTACCACCCGTGTTGTGGTTGAGGAGGAGAAGATTTTTGAAGAATTCCCTAATGATTTCTTTAAGTCTGATAAGCCCCGCCCTGCCATGCCCACAATTTTTGACGAATCAAAAATTCATGAACAAGTTTTGAAAAGGGTCACCCAAGGAACATTTCTGCCAAGTTTGGAAAGAATTGGTCCTTTGGTTGAGGAGGAGAAGATTTTTGAAGAATTTCCTAATGATTTCTTTAAGTCTGATAAGCCCCGCCCTGCCACGCCCACAATTTTTGACGAATCAAAAATTCAAGAACAAGTTTTGAAAATGGTCACCCAAGGAACATTTCTGCCAAGTTTGGAAAGAATTGGCCCAGTGGTTGAGGAGGAGAAGATTTTTGAAGAATTTCCTAATGATTTCTTTAAGTCTGATAAGCCCTGCCCTGCCACGCCCACAATTTTTGACGAATCAAAAATTCACGAACAAGTTTTGAAAAGGGTCACCCAAGGAACATTTCTGCCAAGTTTGGAAAGAATTGGCCCAGTGGTTGAGGAGGAGAAGATGTCTAAAGAAATTGTTGACGACGGACGACGAACGACGGACGCCGGATAGTGACTGACCCTAAGAGCTCCCCTTGAGC
Source organism: Fragum sueziense (assembly GCA_963680895.1). Taxonomy (NCBI): domain Eukaryota; kingdom Metazoa; phylum Mollusca; class Bivalvia; order Cardiida; family Cardiidae; genus Fragum; species Fragum sueziense. The sequence continues at coordinate 1,566,402 of OY804598.1, forward strand.
TCGTTGAGCTCAGGTGAGCTAAAAAAAGGGGTCCAAGGTTAAGGTCATTAGGTCAAAGGTCATGGTTCCAAATGAAAGGTCTTGGTGGGAAGTATCCATGTGTGAAATATCAAGGCTCTATCTCTAATAGTGCCTCTGATATAGACAGCTGTATCTCTAATAGTGCCTGAGATATAGACAAGGTTAACCCATTACCAGACAACAAAATTTCAAACTAGTCCAAATTCAAAGATGTTGCAGAAGACAATTTCAAGTGAATAAAATTTTATATTTTTGGTCATTTTGTATAGAAAACATTGTGGGAAATGAAGAAATTGCTTGCCACAAGCAATTTCTTCATTTTCCACAATGTTTTCTAAAGCCTTTATCTTGTGGGGAGTCAAAAGGCGTCACTGTGTGGTAATGGGTTGAAGTTTTTGAAGACATGACAATGACACTAGGGCTGTGACATTAGCTCCCCGGACATAAAGTCCCAGCTGGCTAAATCCTGCTTGTGACACAATGATTTCCACAGCCTTCATTTTGTCTGTGGTGAGTAAAATAGTGTCATTATGTGGGAATGAGTGAACCCTTTTCCAAGTTGAAATGGACAAAATACTTGTAGTCTAAGATGGTTAATGTCCTTGTATTAGCAAAGAAAACATTGAGACAGAGAACATTTTTCAGGGATAGGTTAAACCTGGACAAGGGTTATCCAGTTCAAAAACTGCCACAAAATGACAAAATTGATGTTATTAAAGATAGGATTTGTGTAAACTATGGCATAGAAAATATTGAAACAAAAGGAGAAACTGCTGGTTATCAGCAGTTTCTTCTTTTGTTTCAATGTTTTCCAGGCCTTTTCTATCAGGGACGTCAAAACCAGGTCTTGTTTGGAAAAGGGTTGAAGAAAGCATCAATGTAAAGACAATGTACAAGTACAAAAAAACTTCTTTCATTTTAATGTAAAAACTTACTGACTAACATTTCAAAACAAGTCAAAGTATTTTTTCTTTCTTTTCATCATTTTCCAATTAATACATTGGCTTTATACAGTTACATTGAAAGTTTTAAAAAATCATTGAAAATAAAAAATCTGATGATCATTTTTTTCTTCAATCTCTTAAATGATTTTAATCTGATATAAGAATCACCAGTCAATTCAACCAGTCTAGAATTTGCTATCTGAGCAATGGGCTTAAAATTCTAGATACATTGATGTATTTCACAGCAAAGTCAATTTGCAAAGGTATAATATCTTTGTAAAAACTCAGACAATGTCCCAGAAAAGACAAAAACACCAACTGGCTGAAATTGAAGGTCATTTCTGATTAACTATAAAACATTCAAGGAAATGATGCACTATTGTAAGTATTTATGTATTAATCAGCACAAACAATAATTTTCTATTCAGGAGTTGTTAACCCATCCCCAAATATTGAATCTTTTGACAACTCATGAGTATGAACACCTTGCAAGGAAAAAATGCTGAAAAACAGCATTATCTTAAATAGCATTTTATCCTTTTCCTCCAAAGTTTTCTGTAATTACATTCAGATTGCTGAATCAGTTTTTATTATCTTTTGGGGTAGAAGATATTGTGGAAAATGAAGAATTTGCTTGTCACAAACAATTTCTTCACTTTCCACAATGTTTTCCTAAGTCTTTTTCTTCTGGAGAGTCAAAAAGAGTCAAACCTTTCCCAAATGACAAAATTTTAGGGTGGTCCAATTTGAAAGGAGTTGCAGACTAAAAAATAATTGTTCTCAAAAGTAGAAAGTATGTATGTAATACCTTAGAAAATATTGAGACAAAAGGGGAAACTGCTGGTTATCAGCAGTTTCTTCTTTTGTCTCAATGTTTTCCAAAGCCATTTCAATTAGAGACGTCAAAACCAGGTCTTGTTTGGAAAAGGGTTAAACAGTCTCAATAAACACAAAACTTTTGGGTGATCAAATTGTAAAGCTGCTGCAGACAACAAAATGGATGTTTCTACCAACATAGAATTTCAATTTAGAAGTATAATATACCATGGAAAATACTGAGGCAAGAGGAGAAAATGATGGTCTTCTGCATTTTCTTCTTTTGCCTCAATGTTTTCCCAAGGGCTTTCTGTTAAGGACGTCTAAACCAGGAATAGACCTTATGTCTAGCCACAAAAAGTTTCAGTTTAGGCCTGGAAACAATATGTTTGTATTGTCCGTAAATATTGACCTGAACCTGCTGATTATGCAATGAGAAATTGTGATGCAGAATAATCACTCTCCGACGTATATTGACATAAAAAGCACATGCAAAATAAAAAGTCACAATGCTTATGGAAACGATCGACTCTGTTTGACAGTGCATGCTTGCTGGCGACTATTGATTATTCCGTTTCACAATTACTCATTACATATTCATCGGGTTCAGGTCAATATTTACGGACAATACTTTAACATAGCTTTTCTATAGTGTGATGGACCAACATGGTGAAGTTGTTTGACAAGTACTAGGTAAAATGTCCAAGTTTAGGCTTGGACAAGTACAAGCTAAATATGTCTCAGTTCAAGCATATAGACCTTCTATCAAGCCACAAATAGTTCAAGTGCAGATCTGCAAATAATGTTTGTCCCATCACATGGCTTTTCTATGGCAGAGCATTGTTTGACAAGTACAAACTAAAATGTCTCTGTTAAAGCATATAAACCTTATGTCTAGCTATGTGCCTGACTTGTTCACATTGCTTTTCTATGGTAGTCTGGAGGAGCCACATAATAATCTGACAAAGTAAACAATGTGGAGGAATTTCTCTGTAAGTATCTGAAATAAACAAGGACAACAAGTGTACTGAAAATTCATTAATTACCTTTAACCCATTCCCACTCATTGACTCTTTTTGACTCCCCAAGAGATGAAGGATTTTGAAACAATTGTGGAAAATGAAGAAATTGCTTGTAACAAGCAATTTCTTCATTTCCCAAAATATTTTCTACCCCCAAAAGACCAGAAAGTTTTGAATTTCATTCACTTGAATTTGTCGTCTGCAACATTTCTGAATTTGGATCAGTCTGAAAATTTGCCGTCTCGTAATGGGTTAAAGCATCTTGCCAATAAAAATTAACATGTGAAATATGGTAATCCTATCATTTTAATTTAAAATCTGTAGCTGATGTATCACTTATAGTATCTTATAATATTAAACCATTCAATCTAGCTTTAATAGTGACATGGTAAGAGTGTTTGGTTGGGGAGGTCCTGAAGCGTTTTTTCTCGTAGTTTTGGGAACAGGTCCGAAACCAGCCATATTGGGAAAAATGCGTTGTTTTGTAAAAAATTGGGAAAACATTTTCATCACAGACTCCAACAACTAGAAAGACCTGAAGGTCTTGAGTCGCTCCACAGGCCTGAATTTCTTATGGATAAAGCTGAAAATTACACAAAGGCAATATCTTATGTCACCAACATTCTGTTCTAGTTTTGTCTTGATTGGTCCATATTTGTAGATGCTAGAGTGAAATCAAAGTCAAAATAGAGCCGAAAATGGCAATTTTGTCAATTTCAAGGGCACATAACTCATGATATAAATTTCAGATCAAGCTGAAAATTATACCAAGGCAAGATCTTATGGTCACCAATATTCTGTACAAGTTTTGTCTTGATTAATCAGTATTTGTAGTTGCTAGAGTGAAAACAAAGTAAAAATAGAGCCGAAAATTGTAATTTTGTCAATTTCAAGGGCACATAACTCATGATGTAATATTGAGATCAAGCTGAAAATTACACCAAGGCAAGATCTTATAGTCACCAACATTTTGTAAAAGTTTTGTCTAGATTTGTCAATATTTGTAGTTGCTAGAGTCAAAATAGAGTTGAAAACGGCAATTTTGTCAAATTCAAGGGCACATAACTCATGATATATAATTCCGATCAAGCTGAAAATTACACCCAGGCAGGATATTATGCGTATATATATTATGTCCAAGTTTTGTCTTGATTGGTTGATATTTGTAGATTTTAGAGTAAAAATAAAGTCAAAACCAGCTATTTTTGACATTCAAGGGCAGATAACTCAGGTTATTCTGGTTCAATCAAAATTCTTTGAAGGAATCTGAGAGAGGGTCACCCAAGGATCATTCCTGTGAAGTTTGGTTGAAATACATCCAGTAGTTTCTGAGGAGAAGATTTTTAAAGAAAAAGTTTACGGACGCACGCACGCACGCACGCACGCACGCACTGACGCACGACGGACACATCGCCATGACAATAGCCCGCTGGCCTTAAAGGCCAGTGGAGCTAAAAATTGAGTCCTTTGTATAGTTAACTATATGAAATCAAATGAAAGGACTTCCAGATTGTCTCTGGATACTTTTTTCTCAACATATGAAAGGGAATCATTGAATTTTCATTCAAAAAGAAGAAATAATTTTTTGCATTGGGAATTTTCTTTCCAGATTTTGGGAAAAAAATTAACCTATTTGGCATTGGGAACGGGTCCTTTTTACGGACCCGTCCAAAGAAGGAGAAAAAACCCTGTCCTGTATCATCTGAAGGTGCACACATTACCACATGTGCCAAGTCATTTTTGAACCAATACCAGCACAACATCCAATCTGAACCCAAAGATACCCATTATGATTCATCTGTTGGTAAGAGACATGACTTGTCAATCTTCTGAAATGATATAATCCAGCCAAGCAACAGATAGAGGGGGTAAAACCATTATATATTTGAGCCAGGATCTGGAAAAACGTCCCTTAAGGCTTTTGAGCCCAACATAGATCCAGATCAGTCTGTGCATACGCACAGTCTGATGAGGATCCACATTGTCCTCTAATAGCTTCTTCGTGACCTGTAGTAACTTAAAGAGAGCAGTATTGATGTACATTGGACTGCATTTGATAACAGACTGATCTTGAAACTCAATTCTTCAAAATGCTTTAACCCTTTCACTGCCAAATATTTTTTTCGGACGTGTTTCTCACTGCTGAATTAATTCGAAGAAATTTTGATACCCTGTTCACAAAAACATGCATAACTTTTGACTCATTTGATGGATTCCTTTCAAATTTTTCAGCACATACAGACAAATGAAGCACCTATATGTGACCAAAATTTAAAGGTAATTTATGAAATGACAATATTTTTTTTCTTTTTTATGTTGTTGTTGTTGTTGTTGTTCGTCCCCATAAATTTGTCGACAAAAGTCGCCTATGGCAGGGACCCCCTATAGTCGACAAAAGTCGCCTATGGCAGTGAAAGGGTTAAGGGACGTTTATCCAGATCCCGGCTCATTTATTATTTCAAATCCAAACCCTATGTTGAAGGTACTCATTTGAATCATCTCGATGAGGCGAATTCTCGATGAGATGATTTCAATCAGTACCAAGAAAATAGGGTTTACGAAAACAATGAAATATTACCTTAAAAAGTCATGGATATGATGTAATAAGATGGTTATACTTTTCTCATCGAGGGCTGTATATGCTAGCATACTTCCTAGTTTTACTGAAATCAAACAATGTTTCAAAAATTGACACCATCTGAACCTTTACCAAACAATAATGGATTTTTACACAAATCTTTCTTTACCCTAGATATAGATGTGATTTTATCAACTGAACTGATCTTTTAAAGTTCACAATTATACTTGAGCCTGTGCCCTAATGGAAATTGAGACCAATGCCAATATAAAGATCTGCCTGTGCATGCACAGTATTTTTAAGATCTGTTCTGTTCTCTTATAAAGCTTTTTCATTCAATGTACATAGGGACTCAAAATCAGCATAGATAATGATCAGATTACACTAAGGTACAAAGCGATCTGGTATAATGATGATTGATCCCTTTCCAAAACACTTAACTTTAGACTGGTTCAAATTGAAAGATATTACAGCCAACAATTTCAAGTGAATGCAATTCTTGGAAGAAAATATTGTTGAAAATGAAGAAATTGCTTAATTTCTTCATTTTCCACAATAGTTTCCAAAGGCTTCATCTTATGGGGCATCAAAAGTCATCACTTTGTGGTAATGGGTTAAAATGTCAAAAAGATCCCTGCATATTTTTTTATCTTTATATTCTTTTTCTTCACTTTGTAGAAGCATGTAACGACTCACCAAATAATCTGAGTAGATGTGTAGCACCATACACATTGGACATGGATTTACCCTCATTTTCACCCAGTGCCTAAAATATATCATAAATTCAGACTATCATGATTATCAGTACAACATAATGCCTTTGAAGAAGAAAAGCGTAAGTGAAAAAACGTAGTTTTGAGAAAACTAGAAAAAAGATTTTTATTTCAAAAAGAAACAAGAGCTTCGCAGAGCGTCACGCGCATATACGCCCGAGAGGGGCTTGTCAGTAAAATTGGCCACTTTTTTTAAATTCAAGGGTAGATCATTCAAGAACGAAATGAGTTATCTGAATCCGTAAGTGGTGTGCACAACTAGACACCATGGAGATTCATTGTGGCAAGTTTGATCAAATTTCGATCAAAACTGTAGGAGGAGTTGCGCACACAAGAAATTGCTAACGGACAGACAGACGACCGGGGTCATTACATAATACGACCCTTCGGGTGTAAAAAAAAAAGAATAAACGACCCTTTTCTACAGCCAAATTGGTCAGCATGACAAGTTCAAATGTCTATAAATTTTGCACCATATTTAGAACTTGAAATGCCTTTTCCAAAAATTTATGAATCGTAAAAGGTCGTAAGTACCACTTACGACCTTACTTTTCTAAGGCATCAATATAAGAGGGGGTAAAGACATTCTAAATTTGTTAGCTTAAATCCATTCTTAAATTAATTGTTCATGTTCATTTTCATCAAAATCCATCCAGCCGTTTGTGTGGAGTTGCACTCATGAGAAATGTGGACAGAGAGAATAACTATGGTTAAATAGGAGTTTAATACCACTTTAATGCCACTTTAATGTCACTATCAGCTGCTTATAGGTGATATTGTGTCAGCTGGAGAACCTATTTATGGATTCCTGAAATCTCTCAACAGAACTACCAAAACATCCAATCAGAGCCTAAGGCTGCTCATCTCATGATTCGTAAACAGTCCATCCATTAATGATAGACAAATAAACCAACTAGACAGCCCTGGCAGTCTGGAAGCGCTCCACAGGCCTGATTGTTTGTCTTGTTGAATTACACAAATGCAAGATCTTATAGTCACCAACATTCTGTTCAAGTTTTATCTTGATTGGTCAATATTTGTAGTTGCTAGAGCCAAAACAAAGTCAAAATAATGCCAAAAATGGCAATTTTGTCAATTTCAAGGGCTTATAACTCATGATGTAAGATTAAGATCTAGCTGAAAACTAGAACTGTCGCAAAGCGGACGAATACCCCCCACTAGGGCCTTGTCACTGAAAAAGTGCTATAGGTCAAAAGGTTCTTGACTTAGAGCACGGAAACAGATTCTAAACAAAGTCCAATTATGACCTTGACCTTTGACCTTGGTGACCCAAAAACAATAGGGCACCTCCTTGGGTCATGGGCAACAACTGTGTAAAGTTTCATGATCCTAGGTCAAATGGTTCTCCAGTTAGAGCACGGAAACAAATCTTAAATTTTGACTACTATCCCCCCCCCCCTTAAAAATTTCAAAGTGGCATAACTCTTAAGCTAATGACTGGATCAAGATGAAAATTGCAGGTGCACAACTTCATATGATAGGAAACAACCTGATAAAATTTCAGCAAAATTGGTCAAAAACTGTGGGAGAAGAAGAGGACACAAAATTATGTCCACGGACGGACAGACGGACGGACAACCTGATTCAAATATACCCCCCCATAACTTCGTTGTGGGGGGTATAATTACACCCAAGCAAGATCTTATAGTCACCATCATTCTTTCCAAATTTTGTGTTGATTGGTTAATATTTGTAGTCGCTGAAGTGAAAACAAAGTCAAAATAAAGCCGAAAATGGCAGTTTTGTCAATTTCAAGGGCACATAACTCATGATGTAAAATTCAGATCAGGCTGAAAAGTATACCCAGGCAAGATCTTATAGTCATCCTCATTCTGTCCAAGTTTTGTCTTGATTGGTCAATATTTGTAGTTGCTTGAGTGAAAATAAAGTCAAAACGGCCATTTTTGACGTTCAAGGGCAGATAACTCCAGACTTTTTACTTCAATCAGAATTCTTTGAAGGAATCTGAGAGAAAGTCACCCAAGGATCATTCCTGTGAAGTTTGGTTGAAATCCAGTTGGTAGTTTTTGAGAAGAAGATTTTTAAAGGAAAAGTTTACGGACGGACGCACAGACGCACGCACGCACGACGGACACAGCGCCATGACAATAGCTCGCTGGCCTGTCGGCCAGTGGAGCTAAAAACCCTTGGATTGAAAGATTCCCACATAACCATCTGAAATATCCAGTTTGTCCTATGGTCAAAATGATAGACTGGCCACATAAGGGACTGAGTTACCCAAGCTTTTCCTATGGTCAAAGTGATGTAAATACAAACCTGTCCGTATTGTGGTCGTTCAAACTTGTATAATAGTTGAGTACCCAGCATCACATTGAAATACTCTCGAATACCATTATTTACTTCTATTATTGTATCTCTGTAATAAAATTGAAACTAAGCATGGAATAATGAACATGAATTTGACTAATGCATGCAAATTAGGCTCGTACTCCTACCTCGTAACCTGTATTTATTTTTCATTTATTATGCAATGGCTGCTGAACTTACTAGTTCAGGAAATGCATGACCAGAGATTTGCTGTAAGACTAAGTGTCTGACATTTCTTGTACAAGTACAAACACAACATCCATTTTGAACCACTCACAATTTTTCTCTTCATGTTAAAACTATTGGTGGAAGTGGCGCTTTACTGTGGTGACATTTGCTGAATGATATCCATAGATATATACCAGCTGATCTTTGTCTATCTTGCCTGCCAAAACTGGAATACTCTGAATTTAAGCATACTAAGGTTAACCCTTTCCCAAACGACAAAATTTTAGGGTGATCCACTTTAAAAAATGCCACAAATGACAAAATAGATACTATCAAAGATAGGATTTGTGTAAAATATGGCACAGAAAATATTGAGACAAAAGGACAAACTGCTGGTCATAGCCTTTTCTATAAGGGATGTCAAAACCAGGTCTTGTTTGGGAAAGGGTTAACAGGGTAAGGTTTACCCTATCAAAAACAGCAAAAATTTAGCTTGCTCATATTTGAAAGTTGCTGCAAACAACAAATGAATGTTGATAAAGATATGATTTTTTCAATATGCAACACAAAAAATATTGAGGCAAAAGGAGAAAATGATGGTTACCAGCATTTTCTTCTTTAGCCTCAATGTTTTCAAAAGCATTTTCTTGTCATTTTTGGGAGAGGGTTAAGCAGGATAAGCGATGGTATAAAATTTGACTTTTTACAGAACAAGAGCCGTCAGAGACGGACAATGCTCCCCGAATAAGGCATTGTCACAATAAATGTATGCCAAGCAGAGCTAACATAAAGCTAACAAATGTTAAGGACAGATCCTCCATTTATTTCCTACGGTAAGATTTTTTTTATTTTTTCTGTACTGATATTTAAATATATGAGAAGTAAAAAAATGACTTAAAAACTATAGGTCACCAAGCGAATTAAAAAGTTATTGGATTTCAAGGGAGACTACTCTTGTCTAAAATTGCAAAAATGAGGTGTCACTTAAATACCCACAAAAAGCTGTTCCAAATGACTAGCATTACATAATTAAGTCTTTATTGTGTTCAATATGTTTTATTCTGTCGAAATGAGTATCAATTTGGGAAAAGGATGGGTTGCAATAAGGGGTCAAAAAATAGATTTTCTTTAAACTTCGTGGATTGATAGGGTTACATAATATCTTTAATTTGTATGTGTAAAACATCTGGTTTCGGCTTATTTTTCGAGATATGGGTAAATAAAGTGGGTGGGGTAAGATGGACTGAAACACAGTAGGGGTCATTCTAAGTCGCTTATCTTTCTTATTTTTAGCCCCAGATGCGTGAAAATTTGTATGCGTGTCTTGTGATATATGCGTTAAACATTTATGGGCTTACATTTGATATTTCATGTATATCTTTTCCGTTATATTCATTCTTCTTTCTTTCGCAAAATTTCGCTATTTTTTAACGACCAACTTTACCAAACTATCTCCACACGTTTTATTTGAAACCCGATTTTTATGAAACTTTACAGATGTATTATCCAGAAATTAATGTAACTTTGTCTGAAATTTGAAAGAAAGGCGTCAGCCCGTTGTTGAGATATTTGACCTTGACCTTCAAAATAACATCAAATTCGGGAATGTCCGTTAAAACTACGCATTGTTGGGAAAATGGTTAGGGTTGAATGGTATGTGACAGCCCATTCATAAAAGAATGCATTTCACACATGATTGTGATTTTTATTGTATGATTTTACCGTTAAAATTGATATACTCCATATAATAAACTTGGTCACCTCTCAGAGTGACCCGGTCATTTCATCTAATAAAATCATTGATAGACAGATATTTGTTTAAGGCCTGTCTATACATTTAACATTGTTTTCTTTTTGTTGATATTATATAACGTTATGTAAATATTTAGCTTCAATTAATTAATTGTAAGCACATTTGGTCATTTAGTAAAATCATTCACAACGCGTCTTCTTTATAACCATATAAGAAATACAATCGGAATATGATTAGTTTTCTTCTAGCAAATTGATAATTCTTGTCCATCATGAGATGAGTGAATATAAACTCTTAGACAATTCATGTTGCATAAAAAGCTTTGGTAGTTTTAGCAATCTTAACATAATGCTTTTATTTAATTTCACTCACCTGTGGTAGTAATATTGATCACAGCGCTTTCCGCGTAGACATGTTTCATGTGCAATATTTAGTTTGATAAGAAAACTGAGAAGTAAAAAGAATTTCTTTTCTTTCCAATTCTTCCGAATGGGTTGTACGATACAAAAAGTAAATATTGCTACGAAACTCATTAGGAACAATAAAAAGAAACCATGCTTCCAACCCTTATGAATAAAATTGGCGCTTTAACTATCACATTTTGGCATTTCCCGAGTTTTGAAGTAATTTTGAAGGTCAATGTCAAATATCTCAAAAACGGACCAACGCTTTTCTTTCAAATCTCAGACAAAGTTACATTAATATCTGGACAATACATCCGTAAAGTTTCATAGAAATCGGGTTTCAAATAAAACGTGTGGAGATAGTTTGGTAAAGTTTGTCGTTAAAAAATAGCGAAATTCTTCGAAAGAAAGAAGAATGAGTATTACGGAAAAGATATACATGGAATATCAAATGTAAGCCCATAAATGTTTAACGCATATATCACAAGACACGCATACAAATTTCCACGCATCTGGGGCTAAAAATAAGAAAGATAAGCGACTTAGAATGACCCCTACTGTGTTTCAGTCCATCTTACCCCACCCACTTTATTTACCCATATCTAAAAAAATAAGCCAAAACCAGATGTTTTACACATACAAATTAAAGATATTATGTAACCCTATCAATCCACGAAATTTAAAGAAAATCTATTTTTTGACCCCTTATTGCAACCCATCCTTTAGTGATGATTTTGAAATTTTTAGTAAAACATTCTTTCAAAAGTAGCTGAAATTGCTCTTTTTCCGCAACGTTTCTGATAATAAAAAATATTCCAGCGGTAAGAATTTTTTCTTTTTTGGTATAGACATAGTGCTTGGTCATACCTACAAAAACAAAAAAAGAAAAATATATCAAACCAAGCGTTTTTCTTAGTTATTAGTAAAATTTGGTTTACTTTTAGCAGCTCTGTCCGAAATTGTTTCACTATTTTTATCCATTTCCTTCCTTATTATCAGCTTTAGATAATAAAAAGTGTCATCTTTTGTGTCCATCCGAAGCGGACTAGCTCATAAAGACACCACTTTGCTTTTGTTGCTCCGTTTCCTATCGCTAACGCCACATGTTGAACGCGTAACAAAAAGCGAAATGTACCATCCGAGTACTATTACACTTTAATTGGCCAAACAGAGAAAATTGAAATAACCGAAAAGGATCTTGTCATTTATCAACCAAACATTAACTAAATGTAAAAAAAATACATTTGCAGAAAATGCCAATTACTGAAACAGCTTAATTTCGTTATTTAGTACATGCGCAGCAAGTTGCGCAGTAACAACTGGAGGATCTGTCCTTAAGCCCCCTTTTTGCATGACATAATTTTTATACCCAAATTTCACATAGTTTATTGTCAAGGGCATCTGATTTACTACTCAAATATGAAATTTCATCAAATTCTGACCGTTTGACTAGGAGAAATTAGAGAAAAACTGTATTTGACCTTAAGTCCCCTTTTCCCATGACGAGGCCTCAAATCCAAAAACCAAGGAAAAGTACATCGGCATTATGTCATAGGGAGTCACATGGTAAGTTTCATTTGATTTGGCCCAAGGGTTATGGAGAAATCACTTCGGACGGACGGACGGACGGACGAAATGACGGACGGACAGACAAAGCGGCGACTATATGCTCTCCCTTTGGGGAGCATAATTAGAGTGCCCCACTTACTTGTTTGGATGGTTAGCCTTGGTGAGTTTGAATCTCAAGTATTCATCCAGTATGTTATCTACTGTGTTTTTACATGGCAATCTTACAAGCTGAAATATTAACAGTAGAAGTTCATATAAAAGCTTGCACATTTCATTTAGGACCTCTCAATACCCAATCTTGTTTGGGAAAGGGCTAATGATCATGGTTTGCCTTGGTGAGTTTAAATCTCAAGTATTCATCCAGTATATTATCTACTGTGTTTTTACATGGCAATCTTACAAGCTGAAATATTAACAGTAGAAGTTCATATAAAAGCTTGCACATTTCATTTAGGACCTCTCAATACCCAATCTTGTTTGGGAAAGGGCTAATGATCATGGTTTGCCTTGGCGAGTTTAAGTCTCAAATATTCATCTCGGGTATAATATACTGTGTTTTTACAAGGCAATCTTACAAGCTGAAATAGTGAAACAAATAGCTAATATGAAACATTTGCTGCAAAGTGTTATCTATTTTCCTTGTTTAGGGATAAGACCTCTGCTGAAAAGATGTAAATTCTTTCCATGAAATCCTATTCCTACAAACTTTAAGACTGGTCCAGATTTATGAAATACCATAATTATTCGAATAAACACCGAAGTGTTTATTAGAAATATGGTCAATGGGAAAGTCGGGTTGAGCATGTATTAGAGGTATTTTGATTTTGAGTCAAAACTTGCCAATCCAGTTATTGATTCATGGACTAAAGATAAAGCAAGTCAAAATTGGCAAACTATTGTTACAAATACTGCAAAATATCATTTTAGGATATATTTTTTTGTTGGTAACAGCCTGAAAATCTTGCTTTTGAAAATGATCTTTGTTTATGACCAGGGTTCAACATTAACCTGTGCCCGACAGACATTACCTACCTGCTGCTTGGTCAGGGCTAGTTAGATCTCCAAGATGCAGGACCGACTGGTCAGCCTCATTTCAAATCTCAGCCAAAATTACCATAATGAAAACAGAGGGCATGACATAACAAGAACATGGGCTCTTTAAAATCTGCATTCATTTGTGCTTCAAAACTAGGATTTTAACTTATTATGAAAGGATTATTGTTGTTTACACCTCCTTCTGATACAAAAATTTGGTCAGGACCAGCTCATACTTGGTCAGAGCTAGTAGCATCTGGCATTAACTAGCCCGACTGTCTGGTAACCAAAAAAGTTAATGTTGGACCCTGATGACTGACAATACTAATTTTGGAATCAGGGGGTTGGGCGTTTATTAAAATATGTGTGTAACATGTTTATAAGAATAATTACGGTAAATGTAAACAAAGTCAACAGTCTTTTTAAGGTTTATCATAACATTATGAAGGGACAAGGATTAAATGCTGGTATTCTCAAAATTTTTGTTGCTTTCTATACTTACGGTTTACGAACTGAAAATGAAAGGCAGAGCCAGAGGCGAAATTTGAAAAGTGCCAGTAATTCCTAAACTGTGTTGCATTTCCATTCTACATACAAACATAAGCATTTTGTATGGTTTAGAATTTTGAAATAATGCATACTTGTTGAAATTATTGACAAAAATGTTCCAAATTACCTCCCTTTTATATGAATATAGAGTAAAATAATATTTGTAAATTATTTTCTTCATGAAGCATAATCTTGAAATCCGGCATGGTGAATCAACTTATATGAAGTGTATTGACAACTGTGTGTAATTTGATGCATTTCGTATGGCTAGAAAGTGGTGTTTTCATTCTCAGTTCGTAAACCTTAACTGTCAAATCCAGATAATTTTGGAATAGGTCTTTAAACATAAAAGAAGAAGCAGTGCCAATTCCTGATACAGTTTAGAGATATGCATCAGAGCAACAGATAAGGAGACGAGACCATTCTAAATTTGTTATTTCAAAACCAAACCCTATATTGTGCATACTCATTGGATTGTAACGAGTACTCATAACATTAGTGTTTGATGAAGGATTAACCCTTTCCCACACAAGACCTGGTTTTGACGTCCCTAATGGATAGGACTTGAGAAAACATTGAGACAAAAGAAGAAACTGCTGATAATCAGCAGTTTCTCCTTTTGTCTCAATATTTTCTGTGTCATATTTTACACAATTGATATCTTTAAAAACATTATATTTTGTCATTTGTGGCAGTTCTTGAAGTGGATCACCCTAAAATTTTGCTGGGAAAGGGTTAATGAAATATTGCATTTTGAAAACCCATTACCGGTACCCCCTGTTATCTGTAGTTTTGATGCATGTATGTACCTGTTTTTGTCTGGTGACTAGATCCCAATCATCCACTAACCATGGCTTTAACTCATCTGGTATCTTGACTTTCACCTCTATCTTTGTTAAATATGCTTCTTCCTACAACAAGAATTTAGCTGTCATTTAACCCTTTCCCGAACGATGAATTTCTTTGGTGGTCCAATTTAAAAGCTGCTGAAGACAGCAAAATGGATGTTGATTATGATTAAATCTATGTATGATATAGCATAGAAAACATTGAGACAAAAGGAGAAACTGTTGGTTATCAGCAGTTTCTTCATTTGCCTCAATGCATTCCCAAGCTTATTCAATTAGGAATGTTAGCCAGGTCTTGTTTGGGAAAGGGTTAAGGGTACTAGCAATCACAGATGTTTAAAATGATCTATAGAGGTACACAAGTTTCTACATTAGGTTCAAGTTGAAATTTGAGTTACATTTGTAACATATTCCCACATAACGATGATTTTCAACGCCCCACCAGATAAAGGTTTTGAAAACATGGAATATGAAGAAATTGATTCTGACAAGTGATAATCTTAATTGTCTACAATGTTTTCTACCTAGAAAATTAAGTCTGAAAAGGATAAAAATTCCGATAAATTATTTGTCAGAGTAATAGCATCAACAGAAACAGAAATATGACTGTAATGACAGTTGCAAGTAAAACCTTAATCGAAGCATCACATTCATGCCTGGGTGAATAGCTCCTCTAGTCTACGAAAAGTCAACTGAATTACAAGATCCAATGTGATTTCTCACCAGTTACCACAAAAATAATCTGAACATCCACCTCTTTATCTTATTGAGACAACTAAATCTGTCAGATAAATAATATTAAAGCAAGTTTTGATAATTGTTATTTAAAATGTTAACTTAAAATTCACCAGAATATCTTACAGATTCTATTGTTGGATCGTTCCTGGCTCGTTTTCGTTTCTGTTCCGTTGACTGTGCAGAAGAGACAGATTCCTGTGAACTAGGTAGGGTGGAGGGTGTTGATGGGGCTGTCGATGCTTTGTCTGATCCTCCTGAAAATGGTAAGATTTACACAATGGATAAACTAGAAATCTATCACTAAAGGTGATAATAGCCTTTTTGTTCCAATTTAAAGTTTCAAATATGAAAAATTGGTTGAAGAGGGATCACAATAATTTTGAGCAAAGCATATCAAAGTCTGACAGACAAAAATCATAATGAAGCATTATACCACAAAAGTGTGAAACACTAATGCCCCCGAAAAGGTCAATGTTAAGTTTTCGGAGAGACAGACATTATTACATTTGAGGATTATGTGGGGTTTTTCTTTGATCTTTATGATGAAAATTTCCACATAAAATGGTAAGGTTTAAGTGGTTTTGTTCTATATTTCATATAAATCATGGACAGATTGAACCACATAAACACTGTGAGGTTTGCCCGGACAGACAGAAATACGGACACGCGTAAAACAATATGCCACAGATCTTTCGATACGGGGGCATAAAAACATTTTATTTTCTACCAACCTTTCTGTCTGGACTTTGAAAGAACAACTGTTGTAGGTGTTGAAGCTCGGGGAGTGGCTTCCTTTTCTGCCTTCTCTGCCTCTTTTTCTGAAAAAAGTTAAAAACTTTGATTTACAAAAAGTGAGGTTCTGACAAAAAAAGGATCAAATTCTAAAATGTGTAGCACCGATAGCCGTATTTTGATATGGACCCTTGCTTATCCTTTGCAATTAAATCTAGTGGAACAAGATGTGTTTGTGAAACACAAATGCCCCCGAAATGGCCATTTATTTAAAATGTTAAGTTTTCATAGAGTAAAGGGTTGATAAGGGTTAACAGATGACCTTGAGGAAGATCAAATCGCATGGAACAGATAGATATCATTGAAAGGAATTTGCATACAAAATTTGAGCTTTGTATGTCAAATACTTTTGGAGAAAAGGCAATGGTTAAGTTTTCGGACAGACAGACAGATGGACAGACAGACTGTAGACGGACACGAGTAAAACAATATGCCCTGATCTCTTGATACGGGGGCATAAAAAGGTAAACATTCATCAAAGACAATTAACTGAACACTTTGTGATACATCACTTACAATCCCAGCAAGACTAGAAATCTGTAACTAAAGGTGATAAAATACCCCCGTCACTACATTAATTTTGTCCGGACAAGCATCAAAAGCCTGTCTTGCTTGGCAAAGGTCAGATGTTCAACACTTTCAAAAGTACCGTATAACAAACTACCTGCTAGTTTTTGTCTCTTTGATGAAGTAAGTGTGGGAGTTGATGCTCTTGATGACCTATCTTTATCTGTGTCCTGGACCTTCTCTCTACCTTTACCTTTTGTGGTGGTGGGAGTGGGCTTTTCCTTCTCTGTTTCAGCTGATATAAAAAATCATATGAACTGTCATAAGAAATGGTGTTCTCAGACAATTTATTTAAAATGCAAGGAAACTGTCTACAAGAAACAGGAAACTAAATGAATATATTTACTATTCAGAGGATTTTGTTATATACAAATATTATATATATGTGACCCGTCACGCTAAAAGGGACCTTATCCGAACTCCAAAAACCCAAATTTTGACAAACTTGTCAGACTCACCAAAGGTCAACCTTATCCCGTATGCTAGAAATGAACATATACTAAGACAGGGAAGACATTCTGGATTTAGAAAATTACATAAAAGTGAAAAGTGTCGGCCCTAGTCTGGCTGCGCAGACTGACTAGGGTCGATATTTTGCTCATATCCGATAAGGTCCCTTTTAGCATGACGGGTCACATATATTAAACGCCTGAACAGTTGAATTGTTATATAATGGCCCCAACAAAAGCAATTTTTGAGGGTATCAATTCAAATCCAGGTAATTCAGGGTCTTTCATGATTCATGAACAATTAGTCCATTGGTGAGAGACAAGTGATTTGTGAAAAGTCAGAAAGTATATTGGCCAAGCCAAGGTTAGAACCCAAAAGCCCTGGATTGGAGACCCGAACAACACCAACTGGGCTTAATGTGTTCAGCCTTTTAGATCTGGGCTCAAATCAATTCAAAGCTAGATAAGCACAGATAAGTGGGGGTGAAGACATTCTAATTTATTATTTCAATTCCAAACTCTATGTTGTGGGTACTCATTTGAATCATCTTGGTAAGACGATTCTAATGAGTACCTACAAAATACAGTTTGGTGAACAATAGGCGTATTCGACTGAGCCGTTTGTTGCCTAATTGTTTTTCGTTACTTAACTATTTTCATTCGACTGACAGAATGACGTCATAAAATTAAGTAATATCTTAACGAAAAAAAATCCGCGTTAAGTATGTCACGTGACAAAACAAGTAGACAAATCTTCTAATAATGTAGCTTAAGTTCATTTCAATATGTACCTATTGCAATTTTATGGGCAAATTTGATTAAATATTGATAGAATTAAAAGGATATTTAAAGATAAAAACAAGAAAGATTGTGTTTCATTTACGGATGTACACGATGAGGTTTCATCGGGTGTTTCCGTTACCGAACAGTATCGAGAAATTCCGACGATGCACATATTTCAAAATGGCGACATTCTCGTTAACTAATTCCGTCTTTTGTATTCGACTGAACGAAAATCGTTGACTAATGGTGATGGTCTGCGCAGGTGGGCGGAGCTAAGCGTTACTTAACGAAAATGTTGCAGTCGAATACGCCTAATAAATAAGATATTGCATTTTGAAAAGCATTTACCCCTCTTATCAGCAACTCTGGTCCATTAACACATTCTCACATAATAGGCTGTAGAAAACATTGTGGAAAATGAAGAAATTGCTTGCTTGTTTTCTACCAAAATAGTTGTACAATTTAACAATTGCATCACATTGAAATCACAAGCTTGATATTTTGTTGTTTGGTAATGGTTTAATCCTCACACTGACCTGGTGCCCCCCTTTTTGTGCCCCTACTACTACTGGAGGTAGACTCTGATGTGGGCGTGGCAGATCTGTCTCAGTGAGATGATTCTAATGAATACCCACAACATAGGGTTTGACAAAAAAATAAATGGAATACATTGTATTGCATTTTGAAAAGTCTTTACCCCCTCTTATCTATAGCTCTGTCCATTATTCAGAGATGAGAATCAGTTTCAGTGAAAACAGTTGAAAACCCCCACACCTCATTTAAAAAAAACATCAGATCTGGACAGATCGGACTGAATTTGTAACAAAATGAAATCATAACTTTCGACCAAAGAAGCTGACATTTGCCAAAAAGCTGAAGATTCTCATAATCCTCACACTGACCTGGTGCTCCTCTCTTTGTGCCTCGACTACTACTGGAGATAGACTCTGCTGTGGGCGTGGCAGATCTGTCTTTTGCTTCTTTTTCCTTCTCCTTCTTTTTATCCTTCTTACTTGCCTGCGCTGGAGCACTGGAATTTAACCAATTACCACTCAGTGACTCTTTTTGACTCCCCACAAGATAATGACTTTGGAAAACATTGTGGAAAATGAAGAAAATGCTTGTCACAAGCAATTTCTTCATTTCCCACAATGTTTTCTACCCGAAATGACCAATCTTTTTTAAATTTCATTCACTTGAAATTGTCGCCTGCAGTGTCTGTGACTTTGGATCTACCTAAAATTTTGTCATCTGGTAATGGGTTAACAATACTGTATGTGTAGAAATATTCGCGGGCTTCTAATTTTCGCTATATTCGCGCTAGACCATCGGCCCGCGAATTCATGATGGCGCAAATATTTGTACTCCCAATTCTTCCTGAAAAGTTTAATTTTCGCGCAAGTTGAAATGTATGTTTATTATAAACATTACATGAATATACATTCAGTTCGTACATGTATGTTTTAATGACTAAATATGTTGAACAAGAGGGCCATTGGCCCTGAAGCGCTCACCTGACAGGCCCATAGGAAGCAATTTCATAATGGGGGGCTATAGACTCTATCCTAAATATTGGGGGGTGGGGGCTAATTGGGATTTCCCCAAAATTTTAAGTGTAAAATTAAGAAAAATTGGTATTTTTGGCCAACTTTGGAAGGGTTTAGCCCCCCTAGCCCCCCTGTTCCTACAGGCCTGCCTGACATAATAGCTTTCTGTATATGGTGTGTCTGAGCCTCCAAAATGATCACATTTTACTAAGATTTGTGGCCTGTATAAGATAATCATTCTGACAAATTTTCAGCTTGATTGGGCAAAAAAAATCCCCAAGACTGGACCCCATGACCTAGTTTAGGACCCCAGATGACCAAATTTTGAAATTGTCTGAGATTTTATCAAGATAATTATTCTGACTAGGCTGATTGGGCATAAAATGTGGCCTCTAGAGTGCACACAAGGTTTTTCTTAAATTTGACCTAGTGACCTAGTTTTTGACCCCAGATGACCCAATTTCAAACTTTTTGTACATTTCATCAAGACAATTATTATGAGCATATTTCAGGTTGATTGGGCAAAAAATGTGGCCTCTAGAGTGCACACAAGGTTTTACAAAGATTTGACCCTGTGACCTAGTTTTTGACCCCAGATGACCCAATTTCAAACTTGTCCGAGATTTTATCAAGACAATCATTCTGAGCAAATTTCAGGTTGATTGGGCAAAAAATGTGGCCTCTTGAGTGCACACAAGGTTTTTCTAAGATTTGACCCTGTGACCTTGTTTTTGACGCCAGATGACCCAATTTCAAACTTGTCCGAGATTTCATCAAGATAATCATTCTGATCAATTTTCAGGTTGATTGGGCAAAAAATGTGGCCTCTAGAGTGCACAAAAGGTTTTTTCTAAGATTTGACCCCGTGACCTAGTTTTTGACCCCAGATGACCCAATTTCAAACTTGTCTGAGATTTCATCAAGACAATCATTTTGAGCAAATTTCAGGTTGATTGGGCAAAAAATGTGGCCTCTAGAGTGCACACAAGGTTTCTCTAAGATTTGACCTAGTGACCTATTTTTTGACCCCAGATGACCCCATTTCAGGCTTGTCCGAGATTTCATCAAGTCAATCATTTTGAGCTAATTTCAGGTTGATTGGGCAAAAAATGTGGCCTCTAGAGTGCACACAAGGTTTTTCTAAGATTTGACCCTGTGACCTAGTTTTTGACCCCAGATGACCCAATTTCAAACTTGTCCGAGATTTTATCAAGACAATCATTCTGAGCAAATTTCAGGTTGATTGGGCAAAAAATGTGGCCTCTAGAGTGCACACAAGGTTTTTCTAAGATTTGACCCTGTGACCTAGTTTTTGACCCCAGATGACCCAATTTCAAACTTGTACGAGATTTTATCAAGACAATCATTCTGATCAATTTTCAGGTTGATTGGGCAAAAAATGTGGCCTCTAGAGTGCACACAAGGTTATTTTAAGATTTGACCCAGTGGCCTAGTTTTTGACCCCAGATGACCCAATTTAAAACTGGTCCGAGATTTCATCAAGACAATCATTCTGAGCAAATTTCAGGTTGATTGGGCAAAAAATGTGGCCTCTAGAGTGCACACAAGGTTTCTCTAGGATTTGACCCAGTGACCTACTTTTTGACCCCAGATGACCCAATTTCAAACTTGTCCGAGATTTCATCAAGTCAATCATTTTGAGCTAATTTCAGGTTGATTGGGCAAAAAATGTGGCCTCCAGAGTGCACACAGGGTATTTCTAAGATTTAACCCCGTGACCTAGTTTTTGACCCCGGATGACCCAATTTCTAACTTGTCCGAGATTTCATCAAGACAATCATTCTGAGCAAATTTCAGGTTGATTGGGCAAAAAGTGTGGCCTCTAGAGTGCACACAAGGTTTTCCTAAGATTTGACCCTGTGACCTAGTTTTTGACCCCAGATGACCCAATTTCAATCTTGTCCAAGATTTGATCAAGACAATCATTCTGAGCAAATTTCATATTGATTGGGCAAAAAATGTGGCCTCTAGAGTGCACACAAGGTTTTTCTAAGATTTGACCCTGTGACCTAGTTTTTGACCCCAGATGACCCAATTTCAAACTTGTCCGAGATTTTATCAAGACAATCATTCTGATCAATTTTCAGGTTGATTGGGCAAAAAATGTGGCCTCTAGAGTGCACACAAGGTTTTTCTAAGATTTGACCCAGTGACCTAGTTTTCGACCCCAGATGACCCAATTTCAAACTTGTCTGAGATTTCATCAAGACAATCATTCTGATCAATTTTCAGGTTGATTGGGCAAAAAATGTGGCCTCTAGAGTGCACACAAGGTTTTTCTAAGATTTGACCCAGTGACCTAGTTTTTGACCCCAGATGACCCAATTTCAAACTTGTCCGAGATTTCATCAAGACAATCATTCTGAGCATATTTCAGGTTGATTGGGCTGAAAATGTGGCCTCTAGAGTGCACACAAGGTTTCTCTAGGATTTGACCCCGTGACCTACTTTTTGACCCCAGATGACCCAATTTCAAACTTGTCTGAGATTTCATCAAGACAATCATTCTGAGCTAATTTCAGGTTGATTGGGCAAAAAATGTGGCCTCTAGAGTGCACACAAGGTTTTTCTAAGATTTGACCCCGTGACCTAGTTTTTGACCCCAGATGACCCAATTTCAAACTTGTCCGAGATTACATCAAGACAAACATTCTGAGCAAATTTCAGGTTAATTGGGCAAAAAATGTGGCCTCAAGAGTGCACACAAGGTTTTTCTAAGATTTGACCCCGTGACCTAGTTTTTGACCCCAGATGACCCAATTTCGAACTTGTCCGAGATTTGATCAAGACAATCATTCTGATCAATTTTCAGGTTGATTGGGCAAAAAATGTGGCCTCTAGAGTGCACACAAGGTTTTTCTAAGATTTGACCCCGTGACCTACTTTTTGACCCCAGATGACCCAATTTCGAACTTGTCCGAGATTTGATCAAGACAATCATTCTGATCAATTTTCAGGTTGATTGGGCAAAAAATGTGGCCTCTAGAGTGCACACAAGGTTTTTCTAAGATTTGACCCCGTGACCTACTTTTTGACCCCAGATGACCCAATTTCAAACTTGTCTGAGATTTCATCAAGACAATCATTCTGAGCTAATTTCAGGTTGATTGGGCAAAAAATGTGGCCTCTAGAGTGCACACAAGGTTTTTCTAAGATTTGACCCAGTGACCTAGTTTTTGACCCCAGATGACCCAATTTCAAACTTGTCCGAGATTACATCAAGACAAACATTCTGAGCAAATTTCAGGTTAATTGGGCAAAAAATGTGGCCTCAAGAGTGCACACAAGGTTTTTCTAAGATTTGACCCCGTGACCTAGTTTTTGACCCCAGATGACCCAATTTCGAACTTGTCCGAGATTTGATCAAGACAATCATTCTGATCAATTTTCAGGTTGATTGGGCAAAAAATGTGGCCTCTAGAGTGCACACAAGGTTTTTCTAAGATTTGACCCCGTGACCTACTTTTTGACCCCAGATGACCCAATTTCGAACTTGTCCGAGATTTCATCAAGACAATCATTCTGAGCAAATTTCAGGTTGATTGGGCAAAAAATGTGGCCTCTAGAGTGCACACAAGCCAAAGGTTGACGCACGACGCACGACGGACGACGGACGACTGACGACGGACGACGGACGACGGACACAGCGGTATCACAATACCTCACCATGAGCACTATCGTGCTCAGGTGAGCTAATAAAAAAGGTGACAAGATACATGAATCAAAACTGATTGAACAATAAAACTGTGAAAAACCATTTAACACTTTGTCGGACAATGTATTGTTTGGCATTGTTTGGTTTGAAATACATGTAACAAACCCTTTATTAGAATGCATAAAGAAAATAATTAGTAATAATTAATCCAACTCCCGAATAATCCTACTACTTTCGACTGTTTAAGATACTGCAAATAAGAAAAAGTATTTACCCAGCACCTACATTCATTTTACTGTGCGCGAAATTAAGAATTCTTATTTTGTCTCTCCGCGAATTCAAAGTTGCGCGAAAATTTGTAAAACTCGAAATTGGGACCCTACCGCGAAAATTTCGCTCCGCGAAAATATCTACACATACAGTATCTGAACCCAAAACCAGACAGTGAAATTTTGGACTCTTTCAATTAGAAAGCTGTTTCAGACCACAAAATAGATGCTGATAATAATTCGAGTAAGATATAGCCTAGAATATATTGAGGCAAAAGAAGAAAATACTGATAACCAGCATCTTCTCCTTTTGCCTCAATGTTTCCCAAAGCCTTTCTAATCAGAAGTGTCAAAAGTGTCAATGTTTGGGAATAGGTTAAATGTCATTTTATTTAATTTCAACTTTTCAACAGTATAAAAACTCAACCTTTCCCAAACAAATTTTAGACTAGCTCAATTTGAAAGGCGTTGCAGGTAATGAAACTGGTGTAAATAAATAGATAATTTGTATACTGCACAAAAATAATGATGCAAACGGAGGAACTGTAGTTTATCAGAATATTTTTCTTTTGCCTCAATATTTTCACTTTCCTTATCTATTGCGAAGTAATAATCAGATTTCACTAGGGAAAGGGTTGAGTAAGATTGGTTGAAACATGAATGCCAATGTTGAGTTTTCATGTTAAGTTTTCATGATAAGTTTTCAAGTTAAGTTTTAATGTTAAGATTTCATGGTAAGGGAAGATAAGGGTTAATGGATGACCTTGAGGAAAGTCATATTGCATGGAACAGACAGATATCATACATCATACTATAATTTGAGCAACGTTTGTCCGTTTGTCTGTTTGTTCCCCTACTCCTCCCAGGTCCTTGGGCCGATCTTCACCAAACTTGGAGGGAAGGTGGAGGGCGGCCCCGGATATTAGCTTGAGGGGTTCATTTTTTGAAAGGTCAAGGTCATCGAGGTCAAAGGTCAAATTTATGTTTTTACGGGTTACGGGTATCGTTTTTACGGGTTACGGGACGGGATTGCTTACGGGTTACGGGACGGGATTAGGTGGAGGGCAGCCCCGGATAGGTCAAGGTCATCGAGGGTCAAGGTCATCGAGGTCAAAGGTCAAATTTCGAGACGGGTAAAATTGCTAGTGTACCAAATTGGAGCTTTGAATGTGGAATACTTTTGGAGAAAAGGCCAATGATAAGTCTTCACATTAATTTTCGGACTGACAGACCGACAGACACAAGCAAAACAATATGCGGCCGATCTTTTGATGAGGGGGCATAAAAATAGAAACAATTACAATCCCACATTCAATTCATACATGCATTTCTTTAATACTGACGACTTTGCTTTCCAATTTCCATTGTGTAAAAGAATAATTTCTTCATCTGTATCTAATCATCAAAGTTTAATATATAGAGGGTTTTCCATGATGCACAAATTGTGCGTCATTGTCGCAATTACAAAGCAAATAACCCCTTAGAAATTTATACGAGGGTCATGCTACCTGCCTGATTTTATACATCAGCTGCATAATATTGAATAACCCTTTCACAAATACCAATATTGAGAAAACTGCTGCATACAACTATATTGTGATGTCATTTACTGCGCCACTCGTTATTTTGGCATTATCCAATAAAAGTCTACAAATGTACCCACCACACACCAGTACATCTATTACATCGATTCTATTTTTGGCCAGTAATGCTAAAATGTGGTTTCAACCAATGAAAATCTTTATCAGATTTTTAAATAGTTATACACTTCACAGAAAACTTTTAGAAAATCCCGCCCAGGCCCAGAGATTAGATGAGAGTCACTATCATAAGAACAGGGTTTGATTGTTTTGCAGTAAATCATAGTAAAAGACAAGAGGACCATGATGGTCCTATATCGCTCACCTGAACCAAAATGATATGAGCCACGGTTTTGTTCAATTCAATTGGTATTTAAGACTTTAAGACTGAAAACAAACTTATGGTCAATAATATTGTGTCAAGTTTTGTCTTGATTATTCACTATTTGAGGTTTTTAGAGAAAAATTTGAAAGGCAGATAACTGAGCAAATTCTATTCTGATTATTCTAAAATTCATTTATCCAAGATCTTATCGTTATTAACATCATAATCTTGATTGTTCATTATTTGTGGATATTTGAGTCCAAAGAGCAATTTTGTCAGATTCAAGGGCACATGCATGACTGACCACTTTCTCATTTGATTGCAGTAAAATTCAGCTCATGCAAGGTCTTATAATCAGCAGCATAGTGTCAAAGTTTTGTCTTGGTTGATCAATAATTGTAGATTCTAGAGTGTAGACAGGGTTGAAAACAGTCAAAAACAGCAAATTTGTCAAATTCAAGGGCACGAAACTCTTGACTTTCTGGTTCAATCAGACCAAAATTCAAACTCATTTGAGATCTTATGGTCTCCAACATTGTGTCCAAGTTTTGTCTTGATTGGTCAATAATTTTAGATTCTTGAGTGTAAACAAGGTCGAAAACAGTCAAACAAGAGGACCATGATGGTCCTATATATCGCTCACCTGAACCAAAATGATATGAGCCACAATTTTGTTCAATTCAATTAATATTTACGACTTTAAGACTGAAAACGAACTTATGGTCAATAACGTTGTGAAAATCGAACTCATCCGAGATCTTATGGTGCCCAACATTGTGTCCAAGTTTTGTCTTGATTGATTAATAATTGTAAATTTTAGAGTGTAAACAAGGTCGAAAACAGCCGAAAAAGGAAATTTTGTCAAATTCAAGGGCAAGTAACTCTCGATTTTCTGATCAGATCAGACTGAAAATCCAAATGATCAAAGATCTTATAATCCCCAACATTGTGTCAAAGTTTTGTCTTGATTGATTCATATTTGTTCATTCTAGTGTGTAAACAGGGTCAAAAACAGCCGAAAATGGCAATTTTGTCAAATTCAAGGGCACATAACTCTCAACTTTCTGAAAAAGATCAGACTGAAAATCGAACTCACCAAAGATCTTAGGGTCCAAAACATTGTGTCTAAGTTTTGTCTTGATTGATTTATAATTGTAGATTCTAGAGGGTAAACAAGGTCGAAAACAGCCTAAAATGGCAATTTTGTCAAATTCAAGGGCACATAATTCTTGTCTTTCTGATCAGATCACACTGAAAATCGAACTCATCCGAGATCTTATAGTCTAACACATTATGTCCAAGTTTTGTCTTGATTGATTAATATTTGTAGATGCTAGAGTGTTAACAAATTAAAAAGTAGCTATTTTTGACGTTCAAGGGCACATAACTCCTGACTTCCTGGTCCGATCTGACCAAAAATCGAACTCATCCGAGAACTTATGGTCTCAAACATTATGATAAAGTTTTGTTTTGATTGATCAATTTTTGTAGATGCTAGAGTGTTAACAAGTTAAAAAGTAGCTATTTTTGACGTTCAAGGGCACATAACTCCTGACTTCCTGGTCCGATCTGACCCAAAATCGAACTCATCCGAGAACTTATGGTCATACATGTTTTGTTAAAGTTTGGTTAAGATTGGTCAATATTTGTGGATGCTAGAGTGTTAACAACAAATTGTGAACAGACGGACGGACAGACGGACGGACGGACGGACGCCGACGGACAAAAAGCGACCACAATAGCTCACCTTGAGCACTTCGTGCTCAGGTGAGCTAAAAACGGCAAATTTGTAAAATTCAAGGGCACATAACTCTCGACTTTCTACACAGATCGGACTGAAAATCAAACTCATCCGAAATTTTATAGTCCCCAACAATTTTTCCAAGTTTTGTCTTGCCTGATCAATAATTGTAGATTCTAGAGTGTAAACAAGGTCAAAAACAGCCGAAAATGGCAATTTTGTCAAATTCAAGGGCACATAACTCTCGTCTTTTAGGTCAGTTCAGACTGAAAATATATCTCATTTGAGATGTAATGGTATCCAACATTGTGTCCAAGTTTTGTCTTGATTGGTCAATAATTGTAGATTCTAGAGTGTAAACAAGGTCGAAAACAGTCAAAAACAGCAATTTTGTCAACTTCAAGGGCATATAACTCTCGACGTTCTATACAGATCAGACTGAAAATCAAACTCATCCGAAATCTTATGGCCCCCATCAATGTGTCCAAGTTTTGTCTTGCTTGATCAATAATTGTAGATTCTAGAGTTTAAACCAGGCCGAAAACAGCCGAAAACAGCAATTTGTCAAATTCAAGGGCACATAACTCTCGTCTTTCTGGTCAGATCAGACTGAAAATCGAACTCATCCCAGATCTAATGGTCTCCAACATTATGTCTAAGTTTTGTCTTGATTGATCAATAATTGTAGATGCTAGAGTGTAAACAAAGTTAATAACAGCATTTTTTGACATTCAAGGGCAGATAACTCAGCACATTCTCGTCCAATCAGGCCCATAATTGAACTCATCCGAGAACTTTTGCCCATACTTACTTTGACCAAGTTTGATCAAGATACGCCAACTTTTGTGGATGCAGAGTAAACACCAAATTGTTGACAGACAGACGGACAGACAGACAGACGGACGGACGGACGACGGACATTGAGTGACCACAATAGCTCACCTTGCGCACTTCGTGCTCAGGTGAGCTAATAAGCGCTGTAAAGAGAGTATAATAATGAATGAGTGAATGAGAATAAATGAGTAATGCAGATACATACCCTTTGTCTCTGTCCTTATCCTTGGATTTAGTTTTTCTGAAACCATGTAAGATGATAATGGTAATGATTCATGCACATGATTGATCAGTTAACCCTAGTCCAAACAAGATCTGGTTTTGACGTCTCTTATCAAAATGACTTAGGAAAACATTGAGACAAAAGAAGAAACTGCTGGTTATCCTTTTGTCTCAATTTTTTCCATACTATATTGTACACAAATTCTATCTTAAACAAGGTCCATTTGTCATCTGAAGCAGCTTTTGAAATGGAAATTTGCCATTAGGGAAAGGGTTAAGGTTGTCTAACAAGTAAAAGCCATCATTTCAAATATAGCTATATTCTGATTCATTAATTAGACCTTGCTGCTTTTTAATACCACTGCTTTAGAAGGCAGAAAATAGTCCAATTTGGAAAAGAGTTTACTCGTTCACTAACAACAAATTTTAAGACTGTTCCAATTTGAAAGCTGATTCAGACGACATAATGGATGTTATCAAAGATAGAATGTGTGTCTAATAAAGCACTAACAATACTGAGGCAAAAGTAGAAACTGCTGGTCATCAGCAGTTTCTTCATTTGACTCAATGTTTTCTCAAATCTTTTCTATCAAAACCTAGTCTTGTTTGGGAAAGGGTTAAAAATAAATTAATTTCAAAGAAAGCATTTTAAATGATGATTTCCACAAACAAAAGCTATATATGCTATGCCTGTCACATCGAATTATATTAGTTTTGAATTTCTTCCTTGCAAATATGCACACCACAGCTCAAGGTAAGAGAGGGAAATTATTAATAGCTTTTCAAAAATCAAAATATAAGTAAATATTCATGAAATCCTAAGTTGTGGGTACTCATTCAAATCCTCTCATTGATACGACTAAAATGAGTGCCCCCGACATTGGAATTAGCATAACATAGGGTTTGGAATTAAAATAAAGTTAGAATGTCTTTACCCCCTCTTATATGTAGCTCTGATATTTAATTGTACACAGTTCTTTTTTTCTACTCATTTTAGTTTTACCGAGCAAATCTTACTATATTGACAAGATGATGGAAAGATGACTACTACAACATGATCACAGCTATGCCACAATACAACAAACAGCTATTTTAAGCACCAATTTAAAAAATGTCTTGCCTTATTTCCAAACAAATATATTTAGACTGTTCCAATTAGAAAGCTCCAATAATTTTTGAAAATGTTTCATGTAAAATGAAGAATATATATGAGCCGCGCTCTGTGAAAACCGGTATCTTTGACATCGCGATAAATTATTGGAAAAAACCCGATAAAACCCGACGTCTAAAAATAACTCGATAATTTCACGCATTGGTTTTGCAAAATTCGAAAGTTTTGTCAATAAAGTTGGCTAATTCGGTTCTTTTTCATACAAGAGATAGCACAGAATATGAGCTTGGAGTAACAATGTGTTTTCTGACCGATTTCTGGCGATTTTATGCCCTTTTCTCACACTTTCAGTGTTGTTGTGCCGGCGGGATTTTTCAACTTTCCGAACGTAGAGCAGAAACCTAAAACAGCAAGTTTCAAGAGTTTGTCCAACATAAACAAAACAAGTGGTCAATAAGATTTGTTTCTCTTCCTTATATTAATGTTAGGTTAGGCTTAGAGACACGATTTAAATCGTTAAATCTTATTTATTGGCCGTTGTTTGCGTATTTTATGCCATCTACCCCCACCCACGCCGATGACAAAAACTCGGAAACCGAAGTTTACCGAACATTTAAAAAATCACTGAACATATGTATAATCTGAAGTTTTTGTTTGAGGAAAATGTGAAGATCAATGAAAATCAATTAAAATGTGAAAATGGACAGGTTTATCTCCATAAATGAACAATTTATTTCATATAACGCAAGCATATTTGGTTTAAGTAATTTATAATCACCTTTGATTCGTGTAGCTGCGGTGGTCGAGTGGGTAAAGTAGGTGGCTTTAAATCTGCCTTACATTTTACTTTTAGTTGTCGCGAGTTCGAGTCTACCCTGCGCCAATATTTTTTTTCAAATGAATTTTATCTTCTCTTTTTGTTGATAATATCCAAATTAATTATCAAAAAGCACAATAATTTCCCCTCTCAAAACAACATTTAATATCACATCAGATGAGAAAAACAACATCTCTATCACGAAGATAAACATAAAAAGTTTGTTGTTTCGATTTTTCCCTTGATCAAAAAGGGTAACATAATACCAAATGAGTGTCACAAAATATTTCAGCTAATAGATGTCACTCGTACCAAAATGTATACTGTACATGATGCATGTAGTCGGCTACCGGTAGGTTGTACATAGGCCTAGATCTGTCTGTAGTAGATCTAGGCTAACATCGATTCATGTAAAATTATGACTCAAAAATGGGGCTTCCCCAATCGTTTTTGCATTCTTAGCTTAAAGTTAATTCTGATAACGTTTTTTAGAGCATCAGTAAAATAATGACCATTGCAAAAATAGCACAATGATCGGGCGGATATAGATCGACAAAGAGATCAATTGGCGTTCGTTCACTTGTAGCCTAAGATTTTGTCGATCGGCCATGGCCTTTTCCATGTAGCCTAATTTGTGAAAACGATCCAAAACTTGAAAAAAACCTTTATCGAATAAACAACAAAGAGAAAATCTTAACATGTATAACTGGTACCAATTTCATTATTCTGGACTGTTTGAACATATCTCAGACTTAGCCTAAATGTCCGGATTCTAGTTTTCTGACTCACCCCAGAGTTCATCCATCATTATTTAGGTGGGTCTAAAAAATCTGGGCTCTCGTGTCTATCATCATAGATCATGTAAATGACGCATTATCATGTAAATGACGCATATTACAGTTTTTTCCTTGATAAGGGATGTTTTGTGAATTTGGAAATAGCGCACTTTTGGGATAAATACATAATCACAATAACAAAAACTTCGATTCAAATAGGCCTACTGTACATAGGCCTAAAACATGTATTCCCATAACTGTAAATAACTACTAGTAACTGGCCAAATGATTTTTCTACCATGTGTGCGGGGACTGAACTGCGTTTTTGACCTACATCTAATTGATGATATTTGTTGCAGTTGTTGTTGTTGTTGTTGAATTTCTCTGACTTTTCAATATAATCATTGATCTCCGACAAAGACATCCTTATAATGTCATTTGCATATATATCCAATGTTTCACTGGTGGACAATCGACTGACCCTATTGATCAATCAATAGGGAACGATTTTATCAAGTAAGCAGTCTCCTACTTGAAAAAAAAAACCCTGTATTTCGTCGATGTAATTCTAAAACCTCGTAACTACAACTTGGTTTGAGCTGCAGTTACGAGATATTACAACATCGACGAATTATCAATATAAACAAATAAGCCTAGTTTGTTTAAGCACAAGGTAAGAAAAAGGAGCTGGAATTTTGGCTTACCTGTTATTGATAAATTGAACAACATGGCAACAAGCAAAGTTCTGGTGCTTTAAAGGGGGACATGCTAGATTGACGAATATACAAACTGTCGTCTGCTGAAATATTTATTTAAGAAAT
The DNA here is from genome assembly GCA_963680895.1 of Fragum sueziense. Classification (NCBI taxonomy): domain Eukaryota; kingdom Metazoa; phylum Mollusca; class Bivalvia; order Cardiida; family Cardiidae; genus Fragum; species Fragum sueziense. The sequence continues at coordinate 1,598,279 of OY804598.1, forward strand.
TCAGCATGGATTTGTCATCTTGAATGAGCAGATAATTTTTGCCCAGCCAATATTCGCATTAAGTTAATTCGGTCCTGTGTATCTTTTTACTTACCCGCAACTTTCATAACTAGTAATATTTATAGGAAACTGGTCATCGATTAAAAAAGTGAAAAACCTGGTACCAACGCCAAAATGCATTTTCCTCTATCGATTCATAGTTAATACGAAAGGCTGCTAAACGAGAGTAAACTATCCTGACTGTCCCTGTATGAAATATATACAACGGACCCTTTAAAAGTAGGGGTTAGTCCTATTTATAAGCCCTGCCATATTTTATTCTTTGTCGTAATGTCAGGTCTTATCAGATCTGCCATTTTGTATATAGCACTTCCGCCAGCGGAAAACAGCGGAGGTTTAGCCCTCAAACTACCATCTCTATAATTGAAAGTTCGATCTAAAAATGGTATGGATAGAATGATAAATCAATTGTTTTCACTTCGGAAAAATTTCAAAATAAGATTTTACATTGTTTCACTTAAGGTTTACGAACTGAGAATGAAATGCAGAGCCAGAGGCGAAATTTGAAAAGTGCTAGTAATTCCTAAAATGTGTTACATTTCCTTTCCAAATACAAATATAAGCATTTTGTATGGTTTAGAATTTTGAATTAATGCATGCTTGTGGAAATATTTGACAAAAATGTTCAAAATTACCTCCCTTGCATATGAAAATAGAGATAAATAATATTTGTAAATTATTTTCTTCTTGAAGCATAATCTTGAAATCCGGCCTAGTGAATCAACTTCTGTGAAGTGTATTCACAAGTGTGTGTAATTTGGTGCATTTCGTATGGCTAGAAAGTGGTGTTTTCATTCTCATTTCGTAAACCTTAAATCAAACCAAATTTCCAACAGCCGTTAACAAAAGCAAGATGACCGACTCGCTTGGCAATGGAAATGAAAATATGTTTCAAATGCATTGTTTAGTAGACAAAGCAATATTTTAGTTACATTAAGGTAGTTTTAAACATAATGCATTTGTTTTCTTTGCTTATGCCATAATTTACCTTGAATAGGGACTTAGAATTATTTTACATTTGCTACACAGAGCAGTCGCAACCAGCTTGGAATAGAGTGAGGGTCTGGCGTTTGGTGATAAGTTTTTAGACGGATTTAATCTAGCCAAGGCTTTGATTTCATCTTGAAAACAAAATCAGAGATGTTTCGTATTGTTGAAGTTATTCAGGTTTTACACGTGTATCGTATGAAACACTAATTTAAGAAATAAATCTAAAGTCAGAGTGTCAGTAGATCTCCGCCCAGTGCAGGTTTTTTACGGCAGCCGGCCATTCTATAACCTTTTCGCCCCCTGTATTTTTCGGCAACTATGGACATAATATGGTCAGATAGGATCCACTGTTCATGGGTAGACTCAGTATCTTATAAAGGCCTAGGTGTGGCCCTCACGCCAAAAGGAACATTCCGTCAAGCGTAAAAAGTATTGATTCTTTTCAGTCGGCGCAAACTGACTAGGATCAAAACTTTTCACTCTGAGATAAATTTATGAATCTATGCTGTTTTTCTACCCCCACTGTATGTCTATTATCCACATCCGACATATCGTTCACCATAACTGATTCTTATCTGTTTTTTGTATGTTTTGGATTTACCGACCTCTAATATGGTCCCTTTAAGCATAACGGATCACACTTATCAAATTTTAAATAGTATCCATTGAATTTCACGGAGATGTGTTCCTCATGGTATTTGTTTGGTTTAATGACAAGGCGCTGCAGAGGGACATTTTCACACGAAAACGGAAAATACAGATCTACATTTAATAAACTTTAACAACTTCTTTTACAAATTTTGGCGTTGAATATATCGATTTTAAGACTATCGTGTAAAATAAAATTTGCTTAATAGAACTATAAAAGCATTTAATAATCACGAGGAAATAGTTAGTCCACCTACACAAAGTTTCAAAACGACGACGTCATGTACGTAACGTAACGTCATTTCGCATCTCAAAATGAATTATACCTGCTGACTTTGAAGGCTCATAAAATAAAAAGTATTCGCGTTATCAAAAAATAATTTACAGCTTTGAGCTCGGAAAAAGTTGAAATTTTTCATCGGTCAAAAAAAGAAATTTCGAAAATTTTGTCATTATGACCGGTTTTCCCAGAGCGCGGCTCATATATGTTAAGATAAAGAAAACATTAAATGAAAGGAACAACAAAATTTCAGCAAAATTCTACAATGCTATCATTTCCTCTTTTTTCTGTAAAATATTTCCTGTAGAATATTTTAAAAGATTTTTTTTAAAACCATTTAATTGTCTGCAACACATTGCAAATGCAATTTTCTGCCCTTTACAAAGCAGTATAAAAAGAACTAGACAAAGTTTGAGACATAACTAGAACTGTCGCAGAGCGAACGAATACCCCCCACTAGGGCTTTGTCACTGAAAAAGTGCTTTAGTTCAAAAGGTTCTTGACTTAGAGCACGGAAACCGATTTTAAACAAAGTCCAATTGTGACCTTGACCTTTGACCTTGGTGACCCAAAAATGATAGGGCGCCTTCTTGGGTCATGGGCAACAACTGTGTAAAGTTTCATGATCCTAGGTCAAATGGTTCTTGAGTTAGAGCATGGAAACAAAATTTTAAATTTTGACTACTTCCCCCCCTTAAAAATTTCAAAGTGGCATAACTCTAAAACTGATGACTGGATCAAGATGAAAATTGCAGGTGCACAACTTCATATGATAGGAAACAACCTGATAAAATTTCAGCAAAATTGGTCAAAAACTGTGAGAGGAGAAGAGGACACAAAATTATGTCCACAGACGGACGGACAGACGGACAACCTGATTCCAGTATACCCCCCCATAACTTCGCTGTGGGGGGTATAACAACAATCAAATCCACACAATGTCATAATTTAGTTGACTCGTAACACTACAAATATGACTTCCCAAACAATCTCTGCCTTTGTTGTGTGACTGAAATTCTTTTACTCATCCACAGCGATTTTACTCTTATCAGAAGAGTTTTCCTTGGATACAAATTAATGAAATTACAAAACTCCTGCTCTTTGTTTCCCATCTGCAACTCCCTTTCTGACAATGATTTCCATGCCCTAAATAACAAAAGCTGTCATAGACGGGTAATCACTAATGCTCCCCAAATAAATGTTTGTCACAAAAAAGCTATCATTACATTAAGCCCCTTTTTCCCATGACAGATATTTTGTACACACATTATCTATAGATTATGGTCTAGAACATCTCATTTTTCACTTAAGCACAAAATTTCATTAAATCCTGCCCATTAGATGAAGAACAAGAGCTGTCCGAAGACAGCGCGCTCGACTTTCTAAGTTGCTTAGTATAAAGGGGGCATAACTCCAAATATAGTGAAGCCAGGGTTATGGGCCCTGGTAGTAAGGTAGAGGGTAAGATGGTGAATAAGTATTCCAAGTTTGGGTTGAATCCCTTTGAAAGTATGGAAGTTATTGATGTTTGAAAAAACTTTAACCTTTGTTGCAACGCCGACTCCAACGCCCGGGTGACAGTATAAGCTCTCATTTTCTTCGAAAAGTCGAGCTAAAAATTGGAGAAAAACTAATTTCTACATTAAGGCCCCCTTTTCAGTGACGCAGCTTCAAACTTAAAAATGGAGAAATATGTCCCTAGGGATTATCCAAGGGGATTCACATGTGAAGTTTCATTGAATTTGGTCCAAGGGTAGCTGAGATCTGGCTGTGGACGGAAGGAAGGACAGACAGAAAGACGGACGAACAGCGTGGCGACTATATGCTCCCCCAAAACTTTTTCGGGGAGTATAAAAATTATATTGTCAGCAGTTCCTTTTAACTTGAAATAGACTGAAAGTGATAAAGAAATCCAGCACAATAGGACAAACTTACACTGTACACTTCTTATTGATTTTTGTTGGGCATATTATTACGGTGGATAATCACGTGATACAATATTTACTGAAAATCTTCAATAACTTTGTTAAAACGAGACCGATTTGAATTCGGTTTGAAGCAGCGAATGTGGACAGTCGTCACGCATTAGATGGACGTGGTTGATTTTTGAAAAATCAACTGATAAAAAAGTTATGGAAGATAAACCAAAATTTTGGTTTATCTTCAATAACTTTTCTATCAATCGATTTTTTTTTAAAAATCTACGACGTCCACGTTATTCCTGACATTTTTCCACCTTCTCTGCTTCAACCCGAATTCAAATTGGTCCAGTATTAACAAAGTTATTGAAGTTATTCAGTAATTATTGCATCACATGATTATCCACCGTGATTATTACAAATGAACTTACAATGCTTTCAACAATTCCTTCTGTTTCTGAATCCCAGCTTCATTGTTCTTCAGTATTCTTGTTTCTGGTACCCACTCATCCCAACTGAAATGTATCACAATACAGGTTGAATGGAGATAATTTCAAATGAATGGAATTTTAATTTATTTTTTGGTCTTTCATGGTAGAAAACATTGTGGAAAATGAAGATATTGCTTGTCACAAGCAATATCTTCATTTTCTACAATGTTTTCTAAAGGTGTTATCTTGTTGGGTGTCAATAGGTGTATCTGTGTGGTAGTGGATTAACCATTTCCCACACATTGACGCTTTTTGACTCCCTTAAATGTTAAGGCTTTGGAAAACATTGTGGAAAATGAATAAAATGCTTGTGACAAGCAACTTCTTCATTTCCCACAGAGTTTTCTACCCAAACAGACCAAAAAATGTAGAATTCCATGCACTTGAAATTGTCGTTATTGCCTTACCCAAATTCCCAGATAGCATATTTTAAAATCAGTCCCATTCCCAAGTCATTTTAGACGACAAGCCACTACAGCTTAACATTAAACACCTGTAAAGTGTTGTTAAGTTTTGAAAAGTTGTATGACCATAAAATAACAATGACAGTATTCCCTCTCTTAGATTCTTGCCTTTGAAACTCATTAATCATTTTCAGCCGAAACAGTATTATCATTCCACTGCCAACAACCTTACATTATTCTGCCTAGAAACCCGCATACTTACTTTTTATTCCAGCCATTGTAGTGGACAAAATAATGAACAACCTTCTCTCTGACTTCACTCTTCACACTCTAGAATAACGAAACAAATGATACAATTGAATATTCATAGAATGTGAAACAATAGGGTGACATATTTACCAAAATTTCTAAATCTATTGTCTCAATCCAAATTACAATAATATCTACAACTGTCGCAAAGCAGACAAATACCCCCCCCCACTAGCATTTTGTCACTGAAAAAGTGCTATAGATCAAAAGGTTCTTTAGTTGGAACACGGAAACGGATTTTAAACAAAGTCAAATTGTGACGTTGACATTTGACCTTGTTGACCCAAAAACAATAGGGCAATTCCTTGGGTCATGGGCAACAACTGTGTAAACTTTCATGATCCAAGGTCAATCAGTACTTGACTTAGAGCATGGAAACTGATTTTAAACAAAGTCTGATTGTGACCTTGACCTTTGACCTTGGTCACCCCAAAACAGTAGGACACCTCCTTGATTCATGGACGACAACTGTGTAAAGTTTCATGATCATAGGTCAACCGATACTTGACTTAGAGCATGGAAACAGATTTTAAACAAAGTCCAACTGTGACCTTGACCTTTGATCTTTTTTGATCTTGGTGACCCAAAAACGATAGGGCACCTCCTTGGGTCATGCGCAACAACTGTGTAAAGTTTCATAATCCTAGGTCAACCAGGCCAAGATAAACTGATACACCTGTACCGGTTCTTGACTTAGAGCACGGAAACAAAAAGGTCTACGGACAGTCGGATGGACAGACAGACATGATGAAACCAATATACCCCCCTCTATTTCTTAGGTGGGGGGTATAATAATTTATTACAAGCCATCTGGTTGGATGAGATATAATGTCTGGAAATTAGGATCATTTGTGAATGTCAATATAAACAAATTCCAACATAAACATGCCTTTTGACACTCCACAAGATGTAGGTTTTGGAAAATATCCTTGAAAATAAAGAAACTGCTTGTGACAAGCAAACAATTTCTTCATTTCCCACTATGTTTTATACCCAGAAACACAAAAAAAATAAATAAAATTCCATACTTTGAAATTGTTGTCTACAACATCTTTGAATTTTAAGTGTGAATTCAAAAGCTTTGCACCGAAAACCATAACATTAATTGCTATAAGAAACATTGAATTATGATCCAACAACCAACATGTGAGAAAAAATAAATACGTATGTATAGTCCTTAGATAAGGAGAAAACACTGGTTATCATCATTTTCTTTTTCCTCTTGATGTTTTCCTTAAATCTCTCTCTCTCTCTCTCCACTAGAGATAGAGAAAATATTTCTTTTGTCTTATTTCATCTCACACTTGACTTTTCCTATTTGGCCCAATGGGACATCAAAACCGGGGCTTAGTGAGGATAAGCCAATACAATGTTTAACCCTTTCCCAAACAAGACCTGGTTTTGACGTCTCTAATAGAGAAGGCTTGGGAAAACACTGAAACAAAAGAAGAAAGTGCTGATAACCAGCAGTTTCTCCTTTTGTCTCAATATTTTCTGTGCCATATTTTACACAAATCCTATCTTTAATAATAGTCTACCTAAATCTTACCCAAAATGTGACTTGTGTAGGAACTTTTTGTTAATGCTTGACACCCATGCCTAAATGAAACTTTGATATGTAAGGAAGATAACTAGGGGGGATGTCACCCTACAGAGGTCATTTTAAGGTCACCACGAGGTCAAAGGTCAACTAGGTGCAAAAATCCATGGTAAAGCATGAAAATCCGCTATAACTCACTTAGTTCTGGGTGTAGACTAACAATATTGGTATCAAAATGAAGCTGAAACATTTACCTTCATTTTACAATATAGATATGCAAATCAGCTAATTTGCATATGCATAATTTTGAAGAATTAATTGGAAATTTTGATGAATTTTTGGGTCATTTTCTAAGAATATAGTTAGAAAATGAGCTGTTGCTCGCATAGTTGGTGCTGTACATTCACGTATTGGTACCAAAATAAAGCCTGGACATGTATCCTCAAGTTGCGGTATGAAAATTAGCTGAATTGCATATGTACAATTTTTAATTAATTTTCTAATTAATTAATATAGCCCACCTAAATCTGACCCAAAATATAACTTGTGTAGGAACCTTTTATTAATGCTCCACTTATATGTTAGATATGCTATTTAGGGTATAAGCAATCAACCTAGGGTGGATGTTTCATTTTGAAAGGCCTTTCAAGGTCGTAACCAGGTCAAAGGTCATAATGAGGTCAAAGGTCAAATGAGTGCAATTTCAGGTATATGCCTTTTACAAAGCTACTTTTATTGCATTTCGAATATAATGTTTAAGCTCAAACTACTTGTAGTTGTATTATATATGTCTGAGTTTGAAATAATGCTGATTTAGACTAATTTCTGTACTTTTTGTGGTGTTTGTGTTAATAACAAACACAAAATTCGCCCTGTTTTAGTGCATTTTTTGTAAAACTATATTTTTGAAATGTAAAGAAAAGTCATTGAACCGCTCAAAATGTTGTTTTATTTTGAAACAATCAACCCAAATTACTGGCAAATATAAAATGCAGATTTAGCACATCACATATAATTTAGTAATTTTATGGTGTCTTAAGAATTATATACATTTGTGCTACTTTATGTGTATGTAACGAGTACAATGTAATTTGTAATTCAGAGAAAAAATGAAGATATCACCAAAACACTGATGTACAAAACGATTCAGCAACAATCCTGCGTTCCTTGTTTGTACTATAATTATATCCAAACATAATCTGGTGTGACATTCAATCCATGAAATGTCACACAATGATATGTTTTGCAACGATTATATAAGGCAGCGGAACATGTGTCTTTGTGTGTCTAAGATCTTAAACTGTGATAAAATCTGGACAAATCAGATGTTTAGATTTTCCATTTCCTAACAGATCTAGTTCAATGTCATTACAACTATTATTTTAAGTTCAAGCATACAACGGTCATAAAAACCTGCAGCTGATGCAATTATTGGCTTAAGTAGAGTGGTATTTAACCCATTCGAAAACAAGATATGATTTAGACATTGTGGGTAAAATGAATTTAGGAATCATCGAAACCAAAAAAGTAAATGCTTATGTCAGCATTGTCCTCTTTTGCCTCAATATTTTTCTGCTATATCATACACGATTCCTATCTTTGTTAACACCAACTGCTTTGTCTGTAGCAGCTTTCAAATTGGCCAACCTTTCAATCTCTCCGTTTGGCAAAGGATTAAACCATAATTATCTTCTTGGTCAATGTCCAGTACAATGACCTTTAATCCAGCGGGATTGGTACAGTCTGTGGCTTCACAAGCAGATTCAAACATGCAAACTTGTCCTGAATGGTAGCATTTGCAACGAGATGAGCTGCACTTTGTTTTGCATCCGCATGATATGAGCTGTGTACAAGCGCGCGCGCGCGTGTGTGTGTGTGTGTGTGTGAGGGGGGGGGGGGGGGGGGGGGGGCAGCGGCCAATATCATCCATACAGGCTTCAAACATTCGCCATCGTCTTTCCAGCCTGCACAGTGGCACACCCTTCAGTATCCTCTGCAGTGAAAGTTGGGTTATCTGCTGATATCTATATCATTGCATGTTTGTTACATCTCGCTATGTGTAGTCGGAGCTGGTAGATCAAGTGCTATCTTGGCTTTCATAAAGAGTTGATACCTGCAGACAGCAATGTCTGAATCATGAGCTTCCTCGGAACACTCACAAAGTCTGCAAAGAAACTGTTCTATATTCCCAGGTTTCCCGACCAACAGCTTTTAACAGATCCGGACATTCACCATACAATTTCTAGCAGGATTTCTTAACTTATTCCACCCAATGACGACCTTGTATCACAACCTGTCAGCGAATGGAACCCACGCAGGTTGTGAATGACGGCATTTCCAAGTTTAAAAAAAAACTGTGTACATAAAAGTATTTCCAAGAATTAGACGTTCCTGACACCATCCATGTTTCAACATCCAGTGAACCAACATGGTATATAAAGAGCAATAGTACATCTGTGTCTTTACATATCACAAAAATCCTACCGTACCATGTTCGCACTCTACGCGTGTATAACGATACGGGTTTCTGCCTCCTCATGGTCAACACACTAGTCGTTTTTGTCAAAATTGTTAGTTTTTGCAGATCGGCTGTCAAAACATGCATTATTTGGGATTTAGCAGTGCTGCACATTCTTCTTGTCGAATCTGCCGATGACACGGACACAGATGGCAGTTCATGTTTCAGAACACCGACTATCTGTACAGAGTTTCAAATATCGGTGGAACATAAGCTTAAGCTCAATGGGTTAGTGGTGTACATTTACGAAATGGGTACCAAAGTAGAGCCTAGACATCTATCCATAAGTTTAGTTTTGCTAATAAGCGTAATATTGCATATACACAACTTTATTCATTATTTTTAATAATTGACTGTTAGCACCAATTTTGTGAATATGTGGTACCCACAGTGCTTTGAAGCTTCAAGGAAGAATTTAATGACGTTGTACACAATACATCCTGCCAAAAACAGAATTAAGCACTATGTTGTACATGTATTTCTCAAAAATCAGACTGAATTACAATGTATAACAGTCACCGCAAGGTCAAAGGTCAACTAGGTGCAAAAACATAAATTCGCTTGGTATTGCAGATAGCACATGTAACATACCAAAGTATTGTGCAGTTTGGTTTCTTGCAACCGATTCATTGTTTTCTGTCATTACTTTGGGAGCAAATCTATAGAGGCTTCCACAAGATAAAAAAAGGGAACCGACGTCCTATACGCAAGGCTATTGACAATCCTGATGTCCCACTATCATAATCCTGGGAACAGTTCATGGCCCTAGATGAGAACAAGGCAAACTTGGCATGAAATTTTATCGAGATTTGCATGTTTTCTTGATGACTCTAATTTGGTAGCTGTTGGTGGATTTCAGGACCCTGAAGATGCAATGCTAAAAGTTTTGACACAAAACTTTTGTGTGTTGACCCTGAGGATGTAGACACTCGTAACCTTATGCATGCAAAGCGTGCAAACAAATTCAGGGTATGGTAGGATTTTTGTGATATGTAAAGACATGGATGTACTATTGCTTTTTATATACCATGTTTGTTCACTGGATGTTGAAACATGAATGGTGTCAGGAACGTCTTTAGAAGTCAAGGAATTAATTCCTTGTACACAGTTTTGCTAGCAAACTAGGAACTGACATCATCCACAACCTGGTTGGGTTCCTTTCGCTGACAGGTTGTAATACAACGTCTTTGAGTGTAATAAGTTAGGAAGTCCTGTTGTAAAGTGTATGTTGAATGTCCAGAACACTTAGAAGCTGCAGGCCGTGATGGGAATCCTGAGAACATAGAACTGTATCTTTGCATACTTCATGTAAGAGTCTGCAGATATCGACTCTTTATGAAAGCCAAGAAAGCACTTGAACTACTACCTCCGACGACAGATACTTTGCAATTACACATAGCGAGATGTAACGAACAGGCAGCGATAGGGATATCAGCAGATAACCCAAGTTTTACTGCAGAGGATACTGAAAGGTGTGGAGGCTGGAAAGACAATGGCGAAGGTTTGAAGCAGCCGTTCCTTCAACTTGTACACAGCTCATGTCATGTGGATGAAAAACAAAGTATAGCAAATGATACCGTTCAGGACAAGTTTTTATGTTTAAATGTGTTTATGAAGCCACATACTGTACCCATTCCGTTGGATAAAAGGTCAGTGTACAGGACTTTGACCTAGACGATATGGTTTTATCCTTTGCAAAACGGAGAAATTGAAAGGTGGGCCAATTTGAAAGCTGCTAAAAACGACACAGTTGGTATTTACAAAGACAGAATTCATGTACAAAATACATATAGAGAAAATATTGAGGCAAAAGAAGAAATTTTTGACATCAGCATTTTCTTCTTTTGTTGATTTCTAAAGCATTTTACCAGCGATGTTAAAACTATGACGTTGTTTGCGAATTGGTAAAATACCAGTTCATTTAAAAGGCCATTAGTATTCCCAAGCATAAATCTCTGATGATCCACAGAAGTTGAATTTTAGCATATGGTCTTACCGTTTACAGACTTGTTATAACAGAAAACAAGATTCATAAAGTAAATGGCATAAATCGATAATCATGCAGCGGCATAAAATTATGTAAAATATGTTCATTGATGTGATAGTATTTACAAAATTATGTGATATGGGGTTTTATATCTGTCGTAATCGAAGCCATTACAGGTCAGACAAAGCTGAAATGTTGAACAAAGAAATATTAAAGGCCATATTTTGATTACATACAGTTATTTTTACAGGAAATTACCCCGGAAATAAGTAAGCATGTACCTATACGTAAAAAAAAACATGTAACTACATCAGTAGCAGGTTCTAACAACAATTATAAATACGCTTGGACTTTCAATATTAGTTGTAATGACATTAAACTAGATCTGTAAGGAAAAGAAAAATCTAAACATCTGATTTGTCCAGATTTTATCACGGTTTAAGATCTTAGGCACACAAAGACACATGTTCCGCTGCCTTATATAATCGTCGCAAAACATAACATTGTGTGACATTTCATGGATTGAATGTCACATCAAATTATGTTTGGATATAATTATAGAAAACAAGAAACACAGGATTGTTGCTGAATCATTTTGTACATCTGTGTTTTGGCGATGTCTTCATTTTTTCGCGAGTACTCTCAATTACAAATTACTCGTTGTACACATAAAGTAGCACAAATGTTTATATAAATTTCTTAAGACATTTTATATTTGCCAGTAATTTTTAGGTGATTGTTTCAACATAAAACATCATTTTGAGCGGTTCAATGACTTTTCTTTACATTTCAAAAATATAGTTTTACAAAAAATGCACTAAAATAGGACGAATTTTGTGTTTATTATTAACACAAACACCACAAAAAGTACAGAAATTAGTCTAAATCAGCATTATTTCAAACTCAGACATATATAATACAACTACAAGTGGTTTGAGCTTAAACATTATATTCGAAATGCAATAAAAGTAGCTTTGTAAAAGGCATATACCTGAAATTGCACTCATTTGACCTTTGACCTCGTTAAGACCTTTGACCTCGTTACGACCTTAAAAGGCCTTTCAAAATGATACATCCACCCTAGGTTGATTGCTTATACCCTAAATAGCATATCAAACATATAAGTGGAGCATTAATAAAAGGTTCCTACACAAGTCATATTTTGGGTCAGATTTAGGTGGGCTATATCAATTAATTAGAAAATTAATCAAAAATCGCACATATGCAATTCAGCTAATTTTCATACCGCAACTTGAGGATACATGTCTAGGCTTTATTTTGGTACCAATACGTGAATGTACAGCACCAACTATGCGAGCTACAGCTCAATTTCTAACTATATTCTTAAAAAATGACCCAAAAATTCATCAAAATTTCCAATTAATTCTTCAAAATTATGCATATGCAAATTAGCTGATTTGCATATCTATATTGCAAAATGAAGATAAATGTCTCAGCTTCATTTTGATACCAATATTGTTAGTCTACACCCAGAACTAAGTGAGTTATAGCGGATTTTCATGCTTTACCATGGATTTTTGCACCTAGTTGACCTTTGACCTCGTGGTGACCTTAAAATGACCTCTATAGGGTAACATCCCCCCTAGTTATCTTCCTTACATATCAAAGTTTCATTTAGGCATGGATGTCGAGCATTAACAAAAAGTTCCTACAAAAGTGTTTTCTAGAGCCTTTTTTCTATAATTTAGGTAGACTATAACATCCATTTTGTCATTTGTGGCAGTTTTTGAAGTGGATCACCCTAAAATTTTGTCGTTTGGTAAAGGGTTAATGTCAGCCTATAAAAGCCAGAGCTCCAGATAAGAGGGCAAAATGATTTTCCAAAATGCAATATTTCATTCAATCATGAATGTTCATCAAACCCTATGGTGTGGGTACTCATTGGAATCGTCTCAAATGAGATGATTCAAACGAGTACCCACACCGTAGGTTTTGGATTTAACCCTTTTCCAAACAAGACCTGGTTTTGACGTCCTTTATATATACTTGGCTTGGGAAAACATTGAAACAAAAGAAGAAACTGCTGATAACCAGCAGTTTCTCCTTTTGTCTCAATATTTTCTATGCCATTTTTTTCACAAATCCTATCTTTAATAACTTCCATTTTGTCATTTTTGTCAGTTTTTGAAGTGGATCACCCTAAAATTTTGCCGTTTGGGAAAGGGTTAAAATAAAAGAAATAGAATGCCTCTATCCCCTCTTATCTGTTGCTCTAACAGAAAATAATGTTTACCTTTGCTTCATACAATAATGGGCCATGAAAACAAAGCACTTTCTCCCCTGTAAGAAAATAAAATGAATTTGAAGAATTTATTGGAACAATTGATGGAATTATAGTCAATTTTTGCAAGTACATCAGAAAAATCAGACATGTCTCGAATAGTTCTTGTTTTTCTAGTCATGTTCTTTGTTTTATACGACTTTGATCTGAATAACCTGTGCGTCCCAAGGATGCACATATTGAAAAGTTATGCGTCTTCCCAGAAAATTGTGCGTCTTTGACACAGGACACACTAGGGCTGTAACGACACACTCGAATATTCGGTGAACCGAATATTTTAATTCTCGTGAATACGTATCGTATTCAGCAGTCTAAGAACCGAATATTGGCGAATACAAAATACAAACATGTTTCAGAATGTCAAATGCAAATAAACATTGCCCAAAAGTTCTATTTCATTTGCAGTTTTCTTAACGAACGAGAGCTCTCATCTCAATGTAAACAAAAAATGACGTTTTATCTTCAATCCCGGTCAAATTAGTAATCCAAACTGTACGCATGGCAATATTTTTCCAAGGAAGATTATCCTCAAATTGTCCGACTAACCACATTTCCTCACCGAGTTCAAACTCTTTGATCCAAAATCGCAAGGCGTAAGCTTTGCGGGTGGAAATCCTACCGTGTACGATTTTCATTCCAATTAACTACATCCACATTTATTTTTTCCTTTTCACATATTCCCCGAGCTAACGCATGTGAGTAAAGAATAAAGACATATACTACGTCATCATGACGATTGCGTTTGCGGCATTCCCCTTTGATCTCCGAAAACTCGTCGCCTAACTGAACAAGAGTGCCATGGTCACAATATACGCCGCCCCAGGGACTAAGTTTTAAGGGGGCATAACTCAGGCAAAAATCAATGAACCATAAAATCCTTCCTTCATGCACATCTACCAATTGAGGTGATAACATTGACCAAGTTTCAAGAAGATCCAGCCAGAAACTTAGGAGGAGTTGCGTTGACAAGAAAAGTGGACGGACGTACGGACGGATGAACGGACGGACGGACAGACGGAGAAGATGACCAGTGCTCTCAATAAGGACCAATTTCAGGAAGTCTTGGACTTCCATGTCCAAATTTCAGGAATTTTTCCAGAAAATCAGGAATTTTTCAGCGCGTTTTCGCGATTTCGAAGTTTTATGAAATAATGAAGGAAAAGAAGAAATAGTTAAATACAAACATATCTCTTCCTTTTTTCAATATGACTTATATTGTTTGCTCCAAGTTGCAACTCTTCTCCTTGTGGCAATCCAGTTCAAGCTTGACCAGTCTTAATTTGTCATCTTGGCAGTCTGATTTTAACCCTTTTATATAGTTACTTCATAATAACTGCAAGATATGACCTTAACTCATCACCACACAATGACTCTTTTTGACTCCCCACAAAATAATGACCATGGAAAAATGGTGGAAAATGAAGAAATTGCTTGTGACAAGCAATTTCTTCATTTTCCACTAAGTTTTTCATCCAAAAAGAACCAAAAATTGAAATTTTCATTTATCTGCAGGATCTTTCAATTTGGACCACCCTAAAATTCTGTTGTTTGGTAATGGGTTAAGATAATCATATGAAATGATGATATACATAGATTGGTGCATATTCACTGAATAGCTAATTGAGGAAAGGGTGTCTTTGTTATGAACTGGCGAGAATCTGACCTAAAAAGTGTATGACATGGCGTGACGTCACACAGGCTGTCTGGAATGTAGAACAAAATCCCAGTCAAATTTATGTACTAAAAATAGATCAACAGCTGATTAATCATATTACAGTTTTTAAATCTCGTGGATAGTTATAGAGGTTGGAGTTAATTGAACAACCATTTTGTTTTAGAATTCGTGTTTATTTCTGACACTGTAGATGAAACAGGACAAAAGTATTGAGTGACTTTCTTTGTCAATGGATATAAAACACTTTGAGGGTAAATAATGCACATTTCTTTATTTGATTTAAATACGATTTTTGACATGGACTTGGGTTCTACTGACAAACAAAGAATCTGCATAAATTAACATAATGAATGAGAATTTGTATATAGAACGTAGCCAACGATTTGTTTAGAAATTTGCGACTAGTAAAAATATTGGTGAATGAGAAAATATAAAGATCTGCATTCAGTGCTTTCCTTCAATATTTTCGAAACTAGTTTTGTTGAAGTCAAATAAAAAGTTTATGAAATTCAAAATATACATATTGGCGCCCTCTGTGGCGAATTTGTTTGATAAAATTAGGCTATAGCTTCACTGCAAATTGTGCAAAGAAGTCTGTTTTTGGATTCATTAGTTTCAAGCCACGAAAACATGGCAAACCATCTTTCTTGTACTGATTTGTGATACCGATTTTCAGATTTTGTTTTCTCAGGCGATTTGTGCGTTTTTTTTTTTTTTTTTTTTTTTTTTTTTTTTTTTTTATTTTTTTTAGGTGATTTTGAAACAGACGTTTTCGTTATGACAGCGACATCGTAGGGTGAATTAGAAAAGAAACGAGATCTAGCCAAAATCAAAATGCACTGCATGATTCTTTCCAATGAGCGTCGATACCATAGATCATGGGGCTTAGAAAGTTTAGAATGAATTAATCAGTTACTCGTTTATTTCGTCTCCTTTAATCACAAATGTTTGGAAAATAACAACATTCCTCGATCTTTGATTGCATGCCTAATTAATCAAAATTGTCAGTTAATGTGATGCACCTGTAGTATATTTAAAGGCGGTTGATTACTTACCGAATTCATAACTGTCAAAGCAATTAAACGATTACGCTAATCATACATAATTGGATACACACTGGACTGATTACACGGTATGCGGTAAAAATGCCAGTGGTAAAATTGCCATATGCAAATTAGCCATAGGTAAATTAGCCATAGGTAAATTAGCCATACCCAAAATGGTAAATTAGCCATAGGTAAAATTGCCATAGGTAAAATTGCCAGACTCCCATTAAAAAGTGTGTTTTCTTCTGTTTTTTTTTTACACAGAATTTTGTTGATAACTGATTATGATGCTATAATTTGAAAATTTTGATTTAAATAATTTGATACAGTTGATTTCCTAATTTAATAATTTGAAAATTTCGAATTTTATATATATAAAAAAAAAAAATGGATTTTGTTGAAATAAAGTTGATATTATTTTTGTGTATAATTAAGTAGTTACTATTTATTTTGAAGTAGAATGGTGTTATAACATTATTTTTGGACAATTTATTCACTTTTCATTATAATTATCGAGAACTTTGGTTTTGTATTTCAATATTGAATGAAATTTGACACACATTTTAAAAAGTTTCTTTACATCCTAAATTCAACCAAAAGTTATGTATTCCCAAAATTTTAGTTATATTTATGCAAAGAGTGTTGTTTAGTTATATGTATTATTTCAGAAACATATTATGACAGTTCAGTTATTTAATTGAAGATACTATCACTTGGGACTTTTGGTGTGAATGTCATGTCACATTTACTGTTAATTGTCAGTCATGCCATCATCCCTTATCCCCTTTTCAAGACAACAGATTTTATCATTTTAAACCTTTCCCGAAACGAAAAAAAAATTAGGGTTCCTTTTTTGGAAGTTGCTGCTGACAACAAAAGAGATGTTGTTAAAGATAGATTTTGTGTATAATATACCATGTATAATATACCATGGACAATTTTGAGACAGAAGGAGAAACTGCAGTTTCTTCAGCAGTTTCTTCTTTTATTTTAATGTTTTCCCAAGCCTGAACGAATTACCTTGCTGAACGCCCTTAACCTTTCCCAAACGACAAAATTGTAGAGTGATCCGCTTCAAAAACTGCCACAAATGATAAATGGATGTCATTAAAGGTAGGATTTGAGTAAAATATGGCACAGAAAATATTGAGACAAAAGGAGAAACTGCTTGTAATCAGCAGTTTCTTCTTTTGTTTCAATGTTTTCCCAAGCCATTTCTTCTAGGGACGTCAGAATCAGGTCTTGTTGGGGAAAGGGTTAACCCGCTTTTTGAAAAACGAGAAGAAAATGCTGTTAACAAACATTTCTCCTTTTTGTCTCAATATTTTCTTATATCATCTTTCAGTTTTCTCCTTGTAACAACATCCATATTGAGATCTTATAATCGGGACCACTTAATCCTAACCCAAATGACAAGATTTTCGGGTGGTCCAATTTGAAAGCTGTTGCAGTCACAAAATAGCATTGATTAAAGACAATGTAACACAGAAAGTATTGGGACAAAAGGAGGAAACGCTGTTAAACAACATTTCTCCTTTGTGTCTCAATATTTTTGTTCTGTATCATCAGCTTCTTCTTTGTCTCCATGTTTTCACAAACCTTGGCCAAGGTCTTGTTTGGGAAAGGGTTAAAAAGTCTTTAACCCATTACCTGAAGACAAATTTTGAGCTAGTGCAATTTCAAAGAAGTTGCTGACGACATTTTCGAATTTATGAAATTCTAAAATTGTAAGACTTTTGGGGTAGATAACATTTTGGGAAATGAGGAAATTGCTTGCACAAGCAATTTCTCCATATACCACAATGTTTTCCCAAGCCTTTTGTTTTTAAAGGAGTCAAAAGGAGTCATTGTGTGGGTTAATATCTTGTTGTTTTGCAAAGCATTAACAGAAGTGGCCCAGACCCTTAATAATGCTTCCCCCCTTGGTCGAGACATATTCAAGGCTTTAACTCACTTAATGAGAAAATGTAGACGAAAATCCTGGTTATTAACATTTATTCTTTTCATATAGATGACAATGTTGGTGTCAAAAGAAGGAATTGTGTGTGATATCAAATGAAATATTGAGCGAAAATGGGAAATTGCTGATAATAGCAAATTCTTCTGTGTTCTCAAAGTTTACCAAAACATTTCTATAATGGTCTTTTTCGTATCCAGGATTTCTGTGTATTTTACTTAACTGTAACAAGGTTTTCAAAAGCTTTGTTAAAATGGTAAAATCTGTTGTTTTGAAAAGGGGACAAGGGATGATAGCATGACTGACAATAAACAGTAAATGTGACCTGACATTCACACCAATAAGTCCCAAGTGATAGTACCTTCAATTAAATTACTGAACTGTCATAATATGTTTCTGAAATAATACATATAACTAAACAACACTCTTTGCATAAATATAACTAAAATTTTGGGAATACATAACTTTTGGTTGAATTTAGGATGTAAAGAAACTTTTTAAAATGTGTGTCAAATTTCATTCAATATTGAAATACAAAACCAAAGTTCTCGATAATTATAATGAAAAGTGAATAAATGGTCCAAAAATAATGTTATAACACCATTCTACTTCAAAATAAATAGTAACTACTTAATTATACACAAAAATAATACTAACTTTATTTCAACAAAATCCATTATGGGGGGGGGGGGGGGGGGGGTAACCCTCCTGTTATAAAAATCGAAATTTTCAAATTATTAGATTAGGAAATCAACTGTATCAAATTATTTAAATCAAAATTTTCAAATTATGGCATCATAATCAGTTATCAACAAAATTCTGTGTAAAAAAACAGAAGAAAACACACTTTTTAATGGGAGTCTGGCAATTTTACCTATGGCAATTTTACCTATGGCTAATTTACCATTTTGGGTATGGCTAATTTACCTATGGCTAATTTACCTATGGCTAATTTGCATATGGCAATTTTACCTCTGGCATTTTTACCTACATTCTGATTACACCGGTATATGCCTTGTGTATTTGTCACTTCTAGGGACCATAAACGCCTCCCGGCAATTTTCTCGACACGCTTATCGGGTGCTTTAACTGGGTGATTATCGATTTTTACCCTTTACAATTTTTTTTTACAGACGTCCGGGTTTAAATTTTTGGCAGTCAGCAAAATTTTTGGGACGTCTGCGAGACGCCCAACTTCAAAATTCCGGACGTTTTTTCGCGAAAATCGGACGTAATATACGTCGACGTCCGCTTATTGAGAGCACTGGATGACGCCAATATACGTCCGCCTCCGGCGGCGTATAAAAACTAAAATGATGTATCCAAATCTTGGTAACATTAAGTTATGGCGTTTTGTGATCAGCAATACGAATTACACAGAGCTTCAGATTGACAGTGGGCCCGGGCCATTTGACACACTATTTGCAAATATGGCCCATCACTTTTCAACTCCAGGGGCCAAGCGGCCCAAGCTTTTACAAATTTTTTATATCACTATGTTTATTTTCATTGCTATGGCCCATCATTTCCAAAAATGACCCATCAATTTCCCTGCCATGGGTCATTTCGACCCACCACTCTTCAAATAAATCTGAAGCTCTGATTACAGTCATGTTGACTCTTACCAGCAGCGTTATGTTTTCGTGTTTAGTTTCTCTTCTCTTCAGGAATTGTTGGAATACCGGTACTTTGAACAGTCTTTATTCTATCAGACATGGCGAAGAACCAGAAATCTTTGTCAGACATTCGGTCTGACAGTTCCAAATATTCTGTCAGACTGAATAAAATTTTGTCAGACCGAACTACATTGCACTATCTTACAGATCAAAATTTGTGTCAGACAGTGGGACTGACAGTAGCCAAATAATCATCAGACCAAGAGAATTTTCATCAGACATGTCTGCCGGTCCGACAGTCTTCGCCATGACTGTTCTATCATACTTTGACCAGCGAGACTTACAAGTGTGTGTATTATTTTCTAAACAAAACAGGATTTTAATTTTGCGTGTATGGATAGCATATCATCAACAGATATGATCCTCTTACATTGTAAAGGACATGCAATGTTTGTTTTGCAGGGGAGGCACTCCAGGGGTCTTGTTTGCCAAAATTTGGGGCTGTTATTGGACCCCATTCCCAATGGCAAAAAGTATCTTTTTTTCCCAATTCTCTGGTGAAAAATTCCCAATGAGCTAGGACCCAGAATTCCCCATGTTAAGACCTCATCTTCATTTACAAACATTTAGAAGACAGTTTTATAGTAGATTCTTAAACAAGAGTATGTACAAATGCATTTTACATCACTACAGTCTAATTTGCAGCTGAAACTGAATGACAGTATGAATACAAACTTGTTTTAGTTTTTCCCAATTTAGGTAAAAACATCGCTATTTTTCCCAATTTCACTGGCCCCTGGCCCCAAACAAAAATTGGTAGCAAGACCCCTGCACTCGGTCGTCTACATTAATCTGGCATTTTTCAATCCATGTGTCTTAAAAGTGTAAAATTGTCACAATTGCGTTCCTAAATCAATACTTTGTTGTACTTATACTTTGTAATTCAATAAAAGAAAGATGACAGACAGGCATCAGAATATTATTGGATTCAGCGTTCTCCCCAGAGCCATAAGCCGTATCGGGACCGATACGGCTTCATGAGATTTGCCAATCTGCCGATACAGCTTTGAACCGCCGATACAGCTTGATTGTAATCCCGATACACCTTAATTTTACCCTTTAGAAAAGTGGTAATAATCTTCTTATCTACTCGTTAATTGCAGTAACTTGTGCCACTTACTGATAAGGTTCATCACTGAAAGCAGTCATGCGTAAACCAGGTGGACCGTGGTGCAGCGAATCAATGTATAAGTGGTAATATTGGTTCCCGGGTGTAGTGCTAACCCTTACCCCACAGATCTTATAGATACGAGTTTTAACGCCTGTAGACGCTCGATTAAAGTTGAAATTTGCGGAACAAAACATTGTATTTTTCTACCCGCAGATTTATGATCTAGGTGTTTCTGTAATGTAATGCAAAATATTTATAATTTCGAAGATAATTAGATATATGACCGTTTGTTTGCGACCTCTGTAAAAAAAATTTTTTCCAATACCTTCTTTACTTCAGAGATAATTTTGGACATTCGTCTATCAAGTTGGATCACGCGTAATTGAGTCGGCAGATCTCAATATTTCATGACTGCACAAAATTAATATACATGTATGTGCAGACTGACAAATTTTGGGTTGACGAAAAAACATGCGTTTATAAATCGAAAATGGCAAGTCTAGAATGGATAGATCTAGATCTAAATTCTGATTAATAATTAATCCTATCCAGACGAAACAAACACAAAAATGCAGCAACAGGAAAAATCCCTTTTAGTTTTACAGTTCTAGTCCGAACAAATTCTCCTTCATTATGTTAATTTATTCACAAATCCCACTTCACTGTCTCTGTCCGTAGAATCCAAGTCCAAGGTTTAATTGAATCGTAAATTAAACAAAGAAATGTGCATTGTTTACCTCAAAGTGCTTTTATCAATTGACTAAGAAATTCACACTTTTACTTCTTCGAAAATAAACACAAACTTCCAACACAATATTGGTTAGTCTCCTTATCAATAACAATCCTCGGGATTTAAAAAATGTAACTTTATGACAAATTCCCTGTAGATAAGACATTTTACAACCCAAATTTGAGTGATTGACACAAAGGGGATTTTGTCCTACATTTCAGACACAGTGTGACGTCACTCCACGTCACTCCACGTCACACATTTGTTGTAGGTCAGATTTTCTCCTAATTGATTACACAAAGAAAACTCTTTCCTGAATGAACTTCAGTGAACATTCACCAATCTTTGTATATTTATCATTGAAATAAATAAAAGGAAATTATACTGACAAGGTAAATACATCATATTTTACACTTGCATTATGTTGGCAATTTTTTTTAACTTTATTTCAATTTAGATTACTAAATATTGGACTGGACCTATCAGAGAGATGAAACAGTTATCTCTAAAATCTGTGTCAGGGCTTACAGATACTGGTAGTTTACATTCTCTATCAAAGTCAGGTCCGTAGGGGTGGCTAGGTTGGCTAAGCCCCTAACATTAGAAACAGTTGGCCAAAAATGCCGATTTTTCCTTATTTTACACCAGGGTTGGGGTAATTGTAATCTGTAATCGTAATCGATTGTAATCAATTACATTTTCTCAAGTAATCGACAGTAATCTTTAATCGAAGGGAGTTTCGATTACATGTAATCGTAATTTAATCGATTACAGGCTTAAAAATTGATGTAATCATCGATTACATTTTCGATTACTTTCGATTACTTGCGGAAAAATTATGAATCAAATTAAGATACAATAAGTTGTTTTCAAGGAACATAGAAATGTTAGGAAGCACCCCACATGAATTTCAGAAAAATCAATTTGTATATTGAAAATATATGTACATCATTTTAAGTTAAGACAAATGTAAAAACACATTTTATAATTGCAATAAGTCTGTAAAACATAATAAAGTCCCAATTTGGACTGATAATGATAAGTAAAAAAGTTTGTATTGGAGATCCTTTCCCAAACAAGATCAGGTTTCGACATAGCTGATAGTTATTGGTTTGGAAACATTAAGAGAAAAGAAGAGAGTGCATACATAGAATTGCATAATTTGGGAGAGAATTAAAATGACTACTGATGTTTGGGTTGAAAAAACATGTACTTCACACCTTTTTACATGAAGAACAATAGTGATTGCTATAGTGTGAAACCTAAACAAAAGGTGTTTATTCCCCCAGGCTAATTTTAGTATTATACAATTTGACAACTTTGAGAGATTTGATGAAGTTAATATGAAGGTCCAGGTATTTATTCTGGATGCAAATGTTCTTGGGTTTGACATTGTGACAAGAGCTATGTCCTTCATGGGCTATTTTGAAGTTCCTGACTCCTTTCCTAATGAAGAGTTTTGACTACCTTGACCACAGTCTCTCAACTTTCCAGAAAATATTTATGATAAGATGCAATATTAATTATAGAATAAACCCTTTCCCAAACAACATTTTTTCTAAAACGAAAGGAAATTTGCAAACAGCAAAATGATCCTGTTTCACATAGAAATGTCCAGGAGAAAGTGCTGATTATGGCCATTTTCTGTTAAAGTTTTCTAAACCCGCCATATCTGGATAGGTTATCAAAGTATGTCACTATTTGAGAATAGTTTTAAATATTCAAATAATATTACATGTATTATAAACTTTATAGTTTTTATAGGACAGTAATATTCATGCACTATTTAAACCACAAATAAAGTTTTGCAATAAAAATATTCTTTTACAACATTGTATAATATTATCATTCAATATTCCATGTTGTTTTCTGAATAGATTTGGCAGTGCTAAACATGTTTTGATTTTTTATCCTTTCCCAAGCGACAGAAGGTTAAACAGTTCCATTTTGGCAGCTGAAGCAGATTACAGAATGGATGTTTATAAAGATTGTGTTCATGTACAATTTGACAGAGAAAATATTGAGGCTTAAGGAGAAAATATGATTCTCAGCATTTTCTTCTTTTGACTCAATGTTTTCAAAGGCATTGTCTATTAAGATGTCAAAATCAGGTCATGTTTGGAAGGATAAGCAAGTAATCGAATGTAATCATCCTGTAATCATGATTACTTTAGCAAAAGTAATCGAATGTATTCAATTACACATGAAAATTAGAGTAATCGATTATTAATCAATTACATGTTTTTCCCAATGTAATTGATTAATAATCGATTACAGGTGACTGTAATCGAACCCCCACCCTGTTTTACACTTGAAGTTTAGGGAAAATCCTATTTAGCCCCCCCCCACACCTTATATTGAGACACCGGAGTTTGAGCCCCTTCCCCAGTATTAAATTGCTTTCTACGGGCCTGATAGTCACTAGCGAGTGATTTTTTAACCACTTCCCAAAGACGAATTTTAAGATCAGAACATATGCAGCCCATTGTAAAGAAAACAAACAGAAAACTTGAGGGGAGGAATTTCTGGTAATCAGCAATTTCTTTGTCTGATTGACGAAGCCTGTCCTTACTGACATTCATGACAAAGTTAAAAAAAACTAGAACTGTCGCAACGCGGACAAATACCCCCCACTAGCACCTTGTCACTGGATAAGTGCTATAGGTCAAAAGGTTCTGTAGTTGGGGCAGGGAAAAATTTTTTAAACAAAGTCCAACTGTATCCTTGACCTTTGACCTTGGTGACATAAAAACAATAGGGCACCCCCTTGGATAATGGGCAACAACTGTGTAAAGTTTCATGATCCTAGGTCAACCGGTTCTCGAGTTAGAGCAAGGAAACAGATTCTAAACAAAGTCCAATTGTGACCTTGACCTTTGACCTTGGTGACCAAAAAACAATAGGGCACGCCCTAGGATCATGGGCAACAACTGTGTAAAGTTTCATGATCCTAGGTCAACCGGTTCTCGAGTTAGAGCACGGAAACGGATTTTAAACAAAGTCCGATTGTGACCTTGACCTTTGACCTTGGTGACCCCAAAAAAATAGGGCACCTCCTTGGGTCATGGGCAACAACTGTGTAAAGTTTCATGATCCTAGGTCAACCAGTTCTCGAGTTAGAGCGCCGAAACGGATTTTAAACAAAGTCCGATTGTGACCTTGACCTTTGACCTTGGTGACCCAAAAACAATAGGACACCTCCTTGATTCATGGGCAACAACTGTGTAACTTTTCAAGATCCTAGGTCAACCGGTTCTCAAGTTTGAGCACGGGAAGGGATTTTAAACAAAGTCCGATTGTGACCTTGACCTTTGACCTTGGTGACCCAAAAACAATAGGGCACCTCCTTGAGTCATGGGCAACAACTGTGTCAAGTTTCATGATCCTTGGTCAACCGGTTCTCGAGTTAGAGCATGGAAACGGATTTTAAACAAAGTCCCATTGTGACCTTGACCTTTGACCTTGGTGACCCAAAAACAATAGAGCACCTCCTTGAGTCATGGGCAACAACTGTGTAAAGTTTCATGATCCTAGGTCAACCGGTTCTCGAGTTAGAGCACGGAAACGGATTTTAAACAAAGTCCAATTGTGACCTTGACCTTTGACCTGGTGACCCAAAAACAATAGGGCACCTCCTTGGGTCATGGGCAACGACTGTGTAAAGTTTCATGATCCTAGGTCAAGCGGTTCTCGAGTTAGAGCACGGAAACAGATTTTAAACAAAGTCCGATTGTGACCTTGACCTTTGACCTTGGTGACCCAAAAACAATAGGGCACCTCCTTGAGTCATGGGCAACAACTGTGTCAAGTTTCATGATCCTAGGTCAACCGGTTCTCGAGTTAGAGCATGGAATCGGATTTTAAACAAAGTCCCATTGTGACCTTGACCTTTGACCTTGGTGACCCAAAAACAATAGAGCACCTCCTTGAGTCATGGGCAACAACTGTGTAAAGTTTCATGATCCTAGGTCAACCGGTTCTCGAGTTAGAGCACGGAAACAGATTTTAAACAAAGTCCAATTGTGACCTTTACCTTTGACCTGGTGACCCAAAAACAATAGGGCACCTCCTTGGGTCATGGGCAACGACTGTGTAAAGTTTCATGATCCTAGGTCAAGCGGTTCTCGAGTTAGAGCACGGAAACGGATTTTAAACAAAGTCCAATTGTGACCTTGACCTTTGCCCTGGTGACCCAAAAACAATAGGGCACCTCCTTGGGTCATGGGCAACGACTGTGTAAAGTTTCATGATCCTAGGTCAAGCGGTTCTCGAGTTAGAGCACGGAAACGGATTTATAACAAAGTCCAATTGTGACCTTGACCTTTGACCTTGGTGACCCAAAAACAATAGAGCACCTCCTTGGGTCATGGGCAATAATTGTGTAAAGTTTCATGATCCTAGGTCAACCGGTTCTCGAGTTAGAGCACGGAAACAGATTTTAAACAAAGTCCGATTGTGACCTTGACCTTTGACCTTGGTGACCCCAAAACAATTGGGCACCTCCTTGGGTCATGGGCAACAACTGTGTAAAGTTTCATGATCCTAGGTCAACCGGTTCTCTAGTTAGAGCACGGAAACGAAAAAGTCTACGGACGGACGGACGGACGGACAGACAGACAGACAGACATGGTGAAACCAATATACCCCCCTCTACTTCGTAGGTGGGGGGTATAAATATGTCAGGGATTATAGATAGGACTAACCTCACCTGTGCTTTTGTTACAGCGATGATTCATGTGATTGATAGAATGATAATTTGGTCATCTAAATTTCATGCTTTGTAAATTGACTTATTTGCATGCACGTCTGTGGCGGATCCGGGATTTCTGTGAAGGGAGGGGGTCAAAATACAATTAGGGGGTTCCTTTTCCTAGTATTACACAACTTGAGGTCCTGACAATTTTCACTAATTTCTTAATGAAAATGAAATAATCAGGCTATTTAAGAGGGGGTTCGCCACTGCACATGTCTATCATTGTGGGCTGCTCAAGATCAAGTTTGTGTGTCTGTATTAGAAATTACTTTGAAAAATATGAAAATATGGACATTTTGATAATCAATATTTTTTCCCTTTTCCCTCCCTGCTTTCAATCTTATGACGTTTTAATACTTTGAATTTTGTAACACTAGAACTAATTTGGTCGACTACAACTTTTTTCACTGATCTATTTGACTGTGTGAGAAAATTAAGGAACGATTTTCTAAATAGATCTTCTTAACATTACAATACTTTCAAAACCAATCAGACACTGGATTGCTGATGACCATGGTTTTCTCATCCCATTGTTTGATGCATTTCTGAATAATCTAATCTTGTGTTCACTAAATAAGTGTTTGTTAACACTGATGATAGTTGACTGCCCAACTCCATTACATCATCTTAATTGTATGCACCCCTCAAGATTTGGACCTGTCTTTTAAAGACAATGATATACATGTGTTCATTAATTAAATTTCACAATTCTATAAAGTCAGATTCCTGTTGATGTAGAAATACAATGTATATGTGTTCAGACTATTTTTTTTTTTTTTTCATTTAACTTTAAAATAAACTTAACTGAAAAGACATGCATATATCAGTGAGCATGTGTTGCCATTGTTATTATTGAATTGAATGATTGAATTAATGGGGTCTAACAGGTAATTAGCTGCATTACCTGATTAATCATAAATTGTACTGTAGTGCAACTAATGCTTTTTCAGATGACAATATTAAATCTAGACAAATCATGTCAGTTAAGTAAATGTTAAGGATATGGATTTTAGAATGGATTATTCCGCATATCTTCTTTCTAACTATGTGCCTGAATTTGAAGGGACAATGCCCAAGGGCATTGTGTCGCAACAGCGGAAGTATTCATGGAAACACGCAAAGCTTCAGAGTTTCGCGACTTGCAGGGCTTTTTTTTCATTTTTGGGGAAGGGGCCTGGCCTTTCAGGTGGGGAAAAAAACGCGCGATTTTTCAAATTTGGGGAAAAAATATTACATTGATAATAACAAATATAAAGCAGAAGAACCTGCAGTTTTTCCCTTTGTCTAAATATTTTCTTAGCTATGTACCTATGTAAATTCACTTGACTTGAATATCCATTTTGTCGTCTGCAGCAACTTTCAAATTGGACTACCCTAGAATTTGTCGTTTGGGAAAGGGTTAAACAAATCTTTCAATAGTAACTTGTATACCAAGACCACTGGCACTCGATCTTAGACTATTCATTTATATCTAAGTCATTGTAACTTTAAATAACGTGACAAATGTGCAAAAGTGTCAATACACTGGTGTCGAGTAGTGCCAGTGACCGTTACGAGGCAGACACTACATTTAATAGACGGGATTTTCCATTTTTCCTTCGACGATCCTGAGTGACAAGAGCTTG
Source organism: Fragum sueziense (assembly GCA_963680895.1). Taxonomy (NCBI): domain Eukaryota; kingdom Metazoa; phylum Mollusca; class Bivalvia; order Cardiida; family Cardiidae; genus Fragum; species Fragum sueziense. The sequence goes on from OY804598.1 coordinate 1,626,300, forward strand.
TTTGTCTGGCCATCCGCTTTTTTTTTATCCCTATTGATTTGCTTTCAAAAATTTCCAACTGTTTTGTGAAAATACTCCTGATGGTGCTTCGTATTTACCTTTTATTCCATGAAGCCGAACTGTATCCTAGTAGGTGACGCCATTTCACTGGCGTGTTCGATTCGGGATCAATGTAAATTTTGACCGTCCGAATGTCGGGGAATTTAGTCTGATGGCAATCAGCGCCCCCAAATAACAGCTCATTTATTTCAAAATATCATTGTGTAGATCGTTTCTGTCCGTATTCATTAATTCATTTATTTTTCATTTGTGTGCGTACTATCAACTCGCTTTCCACTTCTTAATTTACAAATCAAACCCGACCTCTTACGGACCTTTGAAATGTAATCTGCATAAACGGTCACTCTGCAAGGGGAATGATAAAGGAAAGTTTATTAATGCTCAAACCGGGCCCGATGAATTTCAATTCTACCTAGAGGGATAACCATAATCGAATCATACAATCAATTATCCGAGCCGTATACCCTATCATATAGACGCTTTACTTGTTGAGATAAAGCGTTTTTCTAAAAGTATGATCATCACAAAGATTTGTCCGAAATTTTTTTTTTATAAAGGCTGAAGAAACAAAACAAATGGGGGATTTTTGCAGACTGGTGGGGAATTTTTCTGCCGGTGGGGAATTTTTTTTGGGTGGGGAAGTAGCCGTTCAACGGCTACAGCCATATAGCAAGAAAAACCCCTGACTTGGTAGCACTACAGCTTAAAAAAATCCTGGGGAGAACCCTGGGATTGTTATGGCGTCTCATTGTTTGGTAAAAAGTAGTATAAAATACAAATTCTTGGTCATTAGAAAAAGATGATGTATTCATGAATAAATATTCATATTCGTGACCATGTATCGTGATGTCTATTCGTATTCGCCTCTCGATGTATCGTTACAGCCCTAGGACGCACGTCAAAATGAATGTAATAAAATCTTCTTTAATTGGTATAATATCAACAATATTCTTTGGTTTATATATTGGGCTTTTCTTGACAGGGCCTTTTAGCTTTTGGGCCTTTTCATACAGTAGGCCCTTTTTGGTTTGGGGCCTGTATGACACCTATTCGACTCAAGGGGTGGGGCTCAAAATGGAAGAGTAAAAACAAAGAGGGAGCCACATAAAAGTAGATACGAACTGTGGAAATGAAAATCATGTTAAAAGCTACAAAGAATGCAGGCAGTTTTACTCAGTTGTCAGTAGGGATGAGCACCGGTACTTGAGAACCGGTTACTCCCGGTTCCACGATGTCCCGGATACTCGGAATCGATTCATTTTGAAGGAACCGGTTCCTGGCATCCGATTCCTGTCTGACTTAATTTTGTTTGTTTTGGTTAAAAATCAGGGTAGCCGTTAACTGCACTTTTTCATCTTGGGGAAAACATTTGATTGATTAGTTACGCTCATTCTTTTTTTACCACAACCATTTGGAGACAGACCTTGGTTTAGTCAGCAGTTAACAACAACGATACTCGATCGGATCCAAAAATCATCAAGCAATACCTGCACACTTCACTCACATCCAGAATGGAAAAATACTAAACTAGAAAGACCTGAAGGTCTTGAGTCGCTCCACAGGCCTGAATTTCTTTTAATATTAAATCCAAGTTTTGACTAGATTTTTGAATACTTGTGGTTCGTACAGCAAAAACAAAGTCAAAAGCAGCAATCATGTGGTCAATGCAAAAAGAAAGTAAATGATTGACGAATATTTTAGGGATGTAATAGAGTGATAATAAAATTGAAAACTAATTTTTCAAATCAAGGACACATAATTCAGTCTGTATATTTAAAATCAAATCGAAAATTAAACACATGCAAGATCTTATGGTCACTATCATTCTGTTCAAATTTTGTCTATATTAGTCAATATTCGTGGCTTCAAGAGTGGAAAAAGTGTTGAAAACTGAAATTTTGTCAATTTCAAGGGCACATTACTCAGATTGTAAAAGTGTGATCATGTTGAAAATTACACATAAGCAAGATCTTGTTGTCAACAAGATTCTTTCCAAGTATCATCTTGATTGGTTAACATTTGTGTTGTTAGAGTGAAAAGTCAACAAGATTCTTTCCAAGTATCATCTTGATTGGTTAACATTTGTGTTGTTAGAGTGAAAACAAAGTCGAAAATGGCAATTTTGTCTAATTCAAGGGCAAATAACTCATGATTTAAGATTTCGATCGAGCTGAAAATTACACACAGGCATCATATAATGCTTATATATATTCTGTCCAAGTCTTGTCTTGATTGGTCATTATTTGTAAATTTTAGAGTAAAAATAAAGTCAAAACCAGCAAAATAGAGCAGAAAATGACAATTTTTGGCAATTTCAAGGGCACATAACTCATGCTATAAATTTAAGATCAAGCTGAAAGTTTTACCAAGGCAAGATCTAATAGTCAGCATCATTCTGTCAAAGTTTTGTCTTGTTTAGTCAATATTTGTAGTTGCTAGAGTGAAAACAAAGTAAAATAAACAGCCGAAAATTGCAATTCTGTCAATTTCAAAGGCACATAACTCATGATGTAAAATTCAGATCAAGCTGAAAATTTTACCAAGGCAAGATCTTGTAGTCAGCATTACTCTGTCAAGGTTTTGTCTTGATTGTTCGAGTGTAGGACAAAACCCCACCAGGACAAAACCCCACCAGGACAAAACCCCCTCGGACAAAACCCCACCAGGACAAAACCCCATCAGGACAAAACCCCACCAGGACAAAACCCCACCAATATATAAAATATAGTATAACAAATTTATGACATAGAAAAAATATTTTGTAAGGAAAATGATTTTAAATATAAGAAATTTGATTATGTTTCACAATTTATTACTTTATAATTTGAAACTTCAAAAAATTTATCTAGATCTATATTGTATTTGTGTATATATTGTATTTTAAAAGCATTGTTTTTTCATACATATTTCCCATTATGTGTTTATTGAAATACCCAAATAAATCAATTTTGCTTTAAAATGGAAACAATTGTGGGAAAAGGAGAGGTTACTGGGAATAAGATGAAGCCAAATATTATCTTGACATCACATTTTTGTCACCTAAATAAGTCATTTGGCATGGATTGTATAATTCCCTTATCTAAGAAATCAATTATCACCTATCATAATCAGGACAAAAGATGACAGCAGAAGACTTAACACCTCAGAAGAAAGTAACACTTCTTATTTCAACTAAGTTTATTCCCATGAATCATGCTTATTTTTTAAAATATTTATCAAAGGCATTATTCAATTGAAACTTTTTTGGGAGAAAATCATTCCATATTCATGATATTCAGGGATAACTTCTTCATTCATTATCAATTTATGATTTAGCAATAAATACTTTTTTGTTCCAAAAACAAATTTTTAGGCTTCATAAAAAACTTTAAAAAATCATAAATCTAAGAATATTATAAAAATAAATCAATGATAATATTATACTATGGAAAAAATAATATTAGCCGTACATTATGATTATGATAGTATTATGAGTGTTATTTCTCTCCTGTAATTTTATTCATCAAACATCAAAAATGAGAAAAATAGAAAATAAATTATCAAAGCATAACTATAACAATACTTGATCAAATGCAAATTTATTTGTTTCAATAATAATTTATTGTTGAATGAATTGAAAATGAATAAAATATAAGACTGGTGGGGTTTTGTCCGCCTTGCCAATTTTAGTGGTGGGGTTTTGTCCGAGGGGGTTTTGTCCGAGGGGGTTTTGTCCTGGTGGGGTTTTGTCCTGGTGGGGTTTTGTCCGTACCCCTGATTGTTCAATATTTGTAGATTTTAGAAGAAACTAAAGTCAAAACCTGCTATTTTTGACATTCAAGGGCAGATAACTCGGGGTTATTCTGATTCAATCCATTTTCGTTGAAGGAATCTGAGAGAGGGTCACCCAAGGACCATTCCTGTGAAGTTTGGTTGAAATCCATCCAGTACTTTTCGAGAAGAAGATTTTTAAAGAAAAAGTTTACGGACGGACGGACAGACGGACGGACGGACGCACGCACGACGGACACACCGCCATGACAATAGCCCGCTGGCCTAAAAGGCCAGTAGAGCTAAAAATGATGCAGATGACAATTTTGACAATCTTTGAATTTGGAGTTAGAAAACATTGTGGTTGGTGAAGAAATTGCTTCAATTCAATGCAATTTCTTCATTTTCTACAATGTTTTCCAAAGCATTTAGCCTTACTTCCCAATCCTTTTCTATAAGGTCCTGCTTGGGGAAGGGTTATAAAGAATAACATGTTTCTTCTGAAGGCCATGAAAATTACACTGGTCAAAACTAAAGGCCAAAGCTGACACCTGCAGAAGATGGCAGTAGTTGTATTATATAACATTATGTAAGATTTCTCCCCCCAATTGCTGGTATTTGGTGTGATTCCCAGTAGAGGGAATTTACAACTATAACCCTTTCACTGAAGCGTCAAGGGGGTAGAATCGGCATCATGATGATGCCGGAGTGCAGTATTTATATAGAGGCAGATAATGGCAAATCCCGGTCTTGTCTCTGCTGTGCTTTAATCAGTTCAGATCTTTTTTTACACTTCATGTGTGTCTTAAATCCAATTCCAAACAAGATGATCATTATAGATGAATCAAATAAATTAAATAAATTTTTGAAATGGTTTTAACGTCAACATTGAAACACTTTATGAAAACATTGAAAGAAAAGAAGAAAAAGTTAAGCAAATTCTCCTTTCCACTTAATACTTTCAACATAATTACACTCAGAATATGTTATTTTGACATCAGTCATTTTGTTAACAGCTCCAACTTAATTGAATCTATAATTTTGAGGCTGATCTATTTATTATTTTTCATGCAACTTACCAATTTCGATATCTATTGAGCTTTTTGTTACTGATAACAGTTTTACTTTATAATTTTGAACAATAAAGCTCTTTCCCAAACAAGGCCAGCTTTTGATGTCCCTAAAACATTGAGACAAAAAAAAATGCTGATAACCAGTATTTAGAGGAATCAGCGCAAAACTATTGTACCTACACATTTTTCAGAAATTTAAAATTAATTTTGTATTTTCTGAATCTTTAGGGAGGAATACATCATGCGTTTTAATATTGGGATTTGAATCTGTATAATTAAAAAGATATTCAAAATTCAAAGAGTATTTAATCTCTTTAACTTTACCCATTACGCAACAAAAAAAGGCTTGTCCAACTTGAAAGAAGTTGCAGACGACAATTTCAATGTAATTAGATATAAAAATTTCACAACTTTTTGGGTAGAAAACATCGTGGGAAATGAAGAAATCGCTTGTCACAAGCAATTTCTTCAATTTCCACGATGTTTTCCAAAGATCTTTATCTTGTTAGGAGTCAAAAAGGTCTTGTTTGGGAAAGGGCTAACTAGTGCTGTGAGGTAATGGGTTAAGTTCCCTTACTTTAACCCTTTCCCAAACAAGACCTGCTTTTGACGTTCCTGATAGAGTAGGCTTAAAAGATCATTGAGGCAACAGGAGAAAATGCTGATGATCAGCAGTTTGTCCTTTGACCTCAATATTTTCTTGATGATATCATAAACAAATCCAGTCTTCAAATTCAATTTGTCTTCAGGAGCAGCGTTTTGAATCTAATTTTTTGCCATTTAGAAAATTGTTGAGAAAGCTTTTTGTTTTTTCCCTCTCCTATAAAATTTTAGAAAATGTAGTTACAATAGTTTTGCACTACGCTCTCGAATATCTTTTTTTGCTTAAAAAATTTCTGTGCTTTTTGATACATAAGTTTTATCTGTATCAACAAGTGAATCAGCTTTCTTATTGTGTACCACCTTAAAAAAATTGTGTGGCTTAACCCTTTCCAAAACAAGACCTGTCTTTGACGTTCTTAAAAGATTAGGTTTTGGAAAACATTAAGGTAAAAGGAGAAAGTGCTGATAATCAGCACTTTTTCTTTTTGCCTCATTTTTTTAGCTATTTTGTACACAATTCATTTTTTTAGCAACATACCTTTTGTCTTTAGCAACAGCTTTCAAACTGACCCATCATAAAATTTCTCTGTTTGGGAAAGGGTCAAGTAAATTGTACAATGTAGATGAGAAATTGAGTAAAAGGGAGAAAATGCTGATTATCAGCAATTTCTTCTTTTGACTCAAATTTATCAAAGTGTTTTCTAAAGGGGGCATCAAAACTAGGTCTTTGGGAAAGAGTTAAAAGTATGTCTGTGAAGAAACCACACTGTGCATGCAAAGAAGAAAAGTATAGAATCTATCAACTTACAACAACACAGCTTAATCATCCATAAAATCTTTCAATGAACAATCAAACACTTTTCACAAAGATGTGTTCATGTCCCATGTGTGTTTTTTATTTCATCTATAGCTATTTCAACTTATATCACATTTGCTTAATATTGACACAAATATCTTCAAACAAATTTTGCCTGCACTGTGACCAACAACCTTTAGAGACACTCTCCCTTCCAAGTACACCACTTACTAGTGACCCGGCCTCACTAACCAAGAGTGACCCTCACTAACCTTTAACCTTTTCACCCATTTCACACTTTACTCATTTTTTAGCATTAGCTTCATATCATTATCCATATAAATGAGCACATAACTCAGGAAGTAAAATTAGGATCAAGCTGAAATATACACACAATCAAGATCTAACAGTCACCAACATTCTGCACAAGTTTTGTCATCATTTGTCAATAGTCAAAGTTGTTAGGGTGAAAATGTCATTTTTGACATGCAAGGGCAGATAACTCCAAACTTTCTGGTTCAATCAAAATCAATTGAAGGAATCTGAAAGAGGGTCACCTTAGGATCATTCCTGTGAAGTTTGGTTGAAATCCATTCAGTACTTTCTGAGAAGAAGATTTTTAAAGAAAAAAGTTGACGACCGGACGCACGCACGCACGCACGCACGCACGCACGACGGACACAGCGCCATGACAATAGCTCGCTGGCCTGAAAGGCCAGTGGAGCTAACAATAAAACAAATAATCATTCCGAATTTGTTTTTAAAAATTCTACCACTTTTAAAATCCATTGTTTAGAACAAAATATCAGTCCAGTATTCACTCATTCTAATAATTCTTCGCGTATCACAACTGATAGAAATTGCACTACATTATTTTTTCTAACACACAAATTATCCCTTATACCGGTAACACATTCAGTCCAAATTTTAAAGAAATCAAAAATCCTAAACCAATCAAAGGAATATGATTCAAATCTAAATTCTCGAATTTCCATTGATGCAGAAACTCACACTTTTCATTTTGTCTTTTTACTTCTGATTTGAAAATTAAGAGAAATAAAAACATAATTTCAATTTACCAACTTCTATTGGGTAAAGGTTGAAAATACTTTGCTATTTATAGCACTGTAACTGGGGCTTAATCAGCTGTTCACATGGCAAATAGTGTGACGTCACTGCTAGTGTGTGACATCACTGATTATGTCACACACAGAGGTCTGTTTTCGCTAGGATCAAAGGGAACCTTTTTTTCTCTTTTCACATCAACAAAATTTTAGTAGTGAGTGTGCACAATATTGGATCTTTCTTTGATGTGATTAACTGGATTTTTTTCTGATGGGTAAGGTTTGATCTACAAAGAAGGTATATTTGTTTAACAAATGTTTTTCTCTCTCATAATTATGCATATTGCATTTTAAATCAAATATTTGAACAGATCACCTTTTTATTTCCAAAGTTGTTTTTCTAAACATTTGCCAAACTACAAAATTTTGGACCGGATCTAGTCCAATGAAAGCTCAAACCTTTATCTAAAATCTTCTGTTTGGGTAATTTCTAATCACCCGATGTACCCCTTTATCTAAAATCTTCTGTTTGGGTAATTTCTGATCACCCGATGTACCCTCTGTTGAAGCGCTTGGTCTTTTACCCTTTCCCATAGACGAAAATATAGATTATTCTAGTCCTAATTGAATGAAAAAAGCGGATAACGTAATTAAAACCCAGAACACAATCAGCCATATTTAATAAAATTGAATGGAAAAAAGAAAATTCTTGCAATGGATATTTTCTTAATTACTCTTTGTTTTCTAAAGCAATGATTGATATTGATATCGGAATCAAGTCTTGTTTAGGAAAGGGTATAACTAGCGAATTTTGGCATACTTGCATGAGCATGTGGTCACTTGTCCGCTGCTTTGACAAACAGCCAGATTCGGTATTAGATACAATTTTAAAAGTTTTTTCTTCTTCTTTTCAATATGTCTGTGATTAAATCACTCGCATATTTAACATTGCAATACAATATTTCATTGACTCAGTGACAATTAGTGGCTTGGGCCCAATCAAGTACAACAGAATAATTACATATTTTTAGCTCACCCGAGCACGAAGTGCTCAAGGTGAGCTATTGTGGTCACTTTTTGTCCGTCGTCCGTCTGTCCGTCCGTCTGTCCGTCCACAATTTCATGTTTACACTCTAGCATCTACAAATATAAGCCAATCTTGACCAAACTTGGTCAAAACATGTATGGCCATAAGATCTCAGATGAGTTCGATTATGGGTCAGCAGTGCTCTCAATAAGGACCAATTTCAGGAAGTCTTGGACTTCCATGTCCTAATTTCAGGAATTTTTTCCAGAAAATCAGGAATTTTTCAGCGTGTTTTCGCAATTTCGAATTATATGAAGTAATGAAGGAAAAGAAGAAATAGTTAAATACAAACATATCTCTTTCTTTTTCAAATATCAGTTATATTGTATGCTCCAATTTGCAACTCTTCTCCTTGTGGCAATCCGGTTCAAGCTTGACCAGTCTTAAATTGTCAAGTTGGCAGTCTGATTTTAACCCTTTTATGTAGTTACTTCATAATAGCCTATCTGCAAGATATGACCTTAAGATAACCATTATATGAAAGGGTTAAACATTCATAATACAAAGACGTCCTCCATGTCATGTGTCCTCCATTGCCTTAAAAATATTGATCTTTGAGTTTTTCTCTTTTCACTCAATGTTTTCAAATATCAGGGCAATTTCACCCTGGCTTAAAAAAAGTTGTCGCCATCTGCATCACTTTAGCCAAATTACAAAAGTCGGGGCTACATTTTAACCCCCCCCCCCCCCCCAACCCCCACCCCGACGCCGGAAAATCGTATCAAACGTCAAAGGATAGTCTAACCAGTTTGGAAAAGGAGAAAAGATGAATATCCGGGTACCGATTATTTTTTTTAATCAAGTAGGAATCATGACGTTACACGCTAACTTTTATTGTCTTCCCATAATTGACTCCACCGGGATCCGTTTTCTCGCGATAAAAAGCACGAAACAAAGGTCTAGTTTATTCAACAAATTTTGCGCTAAATAATTTACCTGCAACATCGTACTTCAGCAACCGCCGTAACCTACGGCGATCTTAACAATTGTATGAGCTACAAGTTCGGCTTTGAGCAACTCCATGTCGAATGAGATTTGTCGTAGAGTAAAGAATTTAACTGGAGAAACCCGACCTGTCAATCAAGTTAAAACAATATCGAAAGTACACGCCCACTATATGCTCTATTGCACACAGCACTAGTAAACTACCCGAATCTTGTCTACTGTGTAAATTATCGATTTTTCCCATCGCTTTGTTATGTCATATGTGTTTGGATATTGATGGCAATCAAAGGTAATTTAACAGTTAGCGCTGTTTGTCGTGTCGCGTGCCGAGATAATGTATCGTAGGTAATGTTCAATAAAGCTGTAAATATAGTTTGAACTAACTTGAAAAAGCTGTAGTTACGGCATTTTTACCGTAGCCACAGATATAAAGGTGCTGGCAAATGCGACGGCGCTTGATAGCTGTTGATCTTTTTCAGTCTGGTTATTGGGTAAATATCGATTTTTACCCTTTACATTTTTTTGCAGACGTCCGGGTTTAAATTTTTGGAAGTCAGTAAAAAAAAATAGAAGTCTGACGGCCGTCCAATTTCGAAATTCCGGACGTTTTTTCGCAAAAATCGGACGTAATATACGTCGACGTCCGCTTATTGAGAGCACTGGGTCAGATCGAACTAGAAATACAGGAGTTATCTGCCCTTGAATGCGAAAAATACTTAGTTTTGACATTGTTTACACTCTAGCATCTACAATTATTGATCAATCAAGACAAATCTTGGACATAACATTGCAGACCATAAGATCTCGGATGAGTTCGATTTTCAGTCTGATCTGACGGGAAAGACGAGAGTTATGTGCCCTTGAATTTGACAAAATTGCCATTTTCGGCTGTTTTTGACCTTGTTTACACTCTAGAATCTACAATTATTCATCAATCAAGACAAAACTTTGACACAATGTTTGGGACTATGAGATCTCGGATGAGTGTAATTTTCAGTCTGATCTGATCAGAAAGTCGAGAGTTACTTGCCCTTGAATTTGACAAAATTGTCATTTTTGGCTGTTTTCGACGATGTTTACACTCTAGAATCTACAATTATTGATCAATCAATCCAAAACTTGGACACAATATTGGAGATCATAAGATCTGAAATGAGTTTGATTTTCAGTCTTATCTGATCACCAGAAAGTTGAGAGTTATGAGCCCTTGAATTTGACAAAATTGCTGTTTTTGACTGTTTTCAACCCTATTTACACTCTAGAATCTACAATTTATGACCAATCAAGACAAATCTTGGACACAAGGTTGGAGACCATAAGATCTCAGATGAGTTTGATTTTCAGTCTGATCTGACGAGAAAGATGAGAGTTTTGTGCCCTTGAATTTGATAAAATTGCCGATTTCGGCTGTTTTTGACATTGTTTACACTCTATAATCTACTATTATTTATCAATTAAGACAAAACTTGAACACAATGTTTGAGACCATAAGATCTTGGATAAGTTTGATTTTCAGTCCAATCTGACAAAAAGTGGAGAGTTATGTGTCCTTGAATTTGATCAAATTGCCGTTTTCGGCTGCTTTAGACCTTGTTTACACTCTAGAATCTACAATTATTGACCAATCAAGACAAATTTTGGACACAATGTTGGATATCATAAGATCTCGGTTGAGTTTGATTTTCAGCCTGATCTGACTAGGAAGTCAAGAGTAATGTGCCCTTGAATTTGACAAAATTGCTGTTTTAGGCTGTTTTCGTCCTTGTTTATACTCCAGAATCTACAATTATTTATCAAACAAGACAAATCTTGGGCACAATGTTGGGCAAGATGAAATCTTGGATGAGTTCGATTTTCACAATGTTATTGACCATAAGTTTGTTTTCAGTCTAAAAGTCATAAATATTTTTTGAATTGAAGAAAAGTGTTGCTTATATCATTTTGGTTCAGGTGAGCGATATAGGACCATCATGGTCCTCTTGTTTTTTATACATGTGCATATCTAAAATATCCATAATCTGAATCATGTATAGAATAAGTTTGCAATGTGAATGACTATCTTAGTATCCATCAGATGATCACCAAATCAATACAAATCGATCTAAACTTTAGATTCAGCAACATGCGATTATGAGAATAATACCTATCTTATATTAACCCCTTGAAAGTTTTCTTGGTAACATTTAGGATTTTTTTCCATTCAAATAAATGTTTTTCTTTAAAGTGACATTTCACATTTATTTCATTTTTTAGCTCGACTTTTCGAAGAAAATGAGAGCTTATACTGTCACCCGGGCGTCGGCGTTGGCGTTGCAACCAAGGTTAAAGTTTTTTCAAACATCAATAACTTCCATACTATCAAAGGGATTCAATCCAAACTTGGAATACTTATTCACCATCACACCCTCTACCTTACTATCAGGGCCCATGACCCTGGGACCACTCTATTTGGAGTTATGCCCCCTTTATACTAAGCAACTTAGAAAGTCGAGCGCGCTGTCTTCGGACAGCTCTTGTTAAAAGTATGTCTTGATGCAAAGATTGTTTATTCTACTGCATAGAAATGATATCATTTTTTAACGATCTGGAACCATAATAGAAACTTTTGAAAATACAAAAAGTATTGTTATATATTATTTCTATGATACAAGACGAAGGTAAAATGAAACTATAAACATTTTTTACCGATATATCTGAATTTTGTATCTATTTTTAGTTACTAACTCCATTTTACAAAAATGGCGGAAAAATGGGAAGCACCAACTCTGTAAATCTCAAATTTTTTTTGCAGAATATGATCATATCAGCTTGTATGCTACAACAGATATGTATGTAACACAAATAACCTAACACAAAACTATAAAAAACAAAATTGAGGAAAAAACACCTGATTATACATAAGCTTTTATGATTTTGCGACTGTATTTTTTCGACGTTGATGAAAAATGAACTTTTTTTCTTTGATCTATAATTTTTGTAATTTTGACTGGCAGGGTATGAAACCTACATCAAAAATATCTCTAATCTATACTTGTGCAAATAAAACAAGAATGGGAAAAGGTTACCGTTAAAATTTGTTTTTTTATGCATTCAAACTTAGTAGGGGTCACAAAACAAGGACAAAATGTTCAAAAATGGGTCATTCAATTTCAGCAAATATTGTAAGGTCAAATGTAACAACACCTTATTTTATAGTTACTGACATAAAGAAACTATCTAATCAAATATTCATTGTCACATTTCCCTGTAGTTCCTACATAAACTATTGTGAACAAAATAATAGCACCATATACATGGGGGTGGGGAGTCATGTGACACTACACTTTCAGAAAATCGTCAATAATTTTGTAAATACTTGACAAATTTGAAATCGGTTTGAAGCAGAAAAGTGTAAAGCCTCGAGATCAGAAGTGTATGGTACCTCTTTTACATATCAGCTGATAAAAACGATATTTACAACCAAATTAAGTTTTGGTTGGTCGTCAATAACTTTCATATCAGCTGATTTTTCAAAGATCACCCTTCGCTTCCAGCAAAGTCATGGAGTGTTCCCACTTTCATTGCTTAAATTCTTTTTTTCAAATCGGTCATCTATTGACAAAATTGTTGGAAAATATCAAAACTATTATGTCAGGTGATTCCCCGCCGTGGTGTGAAAGAGGGTTGAAATTGGTCTCATGTACTACTGTATAAGAACGCCTTTGTCAATCAAATTCAGCTTATCTTACATGAACACTTATGTGATATACATGAATACTTATTATGTCACATGTTTACAAAAATATGTATGAAAGGAAATGTTGAAATTGAACAAACCACGAAAAATTCATGTGAATGGCAATGGATTTTGTTTTAACAATAGATCGGGTTTAAAGTTGTGTTTTGATAAACCGTCAGTGTTGTCATAAAATATCGTAACTACGGCCTGATTTAAGCCGTAGTTACGAGATTTTATAACAGCTCCAACGTATTACTATTGTATGTCCGAAATTACGTCACGATTAACTGGATAAAATGATTCCCTATTTCGCTGTACTTTCGCTTTCTTTTTTGTTACTATTTATAGAATACATCATGAATAAGTATTTTTCATGTATTTCCGATTCTAATGGATGAATGTACGTTCAATATACGTTTAACCGCCAGAGTGTTCGGAACGATAATATTTATGCATTTTTCACGCTACTAACAACGAGAAATACGAGAATTATCTCTATCTATGCAGAAAAACATACTTTAAATAGCTTACACGCCCGATATCTATTAATGTTTACGAGAAAGTAAACCGAGGTGAGAACAAAAGCGAATCTTTCCGAAGTGCGTTTCACGGAAATAACTGAGTGCCGTAAATACCCGATCATCGGCGATAACTAGAACTGTCGCAAAGCGGACAAATACCCCCCACTAGCGCGTTGTCACTGAAAAAGTGCTAAAGTTCAAAGTGGCATAACTCTGAAACTACTGCCTGGATCAAGATGAAAATTGCAGGTGCACAACTTCATATGATAGGAAACAACCTGCTAAAATTTCAGCAAAATCGGTCAAAAACTGTGGGAGGAGAAGAGGACACAAAATTATGTCCACGGACGGACGGACAGACGGACGGACGGACGGACGGACGGACAGACGGACGGACAACCTGAATCCAGTATACCCCCCCATAACTTTGTTGTGGGGGGTATAATAACCGAAATCCATTATGGTTCCAGATCGTTAAAGCTGTTATTTATAAGCGAAAAATACGCCTTCAAACTTGAGACAGAAATGACAAATTCTATATAAATCTGAACTGTTGTCCACAACAATTTGTTTAATTTTAGCACAAAACTATATATTTCTCGTAAAAGGTTCAATATTTTGGATTGAAATTTTCAGAATTTTCATACGAAAACATGCTCTTTCAGATAAAATAAAAGTAAAATACATTCTGAAATGTCACTTTAAACAAATGATCTGTTATGTTTACATAGTAAAATTATATTAACATGCTATTCAATTGCAGCAACTTAACTTGGGATATGTGTATGTTTAAATAAGGACCATACTGTTTTAAAACATTTAATTAGCGGATAATGATACTCTAACAATAATCCTTAACGAATAGTAATCAGAATCGTTAGGAATCGGATTTGATTAAAAAGAATCGAGTAGGAATCGGAATCGGTTAAATTCTAACGGTGCTCATCCCTAGTTGTCAGTCAAAATGGAATCCCCATAATGCCAGTCCTGAAAAGAGAAGCAATGAAGCCTGCAATTCTTGGAAATCGCTTAAGTGATTTAATTTTAAATATTTGCAGCAATTTCTACAAACCATCGGCAAACTTTGGTTTAATTGGTCCCATAACCTGTGCGTAATTTAGATGATTTCTTTTGTGAAATCGAATGTTTACTCCCGCGAATTTACCGGATATGCGTAAACGTCATCAAAATTGGGGTTCTTGTAAAGTGTTTATTATACGGATTCATCGGACACATGAAAATTCGAGTTATTAGTAACAGATGTTGAACTATTGAATAACTCGAATAGCAGGCCCGTAGGAACAGGGGAGAGGGGGGTGGGTGGGGGTCTCAGCCCCCAATGTTGGCCAAAAATGCCGATTTTTTTTAAATTTTACTCTTAAAATTTTGGGAAAATTCAAATTAGCTCCCCAATATTCAGGACAAGGGCTTTAGCCCCCCCTTTGAAATTGCTTCCTACGGGCCTGAATAGTATTACGCTTTTAAGTATTGATGACTAAAAGAAAAAAAAGTTTGATATAAGAGAAAACGGCATATGATTAGACATAGACCCTTACTAAAACCTTGAAAATCATGAAATATGTTGCAACTGTAACTTTTCCACAGTTATTTATTCAGAAAGACAAAAAGCCAATTATTTCCCCCCTCAAATTTGCTGTCTGTAACTTCTTTCAATTGGCCCTAAGGACTAGTATAAAATTCTACCGCCTGGTAATGAGTTGAAAGAATTCTAGATTTTCATTTTATGGAATTGAAAATATGCACAGGCTTTGTCCTGGAAAGAGTAGGCTAGCCTTCTCCCTAATAAGACCTGATTTTGACGTCCCTAATAGAACATGCTTGGGAAAATATTGAAACAAAAGAAGAAACTGCTGATAACCAGCAGTTTCTCCTTTTGTCTCAATGTTTTCTATGTCATATTTTACACAAATTGTATCTTTACTAACTGCCATTTTCTTGTTTGTGGCAGTTTTTGAAGAGGATCACCCTAAAATGTTGTCGTTTAGGAAAGGGCTAGGCCCAATCATCTGTAGGGTTATCTGTATCTGTATGGTTACGTCGCAGATTCCACTTTTGGATTGAACGCGACGGGGGAGTGCGCGATTAGAATTTGTCGATTAGGGTGTCAAGGACTGATTTGAATGCCCCATACAGCGGCGGATCCAGGATTTCTGTTAGGGGAGTTCGGATATATGCAAATACGGGGGTTCGTTTTTCTTGTATTACACAATTTTAACTGAGTCTCTGCATGAAAATGAAATAATCAGGCTAGAGAGAGGGGGGGGGGGGGGGTTCGTTCGAACCCGCCGAACCCCCCTGGATCCGCCACTGCCCATAGGCATCATAGGCCCTAAGCATTTTTATCATTTTCTGCAGAAAAGCTACCAAAATAGGCAAATGGGCATACGTCTCACGGTTCTACCCAGCCAAATTAGCTGAATATTATATAGGCCTAGTTAATCTAGGGGTCGCCAAGTCTTTGAGTAAATCAGTGCATATCATAGTCTAATCATCGGTGGATCCAGATGGGTTAGGAGTTCTTTTGGGGTTCAAGAGAACCCTGCTCTGTAGCCTGATTATTTCATTCCCGTAAAGAAATTATGCCAAGTTTACTATTGTGTAATAGTAGGAAAACGAACGTTCTAAACCCTATGATCACAGAAATTCTGGATAGGGCACTCGGTAAAGCGACATTCAATCCAGGGTTCTCCCCAGAATAATTTGAAGCTGTAGTGGCAAATTATAAGTATTGGTAAACCTTGAAATGCATTGTGTTCATGCAAATGATTGTGAATAAAAACATAATGGGAAAAGAAGAAATTGCTCAATTTGAGCAATTTCTTCTTTTCCCATTATGTCTTTATACAGATTTATTACATTTCATATTATAAAAATACATTATTTATCACTTTTTTCACTTTCACTAGAAATCCCCCTTTTTGGTGACCTTTTTGAAGAAATTAAGCAGTGAGGTACATTTGAAGCTGTAGTGGTATTACATCGATTTACATGAAGCTGTAGTGGGGCCGATACAGCTTATTGGGCTGGGGAGAACACTGTAAATCTAAGGATCGCGAGTTTGAATGTAGGATTGTCTAAGATCACTTCTGGCGCTTGACAAAAGTCGTCTGTCTCTCACGTAATTTTCTTTTATTTTGCACTTAACCATTCCCCAAACAAGAACTGGCCTTGACGTCCCTGATAGTAACAGCTTGGCCTGCTTGGAAAACATCAAGACAAAAGAAGAAAATGCTAATATGTCGCCTAATCAGCATTTTCTCCATTTGCCTCAATATTTTCTTGGCTTTTGCTGCACAAAGCCTCTCTTTTTCAACACAAATTCTGCCTACTGTCATTGTCAAATTGATCTACCCCAAAACTTTGTCGTTTGGGAAAGCTTGGTTTTTATAGGCTTATTCATAAGTTAGGCAATTCATGTCGAAATGCCCGGTTGCACACAAGTCAACGTCTACGCTGGGGCTGATCCAGGATTTTCGTAAGGGGTTTGATAATCCGAGTCTTCTCTGATGTAAATACGCTCTTTGATATTTTGATGTTTCGCTATTTACATCAGAGAGCGTTGCTCTTTGAAAACAGCGGAAAGTTCAGTAACGTTACAAGTAGTGAAGCTTTGTTTTTGTGTATCATATCGAATCACTCGGTAAAACACTGTAGGGTATAGATCAATAAATCATTTTTTGTCATACCTGACCAAAAATTTCATTTCAAATCGGCCTGCTGGATGAGTATAACCTTTGGTTTTGAATGGAAGGTCAAGGTAAACAACGGCTGCTCAGGTGAGGGTTGTTGCAAAACATTGCCTATAAACCTTTTAGAAATACTTTTTGGTCGTAAATTTTTCAACATGTATGACAATAAATGGTTCATTGATCGATATCATTCGGGGTTTCAACGATAGCGTTTAAGATCGGACGGTGAACGATGCGCAACAATTTGTTGAGAACTTGATTTTTTCAAAGAGCAACGCTCTCTGGTGTAAATAGCGAAAAATCAAAATATCAAAGAGCGTATTTACATCAGAGAAGACTCGGATTAGGGGTTTGAATATACAAATAGGGGGTTCCTTTTCCTATCATTGCAAATTTTGGGTGAATTTCTGCATGAAAATGAAATGAATAGGTGGTTTGGATCCGACACTGCTTGGAGTACGTCACGTCAAAAAAGAATGAACCAGGATATGGAAAACCGTCCCTTATAGCATTTGAGACAGCCAAGTTTCAAGACCAATCTGTGCCTATCTGCAGTTTGAGCTGGAACCTTGTTACTCTTATATCATCGCTACAGACCATGATGAATCTATTTGAGAACAACATGGTTCTTGATCAGACTGTGAATACGCATGCTGATCTAGAACCATGTTGGGCGCAAAAGCCTTAAGGGACCTTTTCTAGATCCTTGCTCAAATGTATACTGCACAGGTCTGCCTTTCTGAACGTGTCCCAGCAGTGATGTGGGCACGGGTTGTTAGTCTGACAGGATCTTAAACAACAACAGTTACAGTCTGTGATGACGCTTTTCCTCGGTACGGAAACTGCAGGAACGGAGCCAATGGTTAAGTCTCTGGATAGGGACGTTTTTGTTAGCACGATTTTTATCACATTTATCACTTTGTTGTCCAATCATACCAAGAACCGACGGTTAGGTGCTACAGCCGCCTCGATATGGCTGAAATGCTATGAAAGTTGTCGTTAAACTCCATTCGATTATTTGATTTAATTAACAATGGTGGAATCCATCAAAGCATAGGACATATTTTTGAATTACTAACGTTAAGAACAAAAATTCTATGTCCAACGTCTTGAGAAATTGGTGATACGATACGATATTATTGTGCTAAACTCTGGTAAGACATTTGCAAGACAGAAATAAGTCGTCATAAGCTTTGATACCTGTTGCACGGTGGAGACTGTGCATGATGGGGTGGGTAAATCTACGGACAAATTTGCATCGCTTCCGGTACGGCATTTGCAATAGGCATAACTTTCTTATTTCTGCGTCAATTTTCAAACGGTTTGTTGCATGTACCCCACCTTACTAATCTCTTTCCTCTGTTGTATGACTTACATGAAATATTATTGTACCTTTTGTGAAAATTGGTTCCAACCGACCAGAAAAACGACAAAAAAATCAGATAGTTTTTCTGGTCGGTTGGCATCATTTTTTGGAAAAGTACAGAAAAGGTCTCCAGATAAGTAATACATCTTAGCAACGAGCTCAGTAAGTCGGGTATATGCAACAAACCGCATGGAAATTGACTCATAGATAAGAAAGTTATTGCACAATTTCTAACCTGAAGCGAGGCAAATTCGTCAGTAGTCATTTCGTTTTCTGGTCGGTTGGGATGAATTTTTGGTAAAAGTAAAAGTATTGCACAAGTAATTCATATACAAAATGTATCTTGGAAAAGAACTCAGTAAGGCGGGGTACATGCATTCAGCCTTTTGAAAATTGACACAGAAATAAAAAAAAATAGTTATTGCAAAATAATTGACCAGAATCGATATTATTTTGTCCGTACTTGTTATCCATCCCACGATGCACAATCTCCACTGTGGCTAGGTGACAATGTCAAATACTATTATATTTGATGTATGCCTTATGGGTTAGATTTATGTCAGATGCTTCCAGGAACAAAAAATAATAATAATCCAAACAAATCGTTCGAGAAAGCATTTTATTTTCGAAAGCAAATCTTAGATGGAAAATGTAAATAAAGAACAAATATTATTAAATATTCACAACCTTTACACAAATATATTATCATGTGACTGTCAAAGTATGGCATATTATTTCAACACTGAAAAGAAACATAGTGCTTAAATCCTTGCAAAAGAAGCAGATAGGCCTAGGCCTATTTTGACTGCTTTCCAATTCGTAAGCCGACCAAAATGAGAAAATGCTGATTTTGAGCATTTTCTTCTTTTGCCTAAATGTTTTTCCAAGCATTTTCAGTTTGGGACGCCAAAATCAGGTTTTGTTTTGAAAAAAGTTAAATAGGCCTATACCTTTCCAAAAACATATCCTGGTTTTGATATTACCAACAGAGAACGCTTTGGACAATATTTACAGAAAAGAAGGAAATGCATAGATCTAATAAAAGTAATCATATTACTAATAATTACATATTGTCAACTGCAACTCCTTTCAAATTAGAAGTGTGTTTCTTTTGTTTAGGAAAGGGTTAATATGTTAAAGAAGTCTAAACTTGACACTCATTATTTCGAATGCACTGACCCAGGGACGTCAAATTACGGACTTGTACAATTCTTGTTCAGCATAAACATGTATTTCAATTGACCAAACGGCAGCTGTCAATAAAAACATCGATAATCCAATGAACGGTCAGAAAAATGCCAAACCCCAATTGTTTGTCTTGAATTCTTCGTTGCACGTGATATTGTATTGTCCAGTAAGATTAACCCGGTACATCTGCATATTTAATGACCCCACTTCGGCAATGTTTTGTTATACCCCCCTCACACATACCTCGCGACCTTACTGCGTCCTTACTGCGACCTTGCTACGACCCAGGACGCAGCACAGTCGCCATGGACGCAGCAGGGACGCAGCGAGGTCGTAGCAAGGACCCCAAGGACGCACAAGGACGCACAAGGTCGCAGACCTTCGGCGACTATTTTGAACATGCACAAAACAGTCGCCGAACCTCTGCGTTCTTACTACGTCCTGGTTAGGTCGTCGTGGGGTCTCAGTAGAGTCGCCATAGTCGCAGCAGCATCGTAGTAAGGACGTAATAAGAACGCAATAGACGTTGTACACTCGCACTAAGGACGCCGCAGAGTCGCCGATGAAATTACAAGAAATTGCTCATTTCACATTATATTGTCTACCAAAAAATACAAAAATGTAATAATTCATTCACCTGAAAATGACGTCTGCAAAAATCTTTAAATTTGGATCAGTATAAAATTTTGCCATTTGGTATATATGCCAACTTTATTGATTACTTAATTTATCTGAATCCGCGACTTGGTCAACTTGTAGCACTTTAGAGGCCCCGCTCGTTTGCCTCATCCGCCTCTCATCTTTGGAATAATATACTGAACAAAAGTGAAAACGCTACACCTACATTGCTTGTCATATTTCTTCTAAATACAATAAGTAAAAAAATCAAATGACAGTGTTTCGAATTGTTCATTGACTTGGTTGTTCCATACACTAAACGTTTTGTGGATCTTAATTACGGGGATAAAAAAGGACCCTTTTAATGTGACAGGGGTCCGTTTTTCAGGTGTACAATTTGAACGGAAATTTTACACAATTTAAACCTTCAGAAATCCAAGCAGAAGACTGCAAACAATGCCGAACTGCACGGAATGGTAGTTCGACAAGTTACCAATCAGGAAATGACAAGTTACCAATCAGGAAATGTAAAGAAGTTTGCATAAAATTGTTTCAGGGTTTAGAAAATGATGTTTGAAAAGCAGATATTTCATTATGTTTCAAAGCTTGATAATTTTACAATGTAATCTCCATAGGAAATTGAAGTCGCAGTTGCATGGACATATGGGAACAATCCTAGTCGAAGAAAGGGTTCAAAAATCCCCTGTAAGGCCTACTTGATGTTGCAAAAGAATTCAATCGAAAACCGTGATAAATTTGTGACTATCAAACATTTAAGTTCCCTATCTGTTTATATCAAAGGGAGGTAATTCGCAAAATTGACAGATAAGACCTTGATTTTAGAGCTTGCTACAAGAGATAAGTGAGATTTTAAATGTTTTTTTGGCAACCCGGATATGACCAATTTCGAAAAAAATATGGAGAGTTTTCTGCGCATGCGCATATGCGGCATTAGATGAAATTAGCTCTAAGCGTATCAAGGGCTGTAACTCTGACAATAAAGGAGACAAGGCAATGAAAGGACCTCTACGGATAAGGCGAGAAATCTCCCTAAAAGGCTCAAATGGAAAAGTCATTTTTCAAAACATGCAAATTGATTGCTATTTCGAACTGTATTGTTAGATATGTATGTAAATCATATGAAAACTGATTTAGTACGATCAAAACGATTCGACAGGTACAGATAACTCTTGGTTTCTGTAACTACCCCCAAAATTACATTTTCTTACCCCACCGTTATTCATTAAACCGGATTTAAGTTTTCTTTAGTTTTATAAGCAAAAAATTTTCTGTAAATGTAAGGACAATTGGTGTTGAAATCATAAACCATTTTTCGATTTGTCCTTAATGCGCATGCGCATCATTGAAACGAGTTTAAAGGCGAAATCTTCCCGCCAAAATTATGGCATATGGTATATGAGTACTATTTTTAGTATAAAAGTACGTTCCCCCCCGTGACCCAGCAAATCCTGTTTACCAAGGAAGCCTATGATCCAGTTACACAACATATGTCAATGGGAAGCTGGGTCAAGGGGGGGAACGATGTTAGCCAGCCTTGGGAAGGTAGGTATGCCTCGGTTTTTGTCGGGAAAGTGCGCGTTTAAAGTTGTTTCAATGGTGCGCATGCGCAATACGGACAAAACCAAAGCTGCCATATGATGTCAACACCATTTATCCCTGTATCTGTAGAAAATAAATTGCAAATAAAAATAAAAGAATCTTCATTTAACCTCTTTGAATACCGGTAGTGTAAGAAAACGAAACAATTTAGGTGGGTACAAAAATCAAGAGTTATCTGCACCTATAGAACTTTTAAAATGACATAAAAATCGGTGTTTATTTCCTTTATTTGTCTACCTAACCATAAAGCTTAATTTTGTTTCTCAATTTGTTAGTTTTGAGAATTGACCCATCGAGCTGAGCCTTTTAGGGAGAATTCTCGCCTTATCCGTAGAGGTCCTTTCAACAAAACGATTGCTGAAAGCCTGGGAAAGAACGTCAAAATATATTTCATGCTATTAGTTCGATACTTTTCCAGAAATAAGAAATCTTGCAGTGTAGCGTTTTCACTTTTGTTCAGTATAAATGATTTAACTTTAAACTAATTAAATATACGTCTTCACTCGTTGAATGTCAGACTCAACATGATATTTACTGAAAAAAAGTATTATTTTCATAGACGTAGCAAGGACGTAGTAGTGTCGTCTTACAGTCGCAGAACAGTCGCCGGACAAACGCAATAGTCGCCGTAGAGTCGCCGTAAGAACGCAAAGGACGTAGCACAGTCGCAGCTGGGTCGCTAGACTGGGTTCCAGACTGATCATTTTTCCCTCCTTTACTTTCTCCGGTCCAAAGATCAATATCAACACGATCAAAAACGGATGCCGCGATATCTAACGGGTATTGATTTTTTATGCGCTATCTTATTGACCAAATTGTATATTGACGACTGAACCCAGGCTACTGGGTCGCCGATGATCGCCGTGAGGTCGCCGTAGGGACGCAATACAGTCGCAGTGGAAACGCCATGGACGTAGAAGGGTCGTATCAAGGACGTACAGAAAAACAAATCGAACACAAGACTGTGGATCCCCGGACCGTCGGCGAGAGAAATTTGGAAAGGGGGGGGGGGGGTCTCACCCTATTAGAAATTCCCATAGGGTTGTGCCCACGCTCGGAATTTCATGAAATTTGGTATGAAGTTAGTATTCTTTATTACCACGTTCTTCCCGAAATGTTTTTTAAAAATCTTTTCTGGAAAATATTTTTTTAAGAATTTTAAGATTTTTGCTCAAAAATGGGGGGTATCCTTACTTAACGAGGCCATATACACCCGCCTTTGTCGTATTCGAGCCAAATTGTCCCCAAAAATAATGTCTAATACTTTTTCATCGTGTATAAACCAGAATAGCATATATTACTCAACAAAAAACAAAGCTTTTTTATGACATCATCGCCAATTTTTTTTAGTTTTTAAGTATTTCGACGAAATTCAGGTCTTAATATTACCTAGTTCCAGTTTTTGTCAACCTATAAAATTTACATATAAATTGCCCTTATATATGCCCATGCTTATGGTAAAATATGAAGAAAAAATAAAACCGGTAACAGTGTTGTTTTTGAATTTAAGTGTAAAGGCTCCAGATTTCTAAGAATGTAAAATCTAAGATTTTACTTAATTATTTTCAAATACATATGTAAATAGCTCATTATGCTTTGTTGTGTCTTTATTTAACATAACCAACTTACACATGGCATCAATTTTAACTTTTTTCGCACAAAAACATGATTTTAAAGAATAATGGGCACATTGTCGTACCCCACCCACCAACAATATAATGGAAGAAAAAATCCCAAACAGCAGAGTAAATTATAAAATGTGGGGATGAAAAATAAAGGCGATGCATAATGTTACATATTTAATCTATTATGTCACCCTTTTTAACTTTCCTTTGTGGCTTATCAGCACTTAGACTACTTTCTTCTTCTTCCAGTTACAGTGCTGGGCCCTTATAAGAGCATTATCGCACAGTTATTAAAAATATAAACATTTTTTTCTTTACTACACTGCTCAAGATAATGAAAAGAACACAAATTGTACATTAATTGTGCCTTTGAATGCAAAATTGCTAATATTTCTATTGTAATGATGAACTAGCCACTGCTTTGTTGACATATTAACTTTTTGATAATCTGAGATTTGAGAAGAACATGCATCATTTTCGCATGTTTGTATCAACAATGTTGATACAAAAATGTTGTACGATGACTCCTCTTGCTATTCTGATTTAAGATTGGGGACTGATATCAATACTATGTAGGCAATACTGAGCTTTTGCTAGATGGGTACCATTAAAATCCGGGAGCATTCTAAGGTGCCATTGTTCACAATTCTCATTATTTGACAATGTTACCGGTTTCAAATTTTCACCAAATTCTGCATACGACTAGGAGACATATATGGCTAACCTTTTTATCAATTTCATAGGTAGACAAAGACAGGAACATACAAGTAAATTATTTGAATTGAAGGTTTTGAAAAAATTCTCGGCTGTTTTTCTGACAATTCCTGACCAAATTTTCTGAGAATTTTTTTTGCATGTTGGCATCAACATTGTTGGTACCAAAATGTTCTTCAATGACCCCTCTTGCTATTTTGATTCAAAATTTGGGACTGATATCAAAACTAGGTAAGCAAAATTGGGCTTTTGCTAGACGGGTAGGGTAAGGAGGGGCAAAACGCCCCCCTTAAGGAAAGAGCGCTGTAGCACAAAACAAACAAAGTATAATGTAAATGTTTCAACGTGAAATTAAACTTTGCCCTTTGTCCCAAATGTCTATACACAAAACAGCTTTGTCATTTGATTTAAAAAATGACAGTCGTTAAAACATTTTTTCTCGAAATTTGGCCTTTTTGCCCCACCCTCGGGGCAAAACGCCTTTGGGGTTGGGGCATGAAGCCCACCACTGGGCTTTATGCCCCATAAGAAAAATAAAAAAAATATTTTGAAAATATCTGGGGGAAAATAGGAATATAATTAGTTTGTAATTAATATACTAGGAAAAATATATTTTGGATGGGTTTTATCATATTTTCAACATTTTGTATCAAGCGTAAAGGCTAGATTTGGGCATATTTTACTTGTCTATAAAAGTGGTTACGTATTACTGTCCTTTGTCTGCAGCATCTTCATATCAGTCAAATTAAAACATACTGATGTTATGCTCTTTATAAGGCCCCTTTAAAGTAGATTAAATGGTCTTATTGTCTCATTTTAACACAAAATCGAGGTTTCATGGGCGTTTTGCCCCACATGGATCCATCAGGTGACATAAAAGCTTGATCTATTCGCGAAAAGTCGGTCTTTTTTGCCAGTTTTTCTTTTTTAGACAACGAAATGTAAATGGATTTCGTCATATGTATCAACCTTAGTCATTCTTCGAGTTTAAAGGAAAATTTTAGTACTTCTGAATAACTACTTATCCATACAAGGGGCAAAATGCCCACTATTTAGCCCTTGGAAGGGACAAAACGCCCAGTCTAGGCGTTTTGCCCCAAAGCAGCATAGGCGTTTTGCCCCAAAGGGGGTGGGTGATTTAATTTGGCCAGAGAAAAAAATGTGTTGTTATTTTTTTCTTTTTATCTTTTTGTGTAGGCGACTAATTGGACATATAAATATAAAATGCATTTTGGTTGATTGAATACTCGGACTGAAATAAGATACACAAGAAAACCCATTACCCAAATATTAGATCAAACATATGCAAAATAAACAATTATTCGCATACTGATAATTGAATGACGTTTAGATGTAAAAATTTCATGGGCATCTTTCTAAAAGAAAACTTCAAGTGTAAAATCAAGACAAATATCAATTAACATAATGAGTGACGAAATAATAGGGGTGGGCGTTTGACCCCACCTGGGCGTTTTGCCCCTCCTTACCCTAACATTGAAATCCAGGAGCATGTTAAGATGCCGTTGTTCACAATTTTTATAATTTGACAATGTTACCGGTTTCAAATTTTCACCAAATTTTGCATGCAAATAGGGATCATATATGGCCAACTTTCTTATTAATTCCATAGGTTGACAAAGACGGGAACATACAAAAGAGTTTGATTGAATGTTAGGTTTCATATAATTTTCTGGGTAGTTTTTATGTCAATTTCTGACTAAATAGATGTGGCATGTTGCTATTAAAAATATTGGTCTGAAAATATTCTACATGTTCTACAATAACTCTTCTTGCTATTCTTATTTAAAATTTGGGACTGATATCAAAACTAGGTAAGCAGCATTGGGCTTTTGCTAGACAGGAACCATTAAAATCCGGGACCATCTTTAGGTGTCGTTGTTCCCAATTCTCATTATTTGACAACGTAACCGGTTTCAAATTTTCACCAAATTTTTCATGCAAACAGGGGACATATATGGCTAATTTTCTTATCGATTTCATAGGTTGACAAAGACGGGAACATACAAAAACAAATTGATATAATTTTAGGTTTTGAAAATTTCTCGACTACTTTTCTGACAATTTCTGACTAAATAAATTTCTAAGAATTTTTTTGTTCATGTTGATATCAACAATATTGGTGCCAAAATATTCTACAGTGACTCCTCTTGCTATTCCGATTTAAAATTTGGGGCTGATATCAAAACTAGGTAAGCAAAATTGTGCGTTTGCTATACAGGTACCATTGAAATCCGGGAGCATCTTAAGGTGCCGTTGTTCACAATTCTCATTATTTGACAATGTTACCGGTTTCAAATTTTCACCAAATTTTGCATACAAACAGGGAACATATATGGCCAACTTTCGTATCAATTTCATAGGTGGACAAAGACGGGAACATACAAAAATATTTGATAGAATTTTAGGTTTTGAAAATTTCTCGGCTATTTTTCTGACAATTTCTGACTAAATAAATTTCTAAGAATTTTTTTTGTTCATGTTGATATCAACAATATTGGTACCAAAATATTCTACAGTGACTCCTCTTGCTATTCCGATTTAAATTTGGGGCTGATATCAAAACTAAGTAAGCAAAATTGTGCTTTTGCTAGACAGGTATCATTGAAATCCGGGAGCATCTTAAGATGCCGTTGTTCACAATTCTCATTATTTGACAATGTTACCGGTTTCAAATTTTCACCAAATTTTGCATACAAACAGGGAACATATATGGCCAACTTTCGTATCAATTTCATAGGTTGACAAAGATGGGAACATACAAGAATATTTGATAGAATTTTAGGTTTTGAAAATTTCTCGTCTATTTTTCTGACAATTTCTGACTAAATTAATTTCTAAGAATTTTTTGCGCATGTTGGGACCAACAGTACTGGTATCAAAAGTTTCTGCAATGACTCCTCTTGCTATTTGTATTAAAACTTGTGGATTTATACCAAAACTAGATAACCAACATTGAGTTGTTGTAAGACGGGTATCAATGAAAACAGGGAACACTTTAAGGTGCCGCGTAAAGACCTATATGCACTCTTTTAGTAAAACGAATATATTTTTGTAGTTCATAGGTCAGGGACATTCTATGAGTAAAGTTACAAGAAAATCTGTGCGTGGGCGCAAATGAGACCCCCCCCCTTTAAAAGAAAACCACACGAATTTCGAAAGAAAAATGCTATTTTACTAGTTTTCAGGTCGCAGTAAGGTCGCGAGCTATGTGTGAGGGGGGTATTAAGACACTCAACTAACGGACTTTGCACACGAAAATTAATCAGTATCAGTTTAATGTGGTCAGATAATATCGATCTATCGACTGACATCAAAACAATCGACATGCCAATTAACGATCACATTCTCATTGTTTGTCTTAAATTCTATGTTGGGCGGAGCGATCTGTCGATTGGCGTTTGGTCAATTACATGTATACTTATGAGAAACTAAAACGCCGAAATATGATTTGAATAGAAACTGAACAAAAATCGGATGAGAGGAAAACCGTATATCTTGAGGTTAAATGACGTTCCCCAAGACTTCGACAAAATGAGTTCAAACTATATATATTTACTATCCTTCATTTCATGTTTAAGAAAATGTAACATTAATCATTAGTCATACTTAAGGAAATGTAACATTAATCAGTAGTCATACATTTAAAAAGACAAAATATAAAACGCGACAAACTTAACATGTCATAAATGGACGGAATTATAACAACAAATTCACCATCTTAACCATGTCCCAAACAAGTCCCAATAAAACCACCGAGACAGAGGAATACCTCACGATAAATGACCTGGCAGAGCATCCTAGCCTATTGGCTAGGGCTGCTCTGCCAGTTCAATTATCGTGAGCTATACAGGCTTTTTATATAGTAGATAGAGCCTGTATAGTAGATTCTACGCGAAATAAACATTAAAATGCGCACACCGCGCAAAGCATTGAATTTTCATATCGGATAGAATCTACTCTATCTGACTTAAGGCCCAGTCACACTACAGCGTATAGGGTCAGCGTATGAGTAACGTATCGTATATTTCGGAAAATTATCTATACGCACAACTTTTCAGCGTATGATGTTATTTTAAGATCAAACGGTGGTTATCATAACAAAATTCTTTGCGTACCGTCAACGTATGAGTAGCGAACTCACTGCGCATTCCGACTTATGAGTAGCGTACATCAGCGTACCTTTCACGTATGAGAAACGAGTGCGGAACGTCAGCCTAGCGTATGACGAGCGTTAAGTAAAGGAAGTATAAAAAGTGTTTCCTGGGACATGTGCAGACAGTTCCTGAAGTATCCGATCTTCATTTTTCTTAACACCTTTAAACTGGCCATTATCATAGAAATTAAATGGACACTCAATGGTAAGAAGAAGAAGAAGAAGACGAAAGAGAAGAAGAAGAAGAAGAAGAAGAAGAAGAAGAAGAAGAAGAAGAAGAAGAAGAAGAAGAAGAAGAAGAAGAAGAAGAAGAAGAAGAAGAAGAAGAAAAAGGAGAAGAAAGAAAAAAAGAAAAAAGTAGAAAAAGAAGAACAAAAAGAAGAAGAAGAAAAAGAAGAAGAAGAAGAAGAAGAAGAAGAAGAAGAAGAAGAAGAAGAAGAAGAAGAAGAAAAAGAAGGAGGGGAGGAGGGGAGGAGGAGGAGTGGGAGGAGTGGGAGGAAGAGGTGGAGGAGGAGGAGATTTTTCTTTTTCCCCTCCTTTTTCTTCCTCTCCTTCCTTTTCTTCTTTTTTTCTTCTTCTTCGTCCTGTGTCATCTTCTCCTCCTGCTACAGCATTCAAACTGATAATTCTAATAAATTATTGTGGTGTTGGTACTCAACGTATAAGGAGCGTACTCGGCGTATGAGTAGCGTACATTCAGCGTACTCGGCGTATGAGTAACGTATATTTAGCGTACCTCTAGCGTATCCAGCGTATGAGAAACGAATGACAAGCGTAAAATTTATACGCTGGCATACGCTGAAAATGTTTGTGCATGTTCAAAAATTATTTTGGCCCTCAGCGTACATCAGCGTATACCGACGTATCCCAGCGTATGAGTAACGTATAACAACGTACCCTTAGCGTACCTCCAGCGTATTTCAGCGTATACCAGCGTATGCCCCAAAAATCCATACGTTACTCATACGCTGGCTTCATACGCTGTAGTGTGACTGGGCCTTTAGTGTTTGCTAGCGGTTTATGGAGACGGGGGCGTGGCTATGTATAGACGTCACATAAACTAGCCGACAGTCTCATTTTTGCGTAATAGAGCGACGAAAAGTTAAAATATACTGCGCTTTCATTGGTTCAAAAAGTAGGTCGAACACTTTAATAAGAATTTTGCCTGTTCAATGTGCTAGGAATCATAATCTGTACTAACATTCATTCTGTCCAAACCCTATCTTAATAATCTTTGTTATCAGTTACACAAGAAAAAAACATTGAATTTTAAATAGATCGAAGAACTTACATTTAATTGAAAAAAAATAGGCTTACACAATAAAGATTGTATTCGTACACAGGACATCGCTCTCGTACATTTGACCGGCGTATTTTTACAACCGACTGCTCTATTTATTCACCGAGGGTCCGATTCTAAAAGTCCAATTAGCGTCGCTCAATATTTTCTTGACCCTTACCCAAATAAGATCACGTGCTTGAAGCTTTGGTAAACAATATCTTAAGAAAAGAAAATGCTGCTGACTAACATTATCTCCCTTTTCCTCAATATCTGTAAACCTATTGAATGAACGTTTCTTATTTAAAAACGCTTCTGTTGTACCCTGCAACACCATGAATTTGGTTCAGCTCATTAGTTCAACATTTTGTAGAAGTGGAAAGTGTTTATGATATCTAATTATTAAAATATTAATTACGGTATTCAACATGAGATTGATCATGCGCGAAAATCATACCTATGATTATCT
The DNA here is from genome assembly GCA_963680895.1 of Fragum sueziense. Lineage (NCBI taxonomy): Eukaryota > Metazoa > Mollusca > Bivalvia > Cardiida > Cardiidae > Fragum > Fragum sueziense. The sequence goes on from OY804598.1 coordinate 1,656,680, forward strand.
TTATTTAAAAGGGGATCTAGAAAAAGGGTCTTAATGGCATATGAGACCAACATGGATCTTGACCAGACTGTGCATATGCACAGTCTGATCAAGATCCATGTTATTCTCTATTTAGTTAGCTGTACTTTGTTGCCAGACTGCACGTAATTGCAGGCCGATCTAGAAATGTTGAAGTTTGAAATGCTATAAGGGCCCATTTTCCATATCCAGGCTCATATCTATCATATCGTCGTTTTTTCTTCAAAACCCTCGTATCTGCATCTTGTTTTAAGCTGCAGTTACGAGGTTTTCGAAGAAACGCGACGATATACTGGACCAAAGCAGGAAAATAATTTTGTATTTGTATATCTTTCTAAATAAGTACTAGTAATTTAAATGAAAACACAACTGCGTTCCTTTTTATTTGGCCATGAAATTGAAGCAGAATTCTACGAGCAAATTCGAATTTAATGGGGAATGCTCCAGTTTCCTTTTTTTCCAATAACAGAATTTATATATATATTGTATGTTGAAATGTTATTATTAATTGAAAAATAAAATAAAAATGGATGGTCAGCGATTTTGTTTGAATTTTATAGGCATTCGTGTCACATACCCCTACAGCGAAAAATACACAATTTCTCGCACCTGTCCAAGGTCACTAAAATACCAACAAAATGCTGTATAATCATCGTTTAGTCCCGAAAATGGATTTAAAGTAGCGTCTTACATTTAATAAGAACAGAAACCCCAAATTATGTGCTATTATAAACGCGTAAATGTATAAAACAGCATGCTCACGTGTTCAGTTAGATCAACGAAGCTGAAGTGTTTTGTGTCAAAATTTGTATATTTTTGCAAATATTTCAGGTTCTACACAGTAGAATTTGATAAAACTTCCCCATTGTATTGAGCAACATGTCCTGATAATAATTCAAAAAGAAAATGTATAGGTCAGCGCACGTATTAGTGAATTACTGCAATTTTTATCAGCTACACATGACTAAAATGACGCAAAACAATGGTAACTACATACAAACTTACAACTGTCTTGCTCTAAATAATCGATTTCCATCTTGAGGAAATCAGTTTCGCAAAATAAATACGCTTTTACCGCCGAAAACTGGTAAATTGTAATGATGTGTTATATTATTGACAATACGGTAGCGAAACATATTGGTACGAAACATTTAATTTCCTACAGTAATTAATGACCGAGTGTTCCGAAAAACTGGAGCATTCCCTCTTAAAACGACGATAAGCTTCTCTTGCATCTCTTTGCGGGCAATGTCTTAACTGGGAGCAGCAGTAACAGGAAAATGGGCCCCTCCCTGTACTGACTTGGTATCTTTTGTAAGATCCTTACATCCTTTTTGCTAGCTTGCTTGACAACTTTTCTGTTTTAGCATGATAAGTTTTGGTTCGATATCTAAATTTACTGTAAACTGTAAAGACTAGTCGTGTTTGACTGCCTTGGTGCTAGTTCCCTACAAGCAATCAGATCAACTCGGTGGCTTATGCTAGGTTCCCTCTGCCGATCAATTTAACTCGATGAAACCCGACCAATCGATCGATTACATATCGAGTTTGGTCGACATTTGTTATAAGAATTGGTCATAAAAACGCTTTTACCGTCAAAAATGGTAAGTTATAATGACGTGTCATATTATTGAAAATATGGTAGCAAAACATATATGGTACGAAACGTTTAATTTTCTACGGTATGACCGAGTGTTCCGAAAAATTGGAGCATTCCCCCTTAAGCTAAATTTTCTCGTGTTGTTAGAACGTTGCACACCGCGAGAAACAAATGGGGAAAAGAAATAAAAAATATATACACAAACTTGCATTGACGGCGATCTAGAATTGTAAAATGAAATTTGGTAAGCATTGAGGATGATCCTCGTTTAGCACGAACAGAAATAATCTAAGCAAACGTGCAGATTATATTTTTTCTTAATCACTTCAATGTAAATCTCATTTAAAACACTATCAGCAGATTAAAATGAAACGCCTTCGTGGACGCAAGCACTACGAACAAGCACATAAAAACCAAATCAAGGCTGAGATCATTGAAAAACAAACTTTCTTAAACTTCAAAATTCTATCGTTGATGATATTTTATGATTTTTTCATGTTTAAAATTTAGAATGAAGAAATAAATAATGAAAATAAAAACTATAATTATAAAAGTTAACAATCGCTGCCCCCTTTCGACGCGCCACCCCCGTTGTTCGGACGTTTCCGTGGTTCGCTGCTGACGTGTTGTCGCCGCTCCTCACGTTTCTTGTTGATGATGTCAAGTTGACGCCGTCTCTCCTCTTTACGTTTGTTATCGGCGTCCGCACACTCAGTCAGTAGCTGCTGCGTCTCTTTCTTGTGCTGAAATGGTATAGAAAATAATGTAAAATGAAAACAAACAAACAGCGATGGCAACATTGCGTATTTTCCTTTTTCACTTTGAATTCTTATTAAGATCATTTTTTTGCCAAGGGTGTGAATGAGTAGCATATATACTTTGTTCGGTTCTTATTTTTTTAAAAAAAATATCAAACGGATAAATCTTGTCCTTGAAACTTTGCCCACCTTCTTTCAATCAACTTTGAATCTTGTGAATTGGGTTTTGATTTCATGGCTGTGCGGCATTACCGAGATTCAATAAGACGAAGTTTTTAACCTGCACGTTAATGTAACCAAGAATTTAAATTTCCCCACTGAATTTCTTATGTCAATAAATTTCTCATTGATATTTCAATCGAAATAGCATCTATTTGTTTTACTCAAAAGAGCAGCGGGCCAACTTACGACAGGGACCACACCCGCATTATGTAGCTCGTGTTCTTGGTGTAAACGAAAGAACTGTTGGAGGTAAAAGCTAAACGTTCATAATATCCTGTTGCGGCCCTGCCACATTCGAGGGCATCTTTTCCAGTTCCCGGCTTATAACTATGTGATGTTTTCTAAAGGAAAATGCGCCATACCTTAAGAATTTTAATCAAATAAGAATCAGGAAATGTATGAAGATTTACCTGTTCGGCGTACAGAACACTGGAGTCTGACGGAGTACCGGGCAGGTTTAGTGAGATAGACTCCGCTAGTGATACGTCCACACTCTCCGACACGGTGTGGATACGATCAGGAGTTGTCGTCCGTGATCGGTTAGAGTCGCTTGTCGAACCTTTATCAATATAGCTGCTAGAGGTCGTTGCAGAGTCCACATCATCAATCAGAAATACGTCACTATCAGTTTCCGATTTTACAGTCAGATCAATCCGAACTTTTTTCGGCGGTGTTTTCACTTCCTCTGAGGCTTCCTGTCCACAAGGTGGCGCTCGCGGCGATTGTATGTCCGCTAACTCCGTAAATCCAGTCTGTTTCTTTTTCTCTCGTTTCCATTTCAGTCTTTGCAAAAATTCCATTGATTTCTGATTTTTCAGGAATATCTTCCTTTTCAGTTCTTTCCTTTTATGAACCGGAAGTTTGATCCGACTCTGCGCGTGCGAATAGTAGAGCGTGAAGTTATTAACTACGATGGGCACAGTAAAAGCCACAGTCAACACACCACACAGTACACAGAAACAACCGATTATATATCCACCCTCAGTCTTTGGTACTTTATCTCCGTAACCCACGGTTGTCATGGTAACGAGGGCCCACCAGAACCCGACAGGAATACTGTCAAACGTGTCGTTCTCTGTGTAGAAGATCACACTCGCGAAGATAAGAACACCGGTAAATAAAAACACAACAAGTAACAACAGCTCTTTAGTGGATACTTTAATGGTATACACTAAGATTTTGAACGCACTATAATGCTTCATTAGTTTGAAGATTCGTAAAATTCTAACTGTTCGCAAGGCTAAAAACGCCCTGAATAAGTTACTGGTGTCTTTAGATGACCCGTCAGGGTCAGCTGTCACCAAAATGATGGCCGTGAGATGCGGAATTAAACAAAGTAGATCGATAACATTGAGTGGACCTCTGAAAAATGCCAGTTTATCTGGACAGAAGACAACACGAAGGATAAATTCTAGTGTAAAGTACGCGGCACACACGTAATCTATATACGTCATGGCCGGATGTGGTTCTGTGTCCGCGAATGCGTACTCCCCGTCATCATACTTCTTCCGGACACACTGGTCCCCGGTCGCCGAGTAGTAAGCTTCAATATTATTGGACGAATTCTGTGGCTTAGCGTCCTCGACTGGTACTCGGAACCAATGGTAGGTCTCGAGACAGAAGATGGCTATTGACATGACGACGAAAAACATGGAAACTACTGCGTATACCTGGAATATAAAAATGCTTACGAACAAGTGCAAAACAGAGACGATTAAGCCTCCCCAAACAAAAAATAATTAGACTGCTCCGAATTCAAAAGGTGTTGCAGACGATAAAATTAATGTAATTTTCAGGATGGAAATTCTTTTTGATGTCATGGAAAATACTGAAAAATAGGGAGAAAATACTGGTAATTCACATATTCTTCCTTTTCTTAAATATTTTTCCAATGCATTTTACTTATGCGCGCCAAAAGTGTCATTGTATGGGAATGGTTTGAAGGGGATTCTGTTCCTTGTCCCTCTTTGAGAATTAACAAACCAATTTGTTTGTAAATTTACAGTCAAAATGCAACCGTTCAATTTCTAAAACTCTGCTTCTAAATATGGATTGGCGAAAGTAAACTCATGGCTAAATTTTGGAATCAAAATAATTGTAGGCATATACACAAAATTAGTGAAAGTTAAAATCCTCAATACAAAGACAGTAGTAAGTAAGAAAAGCAACCTCTTATTCGTAGAAGAGATTGAAATTGGGTTTCATACAACGGAACATTTATCTTGACTCCCCTTTCCCAAACAAGACCTGGTTTTGACGTCCGTAATAGAAAAAGGCTTGTGAAAACATTGAAACAAAAGAAGAAACTGCTGATAACCAGTAGTTTCTCCTTTTGTCTCAATATTTTTCAAGCCAAATTTGACACAAATCCCATGTTTAATAACATCTATTTTGTCATTTGTGGCAGTTTTTGAAGTGGATCACCCAACAATTTTGTCGTTTGGGAAAGGGTTAATTGAAAGTAGATCTAGCAGCATACTACGCGACAATTATATGCTTTATTACAGATTTATAGGTTTATATAATGATATAAGACGAGTGATTTCCAATTACATTTTAATATAGGCCCTATTCAGTATTAACTATTGTTGCGCAATTTCCATAAATAGGGTATCAGCATTGCAACTAATTTACATATTGTTTTCTGTTTGTTAGCAACTGCATGTCGTTGCTTCTCTTTAAAAACCACGTATTTATAGTCTATTTAAAGCTGTAATTACGAGCTTTTGAAGACACTCAGTGATGTGCAAAATGCAGTTCCCAGTTTGTCGACTACGGTTTATAGATTAAGACCATAAATTATTAAATAAGCTAAGATAGTTTCCATATTTTGAAATTTCAAATGACAGTTTCCAATGAATTATTAATAACTTTTTAAGTGAACTTGTTACTGGTTGGCTGCGTTCGAAAATATCATAAGTACAGCTTGAATAAGCTATAGTTACGCCGAATTCGCACGTCGCTGACGTTATGCAATTAGCACTGATTTGATAGGATATCCGACACTCAATATGGCAAAGAACTTGGAGAATTTCATTATATTTACGCCAGGTAAGCCATCGTCACATGCATGACCGGATTTTGATCCGGGTCTATACGAAATCCAAATCGCATTTAGACTCGGTTCCATCTGTTTAAAAACCGCACCGTATCCTTTTTTGCATGTATATCCAAGGGCGATATTCGCCAACCAGTATAAATCCCAGAATACCTTGAAAATCACACATCAAACAATATGATTGGCCGAGACAAGCGTCTCGTCCAATCAGATGGCTTGTAATGTAGTTTTGCTTTAGAAACTCGGTTTATAAATATTGGTGTATCCGGTCCGAAATTACGGATTGTACCGGGTCGAAACGAGTTTTATATCCTGTGGACCCTGATCGAAATTTGACCGGGCCTGACAACGGAATGAATTTTAGCATTTGCCCACAAAGTGGTTTTATTTTTGCATAAGTGTACAGTATTTGGCGTAATTTTTCATAACATATTTTGTACCAGATCAGACCGCCCTGACCCGAGTCTGTATGTAGAAACAAACCAAGAACTTTTGACAGACGGTTCCAACTAAACAGGTGAAGCATGTTACCGAAACGTCATTGTTTAACCCTTTCCCTAACAAGACCTGGTTTTGACGTCCCTAATAGAATAGGCATGTGAAAACATTTAGGCAAAAGAAGAAACTGCTGATAATCAGCAGTTTCTACTTTTACCTCAATATTTTCTTGGCTATATCACATTCAATCCCAGGCTTTATTGACATCGATTTAGTCGTCTGCAGCAGCTTTCGAATTGGACCACCCTAAAATTTTGTCGTTTGGGAAAGGGTTAAAACGCATGTCTCGCCTTAATAGTTTGGTTGTTATGAAGTTGAAACATATTGGCGGGGAATCTTTGTTTGATGCTTTCCATCCATCATAAGATACCAAACGTTTGGTGCAACTTTGGGCATCATCTATGACAACGGAAATTGACGAGGGATACTCTCGTTAATTCTCGTTGCCAAAGATCACACCCGACATTGCACGAAATGTTTTGAATCTAATTACCAGCATTTTCTTTCTTTTGTTTCATTTTTTCCAAAGCTATTTCTATAAAGGACGTCAAAATCAGGTCTTGTTTGGGAAAGGGTTAATTTGAACGCTGTCGCAGACAAAATGGATAGAAAATGATGGAAAGAATACCATAAGACATAGGTATACGCATTGTTCAAATATCCGTCCAATAAGATATTATATTATTCTAGAATAATACTGGGGAAAATATACCGGTATAGGCCCTTTGCTACATGTTTACCGACCTTGGCAGCACGTGACGTAGAAGGCTCTTCTAAGAACTGCCATGTTTTGAATTTAAACTTGTCCCAGTTTGTCGTGTTTTCGTCCCAGGCATTAATGTCGTTCTGTTGTGTAAAGTTGTCGTCTAGAGCTGCCAACGTTTCTCTGTGGTCCTTAAACTTGCTGTAATGACCCCAACAACAAGGCTCGATGTCTAGTTCTGTCAGACCCCAGAAGTCTAATTCCTGAAAACAAATAAGAATAAAATTTCTAAAAAACAAATCATATACAGAGGAAAATATATCGTCGGTGTCATTGCAAAACCTCGTAACTACAGCTTGATTCAAGCTGTAGTTACGAGGTTTTGCAATAAAACCGACGTATTCTCTTGGGACCATTGAAAGGCGTCATCAAATATGATGTAGGCTTTGTTGCCATTGAGCTTGCTATAATGACTCCAGCAACAAGACTCGATGTTCAATTCTGTCAGACCCCGAAAGTCCAACACCTGCATATAAACAAATAAGGGTAACAGTTCTTATAAACAAACCATACACAGAGGAAAACGTATTGACTTTGAACTGGTCATTGATTGGCGTCAGTATATGTAATGGGCCGGGATCTTGGCAAAGGTCCCTTAACCCGTTACCACACAGTGGCGCCTTTTGAGACCCAACAAGATAAATGCTTTTGAAAGCATTGTGGAAAAGGAAGAAATTGTTTAGACAAGCAATTTATTCATTTCCCACATTGATTTCTACCATAAAAAAGACTTAGAAATATAAAATCATATTCACTTATAATTTTCATCTGCATCACCTTTGAATATTGAACAGTCCAAAAGTTTGCCGTCTGGTAATGGGTTAAAGCGTTTGAAACTGTCATGTTTTCAGAGCAGGCGTTTCCCAAGAGGAGTCTGATTACTGCATTCTAAAGATTGCTACTGGTCATAAATATGATATTGGAGACCAACGTGGTTCTTGATCAGTCTGCGTATACATGTATACTCAGACTGATTATGAACAGTATAGCCTATGTTGTCATTTAATCCGAGTCTTCTCTGATGTAAATACGCTCTTTGATATTTTGATTTTTCGCTATTTACGTAAATAGCGAAAAATCAAAATATCAAAGAGCGTATTTACATCAGAGAAGACTCGGATTAGTTGTCATTTAGCTCGCCATAATGACCAAAATAGCAAGACAATGTCTAGTTGTCAGAAACAAATCACATACAGAGGAAACAAATTGACTTGGTGCCATTGAAAGGCATCAGAAAATATAATGCATGTTGTTAAATGCGCTTGCTATAATAACTCTAGTAGCATTGCTCGGTGTACACTTTTGTCAGACCACATAAGTAGGTCTATACAGCTGTACATGTAGTTGATGTTGTTTGAGATGCACATACTCGTAAAGCAGATATATTGATTATCAGGATGTTCTCCTTTTCAATCAATGATGTCCCTGTATGTCTAGAGACATATCCATCTTAAACACCACGAAGTTCTACATGATACAAGTACCACACTTTTGAACAGGCAAAGGGGATCTTTATATCAAACATGTTCCCTGTCGTGCAAAACATTGCCTTCCTGAGAATAGCGTACGGGCCACTTTTCGTATGGCATTTAGCATTTTGTAATTACAAATGTATTATCAGTTTCGATTGTTTAGTGCGAACGAACTGAGAGAACGCGTAAATAAAATCATTAATTTTATAGCCTTGCGTTAAGCACTGTATTTCATGTTTTGTAAAATTCAAATCATTTTGATTTTATTGTAAATAGCCTAATTTGTCATGTAGTTGGTAAGTTATGGAACAGTTACGTGTCTCTTTTTGAATTGTCAATCAATTTCGCTGCTAACATCTTCTTAAAGGGACCTTCTGTGAAATCGGAAAGATATCGATCCTAGTTAGTCTGTGCAGACTGTTAACTCATTACCAAACGATAAAATTTCAGCGTGATCTAAATTGAAAGATCCTGCAGACGACAATTTCAAGTGAATGAAATTTCACCTGTTTCGGCCTTTTTACATAGAAAACATTGTGGGAAATAAAGAAATTGCTTGCTACAAGCAATTTCTTTATTTTCAACGATGTTTTCCAAAGCCTTTATCTCTTGGGGAGTCAAAAAGAGTCACTGTGTGGTAATGGGTTAAGACTGACTGGGATCGAACCTTTTCAATTGAGATTGCTTTTCCTATCTAACCAATATATCGTCGGTGTTATTGCGAAACCTCGTAACCCCAGCTTAAATAATCCGTGGTTACGAGGTTTTGCAATAACACTGACAATATTCATTTTCCAAACGCGACATCTGGTTGACGGGTACTTTAGTCTCTTCAGAACTAATGTGACCTGTCACATATACATTACGAAAGTTACGAGTGAGTGCGATGTTTATCATTCGTAAAACACCATTTATATTCATGTACGTTGACGGTTGTAATTGATTTCGTTATTGATAACTATTCTTCTCGGGCATAAAGACTGAAATTACGGTATTGTTAACAAGAATACTCGAGGGACCAACATCATCACATCAAACGCTAAGGTAGAATACCCGTAATGTGATCATTTTTAGATTCATAAAACATAGGATTCTTTCGAGCATTGTCGTTACGTACCCGACCTTATCCGGGCGTGGTCGTAAACATTCGGCGGTGGAAAATTCCACCGCCGAATGTTTTCGACGTCGCCCGAATAATTCCGACGTCGTGCGAATCTCAATAGGGTTAGACTACCTTAACAAGAACACTCAAGGGAGTAATGTCACCACATCAAACGTTAAAACGTCTCATAGTTTTGAATTTTCCTTTGTCTTTCTGAAAATTACTTTTCTAACATCAAAGTCTGATGTAAATCAGGTGTTACCCGACAGTAACATCTGATAGGGACCAGTTAGGGGCCATCTCCAATGAAAATTTCTTTTTGGCCAATCAAATATACGCTTTCGAGATTCTGAAAGCGATTTAAACCGAAAACTAGATCATGAAGACATCACATTTAAGTGCAGAACCAAAATGTATGCTTGCACGTACTTGTAATTGAAAATCATATATAAGTAGACGTTTGATATGTTAAAGTAAGTATATCCGATTTAGGATTTTCCAAGTTCATAGGAGATGACCCCTAACTGGTTCCAGAACTCGGCTGTGTTCATACTGTTTCTGTATTTGTCTCGATGGTATTTTATAGTCATGTCAAAATTGGTCTGCTATGACACATGTTTGAATATCTTACTCATGTTAAAGGGGGACCTGCTAGGTTGTCGAAAATGCAAATGGCACAACAATTACAAACCAGAAATAACGTATGAAATTACCAACCTGAAGGGGTAGATCATTTATGTCCATTGTTAGCACTCATTGAGCTTTATTGAGTATTAAAATCCAAGTCAATTAATAACGTGCGGGTTGGTTCATATTGTCCTTATTTTTGTTTTGTAACGGTTACATATGCCCAACCTTCAAAAAGCAATAACGCCAGAAGTACGTCATCTGTGCCCAGCGAGATTCAACACACCATACAACCGACTGCGTCGGAAGTCAGCGAAGACAGATTCGGCATCTGATGTCAGGTGCATGGTAGGTCAAATTAATTTACTTTTATAAATAAACGAAAGGATCTTTGGTATTCTATAGTTGATAAATACGCGTATAAATGTTCAGTGCTTGTATAAAATAAACCTTTCCACGTATCCCTCTCGGGGTGTGTCTCATTGACCTTGACATTGTCTCGTTTTGATGTAACAATAGAATCTGTAAATACGTTTGTAAAGGATTGATCTATAACAAAGGAAAGATGGTAATTCGCCGTGATTGAGGTTTTAATGCATTGCAAATTGTTTTTCCATGCACAATTTATATGAGTTCCCGAACAGTTCGGAAGCATAGAAACTTAGTATGGGCCCCTTTAATGATGGAAAAGGCGTCAATCCAATACAATTTTGCATACACCTGCAAGATTCGAACTATTACATGTGCAAAATTACAATAGTTTCCAGGTCGATATTGTGTTGTTTACATAGAAAATTTTGCAGACACACATGAGCCATTGTATCATGATAGGGCTATAAGTACACGTGACATACTGTCCAGATTGTTTGAATGGCCAATCGATGACATGATTGTCAATTGGGATTGGTTAATTATAAAGGATGATTAAAGAATTCTCGCATGGCCATAGACAGTAAATTTCTTGTTGTCATATCTAATTTGCTGTCAATGTGATGCAACCATAGTTATTAGATGTAAATCATGGGCCAGTGGGGTCGTTAACCCTTTCCCAAACGACATCAAACAATTCTATACCAGTCTAATTGAAAGGAGCTGTAAACAACAAAATAATTGGTGGTAAATGAAGACAATACTTAGAATTCATAATCCAGGAAATAATAGCGAAATTGCTGATTATCATGATTCCCCTAAAGTTTTTTCTGTCACGGACTTTAAAACCAGGATTTGCGTGAGAAGGGTTAGATTGTATGGCAAAATCTAGCTCACAGTAGATGCTGATTGTGATCTTGAACTGGTCATAGAACCGGTATTAATTATCAAATTATATCGTCGCATTCACAAACAATTCTAAAGAGATTCCATATTCTAAATTACATGACAAGACACCCGATTAGATGAGACGTATGTTGTGTAAATTTAGAATAGAACTGGACATTAGACCAGTTGGTGAATACCACCTCTGAAAAGGGCCTGTGCTCTGATTTCTTTTTCTCTTATCAAAATTACAGTAAAGCATTGGTTACACGAACTTTGGCAAATAGGGGATATCATGGATATGTGAAATAAAAGAGAGTCAGGATCTGGGAAAATATCCATCATATTACATGTATATGATGGCACATTGTTTCCTAGTCAACATTTATTCTTAGTACAGTCTCGTCATAATTCACACTTTTCTGTTATAGTAACTGTTGATATTCACGGTGGATAATCAAGTGATACTATATTTTGAGAAAGTATTCAATAATTTTGTAAATACTGGACCGATTTGAATTCAGCTTAAAGCAGAGAATGTGGACAGACGTCACGCATTAGATGGACGTGGTTGATTTCTGAAGAATCAGTTGATAAAAAAGTTATTGAAGATAACCCAAAATTTTGGTTTATATCCAATAACCTTTTTATCAGTCGATCTTTCAAAAATCCAACACGTCCAGCTTATTCCTGGCATTTTCCCACATTCTCTGCTTCAAACCGAATTCAAATTGGTCAAGTATTAAAAAAGATATTGAAGATTATCGGAAATTCTGAGTCACGTGATTATACACCGTGATACTGGGCAGGAAAACATTACTAAAAAGTCTGAATCTTGATCAGACTACATGTAAATACAGACTCATCTGAATCTTTGTTGGCCTCAAATGCCGTGCATGTATTATGTCTAAAATGTTCACAATCCATCCGAGATATGTTTTGATCCATATTTGTTTCTATTCGTCGACTCGTATCAATTTAATAATATTTGCCTGGTTAAACTTTGTAAATCATTCAATTTTCTCAGCGTCCCAGATGGCAGGTATTGTACGAAGGACCACAAAACATGACATTTCTATAATAAAGACACAAAGACGTAAAAAGTAAAGCTTTTCAAAGCATGCTATTGAAGCTCAAACCCATTAACCCTTTCAATATCTGCTATTGACGTCCAAGCTTCGGAAGTATTGAGGGAAAAAAGCTTCATCGGCATTTCATATTTTCTTTAAAAGTTTTCTAAACTATAATTCACAAATTTCAATTCCCTAAATAACTTTATTTTTCTCGTTTATCTCTCAATTGGGACCGGTGAACGATTTTGCTGTGTAGGAAAGGTATGATTCTTTCCCAAATTTATGGCGGTTCAATCCAAAAGCAGCTGCAGAGGACGGATTTGATTATAATAGATATAGAATTTGTTTATAATATTTAGCACAGAAAATATTGAGGCAAATGTAGAAAATTCTGGATATCAGCATTCTCCTCTTTGTCTCAATGTTTTCGCAAACATTTTATATTTGGGTATTTTAATTAAAAGCAGGTTTTGTTTGGGAAAGTGTTAATAAGATAACTGGTTCTGGTTGAGGAATCAGACCAGGGCAGAATCAATACACGTAAATCATAACTCTATGAATTATACAATAGGCTTTATTCCCCCGGCATTGTCACTGCTTTACACACAGCTTAACTTATCAGCAATATAGGCTTCGTCCCTAAACTAGGTCATTTACATCCACATTGATTTAAAAGGACATTATTTTAATTGGTCAAAAGTATAGGTCTCGATAAATGACCTGGTAGAGCATCTCTAGCTATTAGCTAGAGATGCTCTGCCAGGTCATTTATCGTGAGCTTAAGAATAATAAAAAAAATAAATTACCCCATCCGCGCTGTTTTTGGAGTATGCCTATTTACAAAATTGGGGTTGATTCTACGTCGTACATGGGTTTAGATATGTTAACGATTATTGTCCAGCATGATTAACCCGGGACATCTGCATATGTAATGACCCCACTTCGGCTTTGTTTTGTTAAGACGCTCCACTAACGGACTTTGCGCACGAAAATTAAGTTGTCCCGGGTTAACCTTGTTGGACAATACTAGTATCATGAGTATTCATGCATATTATTATCTTCCATTAGAACAAAACTATTACCAGTTTGGCATTCAAAATTACGAAGGAAACATAATGCGCATCGAACATTTGCAGAAAATAGGAGGTATGTGCATTTGATGTCGTAAGATGAGCATTTGGTGCGTCAGAACAAACGATAAAGCCATTTGGCCCCTACTCTCTTAAGAACAGAGCACATTCTCTCTTCATTCTATTATGATAGAATGATGCTCTGTTCTCGCGGGGTCATTTCACATCTAATCTCGGGGCGTTGGCGGGATTTCGGTATCCAATCGTTGGCTGTACACACCAAAACAATTTAAAAACCTGATACAAACTTTCATTGGCTGACGCTTCAAATTACCGTCTTCAGCCAAAAATAGAAGCGACGTAATGTATACGTAATCAAACAAGATAAAACTGAATGATTTTGATTCGATAATTCAAATGTTACCGGCTTCAGCCAAAAAATAGAAGCGACGTAATGTATACGTAATGATCATGCAAGATAAAAGTGAATGATTTTGATTCGATAATTCAAACGATGTGCTATAATTAGATTATGACGACCAAATAGGTTGTTGGTCTATCAAAAACGGCAGAGGTCATATTTGATGGTTAAAGTGACATTTCACGATTATTTTTACATAAATTTTACTTTTATTCTATCTGAAAGAGCATGTTTTCTTATGAAAATTCTGAAAATTTCAAACCAAAATATTGAACCGTTTACGAGAAATATTTATTTTTGTGCTAAAATTAAACAAATTGTTGTGGACAACAGTTCAGATTTATATAGAATTTGTCATTTCTGTCTCAACTTTGAAGGCGTATTTTTCGCTTATAGATAACAACTTCAAAAAACTGATAGCGTTTCTACGCATTAGAATAAACAATCTTTGCATCAATACATACTTTTAAAAAATGAAATAAATGTGAAATGTCACTTTAATCAAAAGACCTCGGCTTTGGAGAATATTTTGCCCCGTGTCGACATCATATTCAAGGCTATGATTTAGACTACAATACAGTTTAAAAAATAGTGACAATTTTATATTTTTCAACGTGCAGGAAATATTGACAGAAAAAGAGAATATGTTGATTAACACCAGTATCTCATTTTTCAGTTCAATGTTTTCTAAAACCCTCTCACGAAGGGCTTTCAATTTAAACCAGATAGGCATATTTGTTTGGCTTTAGTTTGATTGTTTACAGTTCAAAACCATTCATGAATGTTTTCGATGCAGTTCTAGCACTTTGCCTGTCTTGTAATGTCAAAGTCTGAAATAATTGCCATTTTATAGTGCCTGTCCAACGTTTAATCCATCAAAGGTCAAAATTGGGTAAAGCTGGTTGAAGGGCCAATTGTTTCCGTATTTATACAGATTTAGAAACACTTTATGTCATATTTGTGAGACGGCTTACAGAGGAGATAGAAATGAGCCGGGATCTGGAAAAGGGGCATCTATAGCATTTCAGAAAACAGAGTTTCCAGATCAGCATGTGGTCAAGTGCAGTTTTATACGGATCTATGCTACAATGTTTAAGTTACTGCAGGTCAAGAAAATGATATTAGAAAACAAAATGGATCCTATTCAGACTGTGCGTATGCACAGGCTGATCAGGATCCATGTTGTTATCAAATACCTTAAGGGACCTTTTTCCAGATCTTGTTTCAAATTAATGTGTGAGGATCGATGTTCCACTGGAATGATTGATTGATGCACTTAATGTCCAATTTCGTCAATTTTCTTTGATCCGACGTTTTGCAAAAAACATATATGTTAAATGTTTATCCACAGAAAGAAACGTTGATGTCATTATTCAGTAATAACCAGTAATTTTGGAAATAATCAGATTTCATGCGAAATCTATCGATGGACATTGGAAAATGCAGAATACAGATGAGAGGGGGTATTCGCACTTCATAAATGCAATACTTTAGTTATTGTTTACCAAATCTTATGTCGTTGGTACACATTACACTGTATGGAAACTACTGTATGTATAGTTAGTTGGGTTATCCGAAGTCAAAATAAAAATGGCGGACGGGATTTCTGTACAAGGTAGGTGTCATGTATTTTTGGTCACATACTATTGAATATGTACTTTCATGCAACTTGCCGGATATCAGTGTGAAGACATTTGGTTGGAGAACCAATAAATATAGCCCCCTTTTTACGAATTTGCCTCGTTTGACTATAATGTTTGAATGAACACAGTGTCGTGTTGACCTTGAAATCCGAAGCGATAGATTTTGAAAAATCGGTCTGTATTTCCGAATTCCTAAGGTTCCTGTCAACAACACAGGGCTAGATGGGAGGAGAAATTGATAATCTTACCTGAAATGTTTCGATAGATCGTCTGTGTAGTCTACATTTGTTGTAATTACACTTTGAAAATTCGCATGCTGTACCGATGTGTGCAAACCGAAACTAACCCGGTGTACAGCTGGGTGAAACTGTTTTTCTGTATGTGTGGGTGCAATATCTTACCCCAAAACACGGTATGTTTGGGTTTTTACTGGATAAAATCAGATACATGATTCCGAAACTCTTTTGTGTTGAACTATCGAAATATATATTCCAAACTATCCAATTGATTTTCATTAAAGAGACGTTTGACCTACTTTTAAAAAAACTGGCCTATATCTCATGCACTATTACAGATAGAGCCTTGATATTTCACATATGGATACCTCATTTCATGACATTGACCTTGATACCATGACCTTTGACCTAGTGACCTTGACCTTTGACCTTGAACTTCTTTTTTCTGACAAGCTCTCGTATGGGCGAGCTACGTTGTCCGTGGACAACTCTTGTTTTAGAATGGCTTTACCTGTCTTATCTATTGCTCTACGCGCACAAATAGCACCTCTGTTACAATTTTAGATTCATATACTAGTATAAAGTTGTGGTCTTTAACCTTACTAAAGCGACATCAATTTGGACTGAATCAGACGAAAAAATGAATGTTAATGATCATATCATTTTTGTGTAATTTAGCACGAAAATATTGAGGCAAAAGAAAAATGATGCTTATCAGCATTTTCTTCTTTTGATTAGATTTTTTCCAAACGTTTTCTCATAGGGATGTCAAAACCAGTTCTTGTTTAGGAAAAGATTAACCCATTACCACACAATGACTCTTTTTGACTCTCCACAAGATAATGGCTTTGGAAAACATTGTGGGAAATGAAGAAATTGCTTGTGACAAGCAATTTCTTCATTTTCCACAATGTTTTCTACCCAAAAAGACAACAAAAATTTGAATTTCATTCATTTGAAATTGTCGTCTGCAACATCTTTGAATTTGGGACAACCTACAATTTTGTCGTTTGGTAATGGGTTAATGCCACTCAATGAATACAGCTTATTGTTCAGCAAGAACACATCTCCTAAAGCAAATATTGAACTTGGGCGTTATTTGCATTTTCAGCCATGATCGATTGATTGTACAAAAGAAGTTTCAACTGCTAGTGAGCAACTAGCTGCGATATCGTAGCCACAAACTTGAGGATGTGTATTGGTTTGTGAGACCCAGATGAAAATTGAAAAAGGGTTCGGTTACATTATTGCAACTAGTGAGCAACGTCCCCTTTCATCAGATGATATGTGTAATCTCATAGAATTTAGAAGAAAAAGGAATACTAATTTTGAAATACGACGTTTATTTTTTGATTTTACGAAGCAATTCCTAGTTTTCTGCGGTCTGATTCATTGTTTTCTGCATAATCACCGTCGCATTTTTTAATTCAAGGTGCTTTCAGCAATGCCCATATAATGCCCCACTCACTAGGTACATTAATTTTAACTAATGTATGACAGCCCAATGAAGTAGGGTCTTTTGCGACCAAAATAAAATGTGTTCTTATTGTATAATCCAAATCCAACAAGGCGGGGATGAACCGGAAATGATATCACAAAATCGAAGAAGGCGACACACCCGTCAATACGGAACAAAGCCAAGTATTCCGAACATACATTGAATCATGTGGGATGGCCAATCAAATCATCGATCATGTTTGTTTGTCCTCGGTACAGACTTGCACATGTAAACTGTTTTGAAGGGCTCCTTTTGAACAGTGTCGATATGGATTGGCAAGAAAAACTTTCGATCGAGTTTATAGTATAATAATTCATCTAGAACGATAACAAGAGCTAAAGCCTCTCTTACAACCCGTCGTGCGTCTTTTTAAATCGTACGTTTTTAAACGCTGCATAATCGCACGATTTATAAAGACGCACGACGGGTTGTAAGAGCGCCTAATAAGAATTGTCCGGTCAATTCTTTGCTGCGTGCAGTCTGCGTCGTGGTTGCGTCCACAAAAATCGTACGTTGCACGTGCGTGCATCGCACGATTAAAAACGCAGATCGCACGCAGACCGCACGCAGGAGCACGTACGACCGGTTGTAAGAGAGGCTTAAATTGCCGTTCTTTTGACCTACCCCAGTCCGCTTGTCCAAAATGCCTTATTGAATATGTACCAACAAACTTCATTCGGGTAGACGATGAATTAAATGTTCTTCTTACAAACTATACGAAAAGATTGTCCATATAATTAAACATGCATTTAGAAGTAAGCAAGCAAGCGAAAACGGAAAGTATTTCCAGAAAGGGTTGATTGGAATGATTAATAATCGTGGTCCAATTAAGGCCATGTCCCACCTAGACTTGCCGGATACTTAATGCCTTATTCAATACTCCTGTATTCAGCCATTGTCCAAGAACGTTGCCTTCGATTACAATGAAAGTAACCGGAAAAACATATAGGATAGTAAATAATTCGACGTATTATTCTACACAGTCCACATTTGGACATAATAATATCTTATCTGAAGCCACATAACGAAAGAGATGGTGTTACACATGCACATATGCACATGGTGGTGGCGGTGGTGGTGGTGGGGGCGGGGGGTATACATACATGTATTTTACAGAAAAAGATACCCATTAATAGGAAATATTGGCTCTAGTTATTCATTTAATTATTTGTCCTATATTAGCCAGTTTACCGATACAAATATTTTTATGGTTTAATATTTTCCCAAACAAGACATAGTTTTGACGTCCTAACTGGCCAGAAAGTTTGGGTAAACATTGATGCACAACAGGATAATATGGATCGTAAGAAGTTTCTCCTCTTGCAACAATATTTTCTGTGTTATGAAGTGTATATATTCTATCAATTTTGTCGTCTGCAGCATCTCTAACACAGGAATTGTCTAAAATTCTGTCGTTCAGGGAAGGATTAACCATTTCCCAAATGGCAAATATTTGGACTTTTCCAATTTGTAAGCTGCTACAGGTGGAAAATGGATGCTTATGATAATTTGGCTAGCATACAGCATATATAAAAGAAAATATTGAGACAAAAGAAGAAAATGCTGCTAATCAGCATTTTCTTCTTTTGTATCAATGATTTTCCAATCCTCTTCAAGCAGGGACGTCAATATCAGTTCTTGTTTGGAAAAGGGTTAAGATAAGTATCAAATTAGAATTATTTTCTCTAATTGTTCATTTAAATGGTCCTCCTTGATTATTTGCCCAGAATTAGCCAGTTTACTAATGTAAATATTTATTATAGTTTAATCAAACGTTGGTCAGAGAAATTCGATATCGGTCGACTCTTGAAATCGGATGTTATTTCCATCGATTCCCCATTATATCTCAGTAAAAACAAATTAACCCTTTCTAAAACGACAATATTTCAGAAAGTTCTGATTCTAAAGCTGCTTCAGACGAAATGGTGAATTTTGATAAAGAAATAATAAGTGTTCAATACAGCATAGAAAATATTTGAGAAAAAAGAAAATAATGATTATCACAATTTGCCTCTTTTGTTTGAAAATTCCAAAATGTTTTAACCAGGAATGTGAAACCAAACGTTATTATGAAAGGGTTTACGACCATTTCGTAAAAGCGTTTTCTTGGATACGATTAAAGCCCCCCCCCCCCATCCAATTTTTAAAGCAAGTGTAGGACAACCATATACAGCAGTTTATTTGCAAAACATGAGGAAATCAGAGCATAG
This sequence comes from Fragum sueziense, assembly GCA_963680895.1. NCBI lineage: Eukaryota > Metazoa > Mollusca > Bivalvia > Cardiida > Cardiidae > Fragum > Fragum sueziense. The sequence continues at coordinate 1,676,203 of OY804598.1, forward strand.
ATTTGAAAATGCATTTTTATAAAAAGTAATTTGAGATATTTTGGTGACGTCACCGTACAGTACGTAAGCCATTAAGATCCAGATAGATCTTGGTCCTACATGCTGGTCTATATCAATGTAAGTCTTAAATACCGACTCTTTTTTGCAGATAAGACCTCATGTATCTAATCGATGTAATTCCAATGAGTACACACAACATTACGGTTTTGCATATGAAATGAAAGGTTGTGTGTTTACATCCCCATTTTAATCTGTTATTTTGCACAAATGTAGCGTTTATTCTTGCGACACAATCGGTTTCCATTGGGCCCAGAGGGATATTGTGTTTAAACAAAGATTCACCCATTGATTATGACTTTATGTTATATAACATTATTGTAAAGTAAAGTAAATTATTGGGATAGATCTACATCTATGTAGTTTTACCGTGTGGGTAAGGGTCAATACTCTATCACGCATTCAGACCTACAAATAAGAGCGGGAAATGCTTTTTCAGAATATCGTCGTTGCAAATGCAAAACCTCGTATCTCGATTTTGGAAAATTTTAAAGGGGATGGAAAAAGTGTATTAACTTTTCCCAAACTGAACTGTTTTAGCCTACTTGGAATTTGGAAGTTATTCACAAATGATTTGTCATTAAATACTGATAAGTAAAAATATCTCACAACCTGCAAGAATTGTCAATAACTCGGCACACAAGTTTGTACTTTGAAAATCGCAAGAATCGACATACGAGGTTTTGCATTTACACCGACGATATGTAGTATTTCATTTCATGGTAATCAAAACATTTATTGAGGGTTCTCTTTGTCTCATTGAGACAATTCCAGTGAGTCTTCACAAAATATGGTTATGCATCTGAAATAAAAGAATACACGTGTCTTTATCCCCCCATAGTCTTATATATCTTACGTTGACCTGCCGATTGCGGCTATTCTTGCGACACAGCCAGTTTCTATTGGGCCCATAGGGATATTGTGCGTTAACAAAGACCCCATTGATCGTGGTTGCATGCTGTAACGTTATTGGGATATAGCTATATAGCGCGTTTTGTTCAAAAGTCGATTATTTTCAAAACCTTTCGTAATAATTCTAACAGCTATAGCCTGAATTAGGTCTGCGATTTGATACTTTTAACGCAATGTAATTGTATACGGCAAGGTAAACATTGTGTAATTTAGGTTATTAGAAACAGGTGATATTTGAAACCAAACATATAAAAATGTAACTTTCATGACATAACAGGACACGGAAATTGTATCTTTGTAGTATTCTGCTAAATAATTCAGAATTAAAATATGTCGGTAACTGTTAAACAAAGATTATACATTTTACATCATTATAGAGTAATCGGGTTGGTTAGAATTATGGAAAGACGGCACTATGCGATACATACTTTGTATAAAATAAAATAATGTTAAAAAAATCAATGAAAAGCAGGATTTCAAAATCAATCTATAGAATAAGCAATGATTCAGAATTAATTAGTCGTTAATTGTAAGATTGTTTGCGTCTTTGTGAACGTACCCCTATATAAGTCCCCAAACAAAGGTTTTTGGTCCGTATAAAGCGCCTCTTTTTTTATACTTCTTTAGGTCAGACGGAAATGTTCACCAAACTCTATATTGTGTGTACTCATTTGAATCGAGGTGGCGATTCTTGAAAACGAGTACCAACACCACAGAGTTCTGATTTTAAAGAACACATTTGTAAGATCTCTATTAATTTGAATTGATACTCTATGTACTCTTTATTAACGAGAAATGCCTAGACTATGAACAATCACCTTACCGCTTGTATGATATTCCCACAGAGGTTTTGGTCTGTATGAAGTTCCTCCGTTCTATAATACTGCAGGACAGACGAAGAAAATGTTCACCAAACCTTATGTTGTGGGTACTCATTTGAATCGTCTCGAGGAGACGATTCAAATGAGTACACATAACATAGGGGTTGGTTTTGAAATGACAAATTCAAAATAGTTTATTGTCCCGTGTACCCTTTTTAGTGAAACAAGTTTAGAGTATAGCGGACGAGAATTGACCTGGCAGAGCTTTCCATTCGATTAGCATGGGCTGCTCTGCAAGGTCATTTCTTTTGAAGTATACAGTGTATAAACAACGATCTTACCGCTTGTATGATATTCCCACAGAGGTTTTGGTCTGTATGAAGTTCCTCCGTTCTATAATACTGCAGGACAGACGAAGAAAATGTTCACCAAACCTTATGTTGTGGTTATAAATATGAACAGGGATCTTACCGCTTGTATGATATTCCCACAGAGGTTTTGGTCTGTATGAAGTTCCTCCGTTCTATAATACTACAGGACAGACGAAGAAAATGTTCACCAAACCTTATGTTGTGGTTATAAATATGAACAGGGATCTTACCGCTTGTATGATATTCCCACAGAGGTTTTGGTCTGTATGAAGTTCCTCCGTTCTATAATACTGCAGGACAGACGAAGAAAATGTTCACCAAACCTTATGTTGTGGTTATAAATATGAACAGGGATCTTACCGCTTGTATGATATTCCCACAGAGGTTTTGGTCTGTATGAAGTTCCTCCGTTCTATAAAACTGCAGGACAGACGAAGAAAATGTTCACCAAACCTTATGTTGTGGTTATAAATATGAACAGGGATCTTACCGCTTGTATGATATTCCCACAGAGGTTTTGGTCTGTATGAAGTTCCTCCGTTCTATAATAATGCAGGACAGACGAAGAAAATGTTCGCCAAACCTTATGTTGTGGGTATTTATTTAAATCGTCTCAATGAGACGATTCAAATGAGTACCCATAACATAGGATTTGGTTTGGAAATGACACATTTACTATAATTTGTTGTCTTGCATAGGCCTATCCCTTTCAGTAAAAAATACTTGGACAAAAATGACCTTACCCGCTTGCATAATATTCTCACACAGGTTTTGGTCTGTATGAAGCTCATCCGTTCTATAATACTGCAGGACAGACGAAGAAAATGTTCACCAAACCTTTTGTTGTGGGTACTCATTTGAATCGTTTCAAGGCGAATATAGTATTTCGATTTGAAATAACAGATTTAGGACACCTTTACCACATTCTAATTGTTAATAGGCCTACTATACTGTATTTTCTTTTTTGAACGAAAAATGCTTATAAATATGAACAATGGCCTTACCGCTTGTATAATATTCCCACACAGGTTTTGGTCTGTATGGAGCTCCTCTGTTCTATAATACTGCAGGACAGACGCAAACACCCCGGGATGGCGGTCGAAGAAGAACTCCTCTTTATCATGGTCCCAGGTCTCGTCCGCCTCGCCCAGCACGGCCATCAGGGCCAGCCGGGTACCAGGGATGTGCTCGAGCGTGGTCCGCCAAGTCTCGAACACTTTACCTCCAACATTGATCCGGATACGCTTATCCGGGATCACGGAGTCTATGTCGTCATTGTTTCTTTTCTTCTTTATAAATTCCATATCTACCACATGCATGAAACTGGTCGGGGGTATTATTCCAATTTACATATCTACACTTTTTAATAATCCATCTATTTTATATTGACTTTTTACTCTAATTGTTGACCAGTCGTACTTAGGCCTACATAGCTACACTTTTTAAATAATCCATCTATTTGACATTGACTTTTTTCACTCTCATTGTTGTTAAGTCGTCAATTTGCAACAACAGTTTCTCCAACGTATTCGATGTATAAGGATTCTATACTCCACTTGAATCATTTTAATAAAAATGCCAAGTAACAGAACTGTATTTCATCCTTGTATAATGAATGACACTGCATTTGTCAGGTCTTCTTATGAAACGTTTCGTTTTCGATAAATATTTTGTATTAGTTCTATCATGTTGGGTTAATAAAACATCATGTGCACCACGGTCCAAGTTTCACCACAATACACCGAGCTTCGATTTACAAACTAAAATTGAAAAAAAAAAGATATTTAAGATAGCTGTATGGAATACTTAGAAATGAATAAAATCAGTCAACCCATATTTGAAGGAACAAGCATCCATATTCGAATGGCTGAAAGCGTCGACTTCAGAGAAATTTGGTGGAAATACTGGTAATACAGATTTTCTTCTTTTTTCCTTGACGTTTTCCTAGGCTTTATCTTTTCAGGTTAAAAAAAAAACAAAAAAACCAGGAATTTTGCTTACGAAAGTGATAAGTGTAGTGTGGTAATATCATCGTTAGATTAAAGGGATAATAGCTGTGAAAAAGGAAGAAATACCACAAAAAAATATTTTTTGTGTTATCGAGGTCTAATCATCTGATATTATGAAAGAAGTCTTTTCCGCCTGTAACAGAAATGTGTATTTGCGTATTTTCCCCCTTTTACAATGTATGTCAGTAGGTAATGTTTACAATTTCAAGTGCGAGTCGGAATTATCCGAGTTCTGAACGGTAAAATACGAAAATCAACGGAATTTATTTTCAAATCGTGTGCACGCATTGAAATGACGTCAGAGAATATAAACAGTATTATTGCCTAAAATGTGTGTTTTCAGTCTGTTATTGGCATTGTATAACCAGCAGAAAGCGGGCGGATATCCAGAGAAATCGTGCATTAATCGGCAGATTCACGTGCGATATCGGACCAGTTTTGCACTCAAATATCCTCGATCGGGGATTTGTTGTGAGTGCTTCAGAAAATTGAAAATAAAGCCGAAATTTTGTCATTTCCCTTTTCCGCGATGTAAATTCTTGTAAGATCCCATTTCCAGTTTACATCCCAATAAATAAACTAGGTCTCCCAGTGTAACCATATCTGATGACGTAATAATTATAGTGACGTATGTTTAATTCTTGGAATCAAAAAGTAAACAAACGGGCAGCTGACAGATTTTAAACTAAAAGTGTATTTCGTGTACATGGAAGGACAGAAATTAGAATTGAGTGGTTGTGGTCTAGGTCAAATGTGGTGGTAAGCCTATGTGTTTCTTGTTCTTCTTTTAGTTACTGCAATTTTTCCTTTACAACTTTGTTTTTATTGAAATGAACGAATGTCTGAAACGAACCAAACGGTCCAGAGATCTACCTTGGAAATTCCGACCTTTTAATTTATTACTCGCACTGAAATGAATGTTAGGATATCCGGAGCATGTTTCCAAAAGAAAACTCCGTCGAATATTGTTAGGATTTCGCCAACCCAAATGAAGATTATGTCAGTAAAAATGCGATGAAACTTGACTATATAGCTACACGATGAAAATCTAACGACCCGTCTAGTGGATATCGCACTTACTCGATATATGTCGAGTCGAATGCCGGAAAACTCTGGTATCTGTCGGTGTAAATGTGACTTAAATTTTCACTAAGTTTTTTAGTTATTCGTCTTATTTTATTACATTTCACTGCAAATTATTCACATTTTATGCAATAATAGCGTCAATTCACGTTTTTTCGGTCGTTAACATTCTCAGATGCCCACAAAATGGGTTATCGCCTTCGACCTCCGGTCTCAGGCGATAACGCATTTTTTGGGCCTCTGAGAATGTTAACGACCTCAAAAACGTGAATTAACCCTATAATATTGCAAAATGTGACCTGTCTCGGTAAAAGGGATCTTCTTGTAATTGTTAAAGTACCAGTCCTTGACAATCTATGAAGACTGCAAAGACTACCCAGGATCGGAACTTTTTACTCTAAGTTAGTTTTCTGAATCAAGATTGTTCTTCCTATCTACCTATAATATATTAAATATCCGATTTCAAAATTCGAATGAGGTTGGTGTCCGATAGATGTTATCTCAAAATTCAGTTTTCAACTAACTTCATAGAAGCACGCCTTTAGCGTGACGGGACACGTTAATACGGATGAGCACTGACTCTTTCCCAAACATGACCTTGTTTGAATGCCCTTACTAAAAAGAGTTCAAAAAGCATTCGTGCAATCTGAGGAAACGCGGATAAACAACATTTCCCCCTATTGCCTAGATATTTCACCAGCAGTATTTTACTAAACCCTATGTTTATATACTCATTTTGTCGTCTACAAAACATTCAATATTCCAATTTATGAAAAGTTAAAATTATTGCCGCATGGGAAAGGGTTAAGTACAACAATTTACTACAATTTGAGGTTAACCCTTTCCCATACAAAACCTGATTCGGACGCCCCTATTTGCTAAAGCTGAGGAACCACCGTGACAAAAGAAAGGAATGCTTATTATTAGCAGTTTCTCCTTTTGCCTTTATATTGTCTAAGCTATTTCTTAAATATTTTACATTTTCAATGCCATTTATTTTGCAGTTTGGATCCGATTTCAATTGGAAATGGAAACAGTTATTTTTTGTCGTTTTGGGAAAGGGTTTAACATTATTCATAAGAAAGCACGCACTGGAATCCCGTGGAAATCGAAATGTTTCAAATTTGTGACCCGTCATGTTAAAAGGGACCGTATGGGAAGCGTGGAAAGTATCGACCTTGGTCAGTCTGATCTGACTGCGCAGACTGACTAGGATCGGAACTTTTGATTCAAAGGTTATTTTCTGAATCTAGAATGGTTTATACATCTTACCTTATTTACATTTTCCAGAAGCAAAAAATGATTGACATCTGTTGAGTCTGGTTCATTTCGCGAAATTTGATTTTATAGACTTCCCATTAGGCCCTTTTCTGCGTGACGGGCAACATTCATGAAATAACGGGAACTCATTTAAATTTGTGACGCACACTTTCCTGTGTATCACATGATCAACTAACTGTATACGGATGTTCACGGCTGTGACAAGTACCCGTTATGCTATATTTAGCCACGAATGTAAACATATTTTGAGCGCCGTGGAAATGTGAGAATACCAACATTTATACGCTTGTTGTGGGTAAACCGCGCATGGTTACTCGCTTGAAATACGGTCTTTCTGCATCTTTTTGTTCATACTTTAAAAAGGTAAACCTTTTTTGAGGCAAATAGACAGTTTTTTCACAGCTATTATCCCTTTAAGGACACCAAAGCAGGAAAATTGACTCTCGTACCATTGAATGTACCGTATGCACTTGCTTAACTTGGAAACGAACAAAGAATAAATCCACGTAAACATGGCATATCGTCGGTTGCGTTCAAAAATGTCGTAACTATCCCACATTCAAGCTGTAGTTACGACATTTTCGAACATAACGGTAACCAACACTATATTAGTAGAAATAGGGAACGATTTTATCTAGTAAGCAGTGACGTAATTTCGGACAAGCACTAGCATTTCGTAGTATCGTTATAAGATCTCGTAACTACGGCTTGTTTCAAGCCGTAGTTACGAGATTTTATAACAACACTGATGGTTTATCAAAACATAACCTTAAACCATGTCTATTTTAAGTATTTTTAGCACAATATTCATTACCCTATGGGACATCTCATGAAATAGTCCGGAAGTAATCAACAAGACATGGATTTAATTGGTGTTTTATGTACCACGTGATTACATGTTTATTATGGCAACACGTGCAAATAACTTTCACCTGGTGTTTTTGACATTGTAATTGAAAATTATTGGGAAAACATTTAGACAAAAGTTCAAAAAGCCCATAACCAGAACTTAATCATTTTCTTCGATGTTTTCTGAACCACACATGTACATAAATTCTGTCAGCACTCTTTATGTCGTCCGAACCAGCTTCCACGTTTGAACAGTATATTTTGCAGCTTTGGAAAGAGTAAATTCGATCTGAGGCGCGTTCTTTAGAGCGAGATTCTTTACGATTTCTTAAGGGGGAATGCTCTAGTTTTTCGGAACATTCGGTCATTACTGTAGTATATTTAATGTTTCGTACCGATATGTTTCGCCATATTTTCAATAATAAAACACATTATTACAATTTACCATTTTCGACGGTAAAAGTGTATTTATTATGCGAAACTGATTTCCTCAAGATGGAAATCGATTGTTTAGAGCAAGACAGTCGTAAGTGTGTATGCAATTACCGTTTTTTGCGTCTTTTTATTCATGTGTAGTTGACAAAATTTGCTGTAATTCACTAATTAGTGCGATGACCTGTATATTTTCTTTTTGATTTATTACCAAGACATGTTGCTTAATACAATGAGGGAGTTTTATCAAATTCTATTATGTAGAACTTGAAATATTTCCAAACATATGCAAATTTTGACATAAAACACTCCAGCTTCGTTGATCTAACCGAACACGTGAACATGCTGTTTCATACATTCACACGTTTATAATAGCACATATTTTGGGTTTTCTGTTCTTATTGAATGTAAGACGTTACTTTAAAGGCAGAATAACACTTAACATCTTGCAAATTTTCCAAGAACTTCGTACAAAAAAATAAATATATATTATTAAATATGGTCTTTAAATCGCATATATGCCAAATCTTAGCTTTCTACCTTGTGTATTGGCTTAGATGTCGACGGATTTAAAACCCCATGATTTGTTGTCCCGGGGATAATATTTACAATAATGGAACATATGGGGTTTTAAATCCGTCGACATCCTAGCCAATACACAAGATAGAAAGCTAAGATTTGACATAGATGCAATTTAAAGGCCATATTTTCATAATACATATTTATTTTGTACGAAGTTCTCGGAAAATTTGAATGAATTTAAGTGCCATTCCCCCTTTAAGTCCGTTTTCGGGACTAAACGATGAATATACAGCATTGAATTAGCATTTTAGTGACCTTGGACAGGTGCAAAAAATGTGCATTTTTTCGAGGTAGGGGTATGTGATACGAATGCCTATAAAATTCAAACGAGATCGCTGACCATCCATTTTTATTTTACTTTTCAATTGGTAATAATATGTAATTTCAACATACAAAATATAAATAAATTCTATTATTGGTAAAAAATTTAGGAAACTGGAGCATTCCCCCTTAAGGTGTTTTGGATAAAGCGTTTTAAAGACCGATATTTCACCGAGTTGTTCCGAATCTTCCATACTTTATACAAATGACGTCATAATGACGTCATTTGTACAAAGTATGGAGCATTCGGAACACCACGGTTTATAAATTATGGATCGTTCGGAACCACTCGGTCAAATTTCTTCTCATCGTTTCTACAGAGTTGACCGAGGGTTCCGCATGAAGTAAAGAGTAATGGCGCCTCCCATTGAACGACTTAAAAATCTTGAATTAAAGAATGCTGTATGTTGAAATATCTTAAGAAATCTCGAGATATCTTAAGAAATCTCGCTCTAAACAACAACGCTGTTACGGAAAATGATAAATAAATTACATTTTGAATTTTTAAGAATGATAAATGAAATTATGTTGTAAATTTTAAGAAACAATTTTAAGGTATCTATTATATCATAGTTTTTTTTTTAATTTTGAATTTGTTGTTCATTGATCTTGCTTATAGTTGAGTGACCAAGAAAAATGTTGTAGGCCCTACATTTGCGAAGAAAGTAGATCTACGAGTATGTTGTTATGTTTAATCAGTTCAGAGAAAATCTTTGGAAACCCTGACTTTTATTGTGCGATGAAAGGTCAATGCATGATCGGTCGACAACAAATGATTGATTACCGAAGGATAAAGATATTCTAATTACAGGCATCTAGCCCTTTTCTAGGTCTACAGAAATTATTTAATTTGGTTGAAATTCATGAGTCTGGCAAAAGACTGTACAAATGTCACTTGGAACGGTAAATATAAATTTTATTACGAAGAAATCATTGAGGTAAAAGAAAAAAAATACTGTTTCGGTTCAAAGACAATACTGATTATCCGCCTTTTCATGATCTCGGTCAATGAGGGTCACCAGGGACAATATTCAACAACATGTCTTAATTGATTGTCTAAAGTAAAATTATATTATAAACCATCTGATTGGAAGAGACGCATATTTCGACCAATCGGATGGTTTGTTGCGTAATTTGAAAGGTAAACTTGGAATTAGACTTGTTTGTGAATACTACCCCAGGGCTTGTTTGGGAATGGTTAACCCTTTCCCAATAAAACAAAATTTTAGGGTGATACACTTAAAAAACGGCCAAACATGACAAAATGGATGTTAATAAAGATAGGATTTGTGTAAAATATAGCAAAGAAAATATTGAGACAAAAGGAGAAACTGCTGGTTATCAGCAGTTTCTTCTTTTGATTCAATGTTTTCTCAAGCCTTTCCTATTAGGGACGTCAAAACCAGGTTTTGTTTGGGAAAGGGTAGAACATGTATGCAATGCCATATGTATTTGAAGAAACTCACTCCCACATTCGTATTTTTTAAATTCATTCGTAAGTATTTCTTAAGTTTAAAATAGGAACACGGTGTATTTCCGTGATACACACATTTCAGAAAATCTTCTATAACTTTGTTAATATTGGACCGATTTGAATTCGGTTTGAAGCAGGGAATGTTGACAGTCGTCACGCATTAGATGGATGTCGTAGATTTTTTTTAAAAAATCAACTGATAAAAGGGTCATTGAAGATAAACCAAAATTTTGGTTTATCTTCAATAACTTTTTTATCAGTTGATTTTTCAAAAATCTACGACGTCCATGTTATTCCTGACATTTTTCCACCTTCTCTGCTTCAAACCGAATTCAAATTTGTCAAGTATTGACAAAGTTATTGAAGGTTATCAAAAATTCTAAGTCACGTGATTATACACCGTGAGGAAAAAGACTAACAAGTTTGACGAAATCTTTGTCCTGAAGTTACATGTAGTGAGTTCATGAATACATGCACCAAAACATGTCAGACGCGGAATTCAATCAGAATACGTAATGTACATCTGACTAGATTTCCAAAATTGAATAAAATTCTCGTTTGTCAAACAACTTAATTAACATATTGTTTATTCATTATTATTTTCACATTACGTAAAAGTTTGGTATTTAGCCTACACAGCACATGATAGATAAAATGTATACAGTTCTAATACTTTTTCAAAAAATAATTACAAAGTTTCCAAAAGGAACATCACTGATTTTCCACTCTAACATACAAATTAGTACTACATGTATTCCTTTATATTACGCATGCATATCACGTAACTTATTAATTCGGCGGAAGACGCATTCATACTTCAACATTTTTACCAACTTCTTCAAAGTCTCAAATAAGAAACCACAAAATATTCCATTTTAACATAGAAATTCGAGCTATTCCTTTATATATCAGTATTACAGCATTTCACTCTTTTTGATTTAGAGGAACTTATTCCGCGGGAATAGATTCAACATTTTTTAAAAGTAGATTTCCAAAACTAAGCATCAGCAAATATCCCGTTTTAACATACAAATTGGCGTTATTCCTTGCATATTAGTATATATTCCTGTCACACCTGTCCCAGAAGCTATTTACCAATGTGACAGGCTTCTATAACACAGGACCCGTTATGATTGAACAAAGCTACAGATATTGTTGTCTAGCTGTCATTTAATTCCTTTATTTCTACTCCAAATCCTATGTTGTGGGTACTCATTCGAACCGTCTCGTCGAGACGTTTCGAATGAGTACCCACAACATAGGGTTTGGTTGATATTAAACGATATTTTCCTCTTTGTACCAATTGTTATTTGACTCTGCATCCCGCAGCTCTAATAGAATTCAATAATTCATTCAAATAATCAGGACGACCCATCGAAACTATTCCCAAGTGACCGTTGGATTCAGTCGGCCAATCATTCGTGTCAAATCGTTTATTTTAAATTGTAAAATTTAAAAAAGGATCGATATGTTCGTATGATATGAAAATAATCCATTGTATTGTTATAGTGGAATACAAAAAGTACTTTTTAGTTTTCTTGTACTAAATTATATAGCATTATTACAGTAATGAAAATAATATTTTTGCAACTTGTTATCATTATCGTTATCCTTTATCACAACTCAATTATACATGTATTTCATTTAGTGATTACCTGTCCGTGTATGCGTCTGCATTTGCGTAAAGATCATCGCTCTTCCTTCAAAGCGACCACCAGTATCTTATTAAATTATGGCAAACTTTGAGATATTGTTTCTGACTATGCACATGCCTAAGAACCGTGTTTTTCTGTTCAAGATGTATTCTTGACTGGCTTGAATTAGAATTATGTTTAATTATAAGAGGGTTATATGTTTTATGTATATATAGGGCCTACAGGTTCAGACTTCTTCAAACTGTTATGATTTAGAAGTTTACCGTTCAAACGGACACTATCTGTGTACAATATACCACATAAAATGTTACCAAAGGACACCATGCTGTTTTTAGCATTCACTTCTTCACCATCAATGCTTTCTAAAACTTTTTTCTGTTTCAGACACCAAAATTGGAATCCCAGTCCTTAGAGTGTGATTTTTAAAAAAAAAGATATCAAAAGATTTTAAAGATATTTTTGATAAAAGTTTTTTCGAGATCGAGAATCTGACCGAGGTGTTCCGAATGCTCCATAGTTTATACAAATGACGTAGGGTAAGGAGGGGCAAAACGCCCAGGTGGGGTCAAACGCCCACCCCTATTATTTCGTCACTCATTATATTATGTCAATTGATATTTGTCTTGATTTTACACTTGAAGTATTCTTTTAGAAAGATGCCCGTGAAATTTTTACATCTAAACGTCATTCAATTATCAGTATGCGAATAATTGTTTATTTTGCATATGCTTGATCTAATATTTGGGTAATGGGTTTTCTTGTGTATCTTATTTCAGTCCGAGTATTCAATCAACCAAAATGCATTTTATATTTATATGTCCAATTGGTCGCCTACACAAAAAGATAAAAAGAAAAAAATATCAACACATTTTTTTCTTTGGCCAAATTAAATCACCCACCCCCTTTGGGGCAAAACGCCTAAGCTGCCTTTGGGGCAAAACGCCTATGCTGCTTCCAAGGGCTAAATAGTGGGCGTTTTGCCCCTTGTATGGATAAGTAGGTATTCAGAAGTACTAAAATTTTCCTTTAAACTCGAAGAATGACTGAGGTTGGTACATATGACGAAATCCATTTACATTACGTTGTCTACAAAAGAAAAACTGGCAAAAAAAAGACCGACTTTTCGCGAATATATCAAACTTTTATGTCACTTGATGGATCCATGTGGGGCAAAACGCCCATGAAACGTCGATTTTGTGATAAAATGAGACAATAAGACCATTTCATCTACTTTAAAGGGGCCTTATAAATAACATAACATCAGTATGTTTTAATTTGACTGATTTGAAGATGCTGCAGGTACAGGACAGTAACACGTAACCACTTTTATAGACAAGTAAATTATGCCCAAATCTAGCCTTTACGCTTGATAAAAAATGTTGAAAATATGATAAAACCCATCCAAAATATATTTTTCCTAGTATATCAATTACAAACTAATTATATTCCTATTTTCCCCAAGATATTTTCAAAATATTTTTTTTTAAAAAGGCCAAATTTCGAGAAAAATTGTTTTAACGACAGTCATTTTTTAATTCAAATGACAAAGCTGTTTTGTGTATAGACATTTAGGATAAAGGGCAAAGTTTAATTTCACGTTGAAACATTTACATTATACTTTGTTTGTTTTGTGCTACAGCGCTCTTTCCTTAAGGGGGGCGTTTTGCCCCTCCTTACCCTAATAAGTATGGAACATTCGAAACACCACGTTTTAAAATTATGAAGCATTCAGAACAACTTAATCAATTCTCTCTCGAAGTGGTCTTACAGAACTGACCAAGGGGTTCCATAAGAAGTGAAGCGTAATGGATATTCCCATCTTTATTCGCCTTAACCCATTACAAAACAACACAATTTTAGACTGGTCCAAATTCAAAGACGTTGCAGACGACAATTTCAAGTCGAAGGATTTTAAACTTTTGGGGTATTTTTGCTTAGAAAATATTGTGGGAAATGAAGAAATTGCTTGACACAAGCAATTTTTTCATTTTCCACGATCTTTTCCAAAGCTATTATCTTGTGGGGAGTCAAAAAGAGTCACTGTGTGGTAATGGGTTAAAAAAATATTTAAAAAAAAACTCGCTCTAAAAAACAAAATCTAATGGCTTGTTTGTGAAAGCGACAAGGGTGTGCTATAGTAATCAAGACTGGGTGCGAAATAATGGCGGCATTAAAAACGATTAGCTCATTTCTCCTTTCATGGAAAATCTAACCGGAAACAAGACGACATTATTAATCGACCCGAAATCGGTTTTGTTAGCCAATATGACTTCTGTTATTAGTAAAACAAACAAAAGAAATGGAACCGTCAGATTGAAAGGGGCTTTCTGGTGATTACGAAATGTATACCGTTCCGGGATATAATTTATATTCTGATCAAACTGCACGAGCTGATATCAAACAAGCATTTGTTGTGGCGCCATTGATAGAATTAATCCGAGTTTTCTCTGATGAAATTCGCTCTTTGATATGTTGATGTCGCTCATTTACGTAAATGAGCGACATCCACATATCAAAGAGCGAATTTCATCAGAGAAAACTCGGATTATGAAAGAATAGGCTAGGGAAATATTGAGACAGAAGAGAAACATACTGCTGATCAACATTTTCTACGTTAGTTTCAATATTTTCTGTGTTAAAGCTTACATAAGTGTTTTTTTTCTTTCTCGGCATTGATTTTGCCGTCTGGAGCACCTTTGAAATTTGACCACATTAAAATTTAAGCTCTATTAATATCGACAAAAGCGCATGTATGCCCTTGGCGCCATCAATGCGTCGTGAGTTGTAAAACGGGGCTCCATGTACACTCCTTTACTACTGCTGTCGCGTAATTCATTTTTGTTGAAGTTTGGAATTATATTTGAGCCGGCATCTGGAAAAACGTCCCTTATAGCATTTTTAAAATTGAGAATGAAGATCAGCCTGTTGTCAAATGCAGTCCAATATGCATCCATGTCGCTCTCTTTAAGTTACTAAAGGTCACAAAGAAGCTATCAGAGAACAATGTTGATCCTGATCAGACTGTGCGTATGCACAGGCTGATCTGGATCTATGTTGGACTCAAAAGAATTTAAGGGACGTTTTTCAAGATCCTGGCTCATTTAGACTCATCCCTTCCTGGGAGCGGATATGTGCTTGTGATTAGTCATTTGGCAAGACACGTTTTGTAGGCGGCAAATAAACGGCAGTGTTCTCCAAGCTCAACAAACTTTAGTGGTCCCATAACGCATTCAAGTTAATATTTATGCCCGTACCCATTAAATGGTTCAAAACGAATATACCGTCCAGTATGTAACCAAGAGATCGGTGGTGCCTTTTGAGACACTCAATAGAAAAACTGACATATAAAGCATTTTTTTATAATTGTGAATAAAATAGTTGTTATGAACAAATTATTGGAAAAAAGAAATTGCTCAAAACGAGCAATTTCTGTTTTTCCAGTAATGTTTCCATTCACATTTATTTGCATGTTTGCCTTTGGCATTAGTATAAAGGTTGAAAGATATGTATGTATTTGCACTACGTACAGCTTCAAAATATTCTGCAGAGAACCATGTGTCGAATTGAATGCTCAATAATCACAAGGTCATAATATTTTAAAATAATATAAAATATTTCAGAGAAGTTCAGAGAATTTAGTCGGGAAAAACACCTTACACAGGCCTACTAGTTCTAGTATAATTGCATCGATTTTGGAAATGTAACAAAACGTAATTGTGTAAATATTTGACGTTTATAATAAAATGTTGACTTAATGCCATACATTTGAAATGTCAGGCAGGGGTCCGTGAACTATCGGTTTGTTACATTGATTCCGTTAATTAATTTCACTATTTCTGATTTTTAAAATTTTGCTTTGAACTATTTGCACTACAGCCAAAATGGTTCAAACATTTGTAAAATAAGTTCATTAATAGGAATTTGGGGTCAAGGATCCATGATGCCTCAAGGTTACAGTTCCTAGATGTCACGAACAAACTAAATTAGATAATAATACAGTCGACACTCGTTGTGTCGAAGTCATATGGGCCTTCAAATTATCTCGACATATCCGGAGTTAGACTCATCCGATTTTGTTCAATTTCGAATTGAATGCCTTATCCCTCTAGTGCCCAAGACCCCTTGTAGCTCTTCAAAAATTATTTCCTTTCAAAATTTGGTTATTGGCAATGCATTTCAGCAAAATTTGTTGAAAGTTTGAAGATTTTTTACTTTATATTGATTTTGTAGCCTGTTGCAAATATGCTACACCGGGCATTAGAGGTATATGTAGCAAATATGCAACAGCAGCATTTTTTCATAATACAAGAGGCCAAAGATGGCCTAATTCGCTCTACTGGCTGATTATAGCCACTTTACAATATAACTTTAGTATTTGAATCCATTATACATAAAATGTGGTCTTTTTATGCAATTTGCCGTTTTGATTATATATTCGTGCAATTATCAAGGGTTAAAATAAATATTTCCCCTGTCAAAGAGCTTCTTTTACAACAAAAATGTTTATTTATTCTTTCATTGACATTAGACAAACATGCAATGCAAGTTTTAAACAAGTCAGATGAATGAAAATGCTTATTTTATAATATAAAGTGCAAAAAATGATGAAAATTTTAAACTACTTTGATCCAAAAGACTTTATTTCTAGAATTAAATCTAGGAATAATTAATAAGTATTCAATAGGACTACCGCTTGTGATGAATTAAACATTCTGTGCAAGTTTCAAAAGTATGGGATGATAAATATGAGCTTTTTCTGCATACACAAGAAGGTCCAATGAACTGATTGATTACTGAAATGCCATGTCATAACATAAGCTCTTCTGGCCACTGCCATTTCATTGCCTGGCGTTAACAGAACCTCTAGCTTTGGTGGTTTCCTTTCTTTTTAAAGTCATTCTTTAATAATACAAAAATATTAACTGTAAGTATAGTATTAAAATAAAATCAATTATGATAAAAGTTGATCGAATATTTCAAAACTTAACGACTTAATGCCCAATGTAGCAAATATGCTACACATTGTTTTGTAGTCTAATTATTTCATGAACGATTCATATTTAGTTTTTTATGCAGTAAATAAACATCAAAATACTTTTTGCAATAGGAAATTGCTGTTTTGAAGTAATAATAAAGTATATGCAACTATAGTAAGGCTTGTGAAAAACATTTTAAATGTGTAGCAAGTACGCTACATGGCTCAGAGGTGCCCAATGTAGCATATTTGCTACAACAAAATAGAAGAGGTATGCATTCCAAAATAACAATCTATTTTTAGTGCTTGAATAACCACATATCAGGTTTAATATATCTTCTTTAAGAATGAAACAATATTTAGACAAATATTTGTCTTAGAATGGGTAAGATTTATCGTTCTTGAGGGTCATGAAAATTAAAATGAAAATTTCCAAAATCGGCCATTTTCTTTTGACGTCACTGATGACGTCATCGATAGCTTAAAGTGTTATTTCTGTCTAATGGAAAGATAAATGATAATAAAACAGAATAGTGAAGTTATATATAGTTACATTACATCACAAAGGTGTTTTACAAGCAGATAAAGTTTATGTAGCAAATATGCTACACGGGGCACTAGAGGGTTAAGTATGACGATTTTTGTTGCTTATCAAGTGCTTTAATAATTGAAATATAGTAGGAAAAAGGAAAGAAATGGCTCGAAACGAGCAATTTCTATCCTTTTCCTACTAAATTTCAATAGCTATATTTATTTCGAAATTATTTTATTTAACGTTTTGATATCCATTGGTGAGGACGAGGCCAGGATTTCACTTCGACTTAAGCGGAAATTCGACTAATCCGATGTCGACATAACGAGTGTCGACTGTATGTGTCTTGATCAGACTGTGCTTTTGTGCAGGCTGATCAAGATCTATGTTGTTCTCAAATGCAATAAGGCCCAATTTTCCACACCCGGGCTCAATGATGCAATGATCCCGATATAGAATGATTTCTAATGGTACTAATTGATGTCTCTAGTTTTTATTTTTAAAATCTTGCATTTCTAAGGATAATAAACTAACATAGGGGCCTACATTAACGAAAACAAGACTTGTCGCTCGTCTCAGGTTCAATTTAACAGGTTACATTATACACGATGGAGATTGTGTACCACTAGATGGGTAACTTTTACGGCCAATTTAGCCCCGCTTTAGATTAGTCCAAGCTGGTTACCATTGTTCTGTGTAGCAAATGTAAAATCATCCAAATCCATTTTCAAGGTAAAGTGTGGCTTAAACAATGATAAATAACTACATGATATATAATGTTTAAAACCACCTTCCTGCTACTAAGATACTGTTTTGTCTACTAAATCATGTTTTTGAAACATGTTTTCATTTCAATTGGCAAGCGACTCGGCCATCTTGCTTTTGTTTACGGTTGTTGGAAATGTGCTTTGATTTAAATAATTTAAAAGGTAAAATCTTATTTTAAAATTATACTGAAATGGAAAACAATTGATTTATGTTTCTATCCATACCCCCGCTGTTTTCAGCTGTGCGGAAGTGCTATCTAGACAAAATGGCGGATCTGATAAGACCTGACATTCACGACAAAGAAAAAATTGTCAGTACCTATACAGTGATTATTTTACCTGCGCATCCTGCTACTTTTACTCATAATTTGGTCTTTGGGATGCAAAGTTTTGATTCTAGCGAGTCCCAGGATGCAACAATTTTTACAGATTTCCTATTATAAATAGTGTATTGGATTCACTAAGCTAGTAGCTGGACTCATTCATATGGAATCCAGCGAGTCCCCAGGACTCACAGTCTTAAAATTGTAAAAAAATCAATGCCTATAAATAGGACTACACTTCAGGTAAGACATTGTGGAATAACTTTCCTCTTGTTTACTCGTCAATTTTCAAGTGGTTTGTTGCATGTAGGCCTATTCCGCCTTAGCGAGTTCTTTCCTCAAATTAACCCATTACCACAAAATGACTCTTTTTGACCCCGTATAAAAAATACCAAAGAATATTGAATATGATTTACTTGAAATTATCGTCTGCAACATCCTTGAATTTGGACCAGACTAAAATTGTGCCATTTGGTAATAGATTAATGGCTTATCTGTAGAATCATTTTACTTTTACCAAAAAAGATCCCAACCGACCAGAAAATGAAAAAAAAAATCAGATCGTTTTTTTAGGTCGGTTGGACCATTTTTTGGTAAAAGTATAGTCTGTAATATCAGATCTTAGTAAGGCGGGTACATACAACAGACCGAATGAATATTGATTACCTGAAGCAAGGCTTTGGAAATTTGGCCGTAAATGTTACCATCCCATGATGCACAATCCCCAGTGTGTTATATTAAACAAATCTTTGTCCATTTGTGTCAGAATTACAAATTGTCTGTAAAGAAACCGGAATAAAGTTAATGGATTAAACAGCATGTTAATTTTGTATGTGATGCCAATTCAGCCCTTTTCCAAATAAGACAAAATTTTGAAGCACAAAAAAAAGAAAATAATTAGGAAACGTTTGGGAAACATTGGGGCTAAATAAGATAATGCTGATAATCAGAATTTTGTCCTTTTGTCTCAATATTGTCTGTGATGTCTTGTATGGCCTACACATTTTTTTTTGTCTTTATCAACATCCATATTTACGTATGCATCGGCATTCAAGTCGGAACAATCTGAATAATGTGCTTGGAAAAGGTTAAAAAAACCAAACGTTAAAACCATCTCTGTATGGACGCTGAGTTTTGAAATTAGGAATCCTTGTCTATTTTGTTTTTAAATGGATAAACGATTGACAATGCGATGTTATCACTGCTGCTATTATGAATTACCCTTTCCCAAAAGAAAAAAAATGGACTGTTCCAAATTCAAGGCTGATGCAAACGACAATTTCAAGTGAATGAAATGGTACATTTTTGGGTCCTTTTGTTTGGAAAATATTGTGGGAAATGAAGAAATTGCTTGTCACAAGCAATTTCTTCATTTTCCACAATGTTTTCAAAAACCTTTATTTTGTAAGTAGTCAAAAGGCGTCAATGTTTGGGAATGTGATAAGCAGTCACATGCGGTATAAAATATCCAATTCCAAACCACAAAGCTCAAAGATGCTCTGGGACAACTTTAAATCTGCTGCAGACAATAAAATGTTATTGGTGGAAGAAGAGTGTATAATAAGAGCAATGAGATACTGAGGAAATATGAAAAAAAAATTCTAATGAAATAAATAGAAAATTGATGTTACGATAGATGTGGGACAACATATCGCACGATCCCATTTTATATTGTGATTGATTGTTTACATCAAATGCTGCACAATGATGCCCATAGAAGAAATAAAGGGTTTTGTTCTTGTCCTCAATTACAAGAAGTTTCTTCTTTTGCTTTAATATTACCTGTACTACGGTGTATTTTATACACAAATTCCATTTCTATCTACAGCCATTTATTTTGACGTCTTCAACAGTTTCAAATTGCCCTGAGCACTCTAAAATTTTGCCGTTTGGGCAAGCAATAACTTAACATGATATTGAATAGGTTCTAACAATAGTTTCAAAATTAGAATATTATCTAAATTAAGAATTATTGTTGAAAAAGCTTATTGTAAAGCTCACAATTGTTCATTAAATTCGCATAGCTCTATTTATGGGCTGCATATTGCGTTAACCCTTTCCCAAACGACAAATTTTAATATTTAGGGTGGTCCCAATTTGGAAGGGGCTACAGACATCAAAATGTATGCTATTAAAGAGATAAATTGTGTACGATATAGGTTTGAAAATATTGAGGAAAAAGGAGAAAATGCTGGTTACCAGCATTTTCTTCTTTTGTCTCGATGTTTTCTCAAAGCTTTTCTGATAAGTACGTCAAAACCAGGTCTTGTTTGGGAAAGGATTAATTTTGCACGTGGGGGTAATTCAACATGACAATGTCTGAAGGCTCATATAGTTCAATATTGACTGGGTATTGATTGCCAATTTTCCATAACCAGCTTCCAATCGAACTGTTACATTGTCAGTGTACAATCAAAAGTGTCGTAAATACAGCTTTATTGAAGTTGTTGGTACGACAGTTTGGTCGGCATGCGTCCGCGCACTCCTTACCTGCACTTGATTCTATGCAGGTGTTTTCTTACACCTAGACATGCCTTAAATTATATCGAGCAGTATCTGAGACAGAACCAGTATTTCTTTGAAAGGCGTTCGAACAAAGAAGTGGGGTTCGTTTTCATAGTTTTACACAAAGACTGAAATTCTGAATGAAAAAAAAAAAAAAAAAAAAAAAAAAAAAAAAAAAAAAAAAAAAAAACCACCAAAGGATCGGCCACTGGGTATAAATTTCTATTCGATGAAAATCTCAGTCGCTTTATAGAATCGAGGCTGAGCGGACAAATCAAATCATTCTAATTGTGTTATTTCAAATCAAATTCCTGTGCTGTGTGTACTCATTTGAATCGTCTCGACTTCGAAAAGCTATCACCTCCTCTTATCTGCCGCTGTGGTAGAGGCTGTCTTGCTACTTCGACATAGCCTTAGTGTTCGTCCTAGTTTTTGGACCAATGAAATTGCAGTATATTTGAAAATTTCGGCGCTATATTTAACATAAACGCACTGCCGGTCCGTTTATACATAGCCACGCCCAGTTTCCTGTGTAGTTATGAAAAATGATGTAATATTTTTGGGAAATTGATGTAATTTTTGGGAAAATACACCCAAACACAGTTCCAATTTGTTACTAAAAATAGTAACACTTTTTGATGCCAGATCGAGGCTCTGACCCAAATGAGAGCAAGCATCCAACGTGCAATGGAAATGAACGGAGGAAAGAAGAAGTTTAAGAGGAATCACACTCCGTTTAGTGATGATTCCTCTGTGAATCTCGACGGGATATCATTGACTGACTTCCAATTATGGTCTTTACCGGCTTTTAAGTCATTTTTGACCCTCCGATAAAGTAATAACCACGTATCTTTTGAGGACCTAGCCGCCAGGTTCAACTGTCATTTTCACGTAAACCCCCCTTCCCCAACAAAAAAAATGTATGAAACATGCCATTTTAAGTGTGAAGATGACAATCTCAGTACCGAAAGGCTGATGTAGATAGATAGATCTAATTCATTATAAATTAGATCAATTTGATAATAAAAGCATTGCTCTTTTAAAAAGCCCATTTCCCAAACGACAAATCATTTAGACTTTTCAAGTTTGACAATGACTTAACCCTTTCCTAAACGGCACCTGATTCAATTTGGAAGCTCTTGCAGACAACAGAATGGGCATCTTGAAAGTAGGATTTTTGTATGTGCAAGGGCGAATCTAGAGAGGGCGGGGAGTTCGGAATGTCCGCCCCCCCCCCCCCCCCCACCGGAATCAGCCGAAAATTGAGTGTTGACTATATAATCAAAGCGTCAACATGATGTTATATAAAATTTAACACATTTAAGTCATCATTTGGGCGTGGACCCCCCCCCCCTCCCTGGCAATTGGGCTTGGACCCCTCTGAAAAAATCCTGGATCCACCCTTGTGTGCACGTACATAGGGGCCTAATGGGATAATTATAGTACAAAAAACGTTAAGACAAAAGGAGAAAATGCTGATTAAAAGTAATTCATTATTTTACCTCTTGAAATGATTTTCGAAACAATCTCTGTAAGACAGTCAAGGGCGGACCTAGAAGGGGGTCGGGGGTCCGGACCCCGCCTTGAATAGGCCGAAAATCGAATTTTGACTATACAACGTTAGTACAAAATATATACCGTGACACAATTCACAAATTTAAAGCCATCTTTTGGGCTAGAACCCCCCCCCCCCCCCCTTTGAAAAAAATCCTGGATCCGCCCTTGACAGTCAAAACATTAACATTTCTTGTTTGGTAAAGGTTTAAAACATTTTTCTTTTCAATTCTTTTTTAATTTAACACCTCTCAACAATAGTTCAGCCAAAAGTTTATTTATAATTGTCCACGCTCCGAGGCTGAGAATCCATCCTGTGACCTGTCCATTATTGGCTCTAATCTAGAGCATAAACACATGCAAAATATTACTACTCACACTTGGACAGTACTAAGGAGCTCACTTGCTTCTGCAAAACTGATTTTATCTGGTTTTCAAAAGCAGTAGCTCATCCAGAACCTGCATGGTGGTAATGGGCGATGGAGACAGGGTACGAATGATTACAAGCCAAAAAATCTCTTTTTTTCAATCAAAGTAGCAAAAATATTCCTGTAACTTAAAACTCTAATAATTAACGTAAATGACTGTACAAAATATTCTTAGTACTTAGGCAGAATAAATGAAAAATGTTCGCGTGAAAATAACGACTCGCCAAATGAATTATATAGTAAAACGACCACGTGACCTTTTGTTTGCTCTCTTCATACTCAGGTCACGGTTAAAAAATTTGGAACTGTGTTTGAGTGTATGATGTAATTCCAGTAAGATCCGCTTGATAGTAGCTCCAGTCTGAGGCGTGGTTTGAAGAGCGTATGTTTTCATTAGTTGACGAACACTAAGTCAGATAGAGCCAGTAGATTCTTTTGAATTTTTTTCGCCTTTTGAACGTTTATATCGCGTAGAATCTACTATATAGCCTCTATCTAACACGTTTTTCGACACACCCGATTCCCATGTAAATTGGACATCATGTGTTTCCATTTCTCTTGTAAGCTAGTATTATATATACCCTCGTACATGGTTGAAATATAGCAAAAAAGGGACATTCTTGGCAATTTCTCTCATTTGCATGAGCAAATATGCATGTGTATTTCTATGTTGAGATTATCGCACAATCGTTGACTATCTACTATACCATTTTCAATTCATTTCATTTCCATTCACCATTTTTGACACAGGGTGTAGTAAAAGGCTTCTTAGAGCTTTTGAACCCAACATGGTTGTAGGCCAGCCTGCATAAACACGCAGTCTGATCAAGATCCATGGTGTTATCTAATACATGTAGTTGCTTCATGACCTGTAACATATGTACGCAAGAGAGCTGCATGGAGCCTAGTTGCTCTCCACTTAGGCAGAAGAAGATCTTGAAACATGGCTTCATCGAGTGCTATAAAGGACCCTTTTCAGTTCCTGGCTTATTTATATAATGGGAGCATACTTTAACTTCTATATTGGTAAAAGGAACCTTATGGAAGGTCCATAAAACCAAATTTCAAGAAAAGTTTCAGACTCAGCAGCATTCAACGAGACGTCGTATTTGGAAAATGAACAAAATACCATTGTGAGATGCGAAAATCAATCTAGACCCAGAAAATGACCTTAGAGTGAAATGCGTCGATCCTAGTAAGTCTGTCCAGTGCGCGCAGACTGACTAGGATCGATACTTTTCACACTTCCCACTATGTCCCTTTTAGCATGACAAGCTATGTATATGTATGTACTCTCTCTTTTATAACTAGGCCTACTGTCAATCCTGTTTTATTTTCAAAGTTGTCCCAAATAAAAATCCTGAAAGCTGGTCACGTTACAATTACGTTATTATATTGATTCAATATCAATTAAGTCTATATTTCAATAAAGGTTGTCACTATATTGTTACGGTTATACGAAGTTATTGCAATTAGCAATTGTTATAATCAATAATTTATACCTCTAACAAGTTCTGTCTACCGGCTATAGGGGAGACCGGGGCTATTTCGGCCCCGGGGCAAGTTCGGCTAGTGGCTCTTTTGAGCCTGTCGACAGAGATAGAGAGCTCTGACCCGGATTTTAATGTCACTCATGACGAAAGCTTTTCGCAGAAGGTTTTTGGTCGAATTTAATACAAAAACATAGAATTTAGAACATGATTCTGATTTTTAGACACTTTCAGTAATTTTTCACATTTATGTAAGTTATAATTTATAGTAATATGCACCAGGATTCAGTTTTCATTTTTGTATATTTATGAAGACAATTAAGTCCTCTTTCATATTAAAACTAAAGATGAAGTGTTCATGTTATCTAAAAGAAGATATGGCGTGATGTTGCCGCCAGGTCTGTCTGGGGCTAGTTCAGCCTTTGGGGTTGGGGCAAGTTCGGCCACCACCAAACTTGCCCATGAATAAAAAGAATAATCGCTGTTAGAATTGCCATTTCTTGACGACTCCGAATATATCAATTGTTCAGACATAGCTCTAACAGAAATGTGAAAAATGGACAAATTCAAAATTACAGGCCGAACTTGCCCCAGCCTCTACTTGTTATCCCGAATGTCCCCTTACTCACGATGATTTGACTGTTATAACAATGCTTTTTCAATTTATACCTTCATTTGGAAGTCGTATACAGATTCCCTTAAATTTAAACAGTCTAAAAATCAAATATAAGGATTTATAGGTCTGTGCATACCTTGCCCCAATGGTGGGCCGAACTTGCCCCATGTATGAGGCAAGTTCGGCCACCACGATCAAAACTCTAAAATTCGAAATTCTCTTTATTGAAAAGAAAAATATAAAAAGGACAGACGCAATTTGAAAGGCTTTCGCCTGTCGAACTTAAATATATAAATCACGCCCAAATAACTTTCATATAATTTGAAATATGAGCAATCGAAATTAGGGGGCCGAAATAGCCCCGGTCTCCCCTATGTGAAGTTTTCTGCGCTTGACGTATTCTGCTAGTTTAACCTATCACCAAACGGCAAAATTTTATACTTGTCCAAATTCAAAGATGATGCAGACAACAATCTAAAAAAGTGAACAAAATATTGTATTTTTTAATTAACGTATAGAAAACATTGTGGGAAATGAAGAAATTGCTTGTCACAAGCAATTTCTTCATTTTCCACAAAGTTTTCCAAAGCCATTTTCTTGTAGGGAGTAAAAAAGAGTCACTGTGTGGTAATGGGTTAACATCGGGGTTGAAAGAAATAAAACCCAACGAAACAAACAAGCAACAAAGAAAGAAACAGGGAAGATGATGGTTATATAGGATCTACCTAAATGGTAGCCTAGTTTTGAAATTGGAATCTTTGAAATTCACACGACGACCTGTGATGCTGATTAGCATATCGCATTTTCTTCTTTTACCTCAAAGTTTTCCCAAGTAGGCCCTATATTTATTCTGCACAGCTCTAATTTGAAAGGACCGCAGTTGAAAGAGAGACCCCCCATCAAAAAAAAAAAAAAAAAAAAAAAAAAAAAAAACACGAGAAAAAGAAATGATTTCACATACATGTTACTTTTGTAGTTATTTTTGTAAAACATTTAGGAAAAGGGAGAAAACGTACGATACTCAAGTCTCAAGCAGACCACAATGTGATATCATTGTCTTTTATGGTGTAAAGATGGTCAAACACTGGTAATGGCTGGACAGATGTTTTGCCTTAGCAATATTCATTTTGTGGTCTGTCTGTCATTTCTATTTGAGCTCATGTTAGTTCATCTGTCGTTACAAGTATTGGGAGAGAGATAGAATTTACAGAGGGGTGATTTTGTATATTTCACGCTGTAGTTGGTTTCACGAGTTATGGTGGCGTTCTTGACAACAGAAAAGTTTTAGGTATTTCGACGCAAAAATAAACCAAATCTTGCTAATTTGGTGATCAACAATTAAAAAATCTAGGAAGATGCATTAGTACGACTTAAATTAAGTGGGTACAGTCATTTAAAGAGCGGTTAAAAGTGTATACTTAAACTGTTCTAGACCAGTTTTCGGGTGGACTAAAAGTCGGATATGAAGCAAACCAATAGATCTATAAGAGAAGGCGAAGACACTCAATATTTGTTAATTAAAATCCAGACACCATGTTTTAGGTATTCAGTTGTATGTGGTTCTCTTTTAAAACAGGTT
Organism: Fragum sueziense; assembly: GCA_963680895.1. Taxonomy (NCBI): domain Eukaryota; kingdom Metazoa; phylum Mollusca; class Bivalvia; order Cardiida; family Cardiidae; genus Fragum; species Fragum sueziense. Next base: position 1,702,819 of record OY804598.1, read on the forward strand.
TTCAACAAAATATCTGGAGATACAGACGTATCGGAAGATAGTGCCTCGAACTGAACGGGGGAAAATACACAGGAACGAACGAACGAACGAATCGTCTCAACTAGACTGTTCCAATGAGTACCCACAACAAAATTTGATGAACCATCAAAAAAATAAAAAAAAACATTGCATTTTGAAAAGCCATCGGAACACTTTAGTTAGCCTGGAACCCCATTGTATTGGTCTACTTATCTAAAACTAATGACAGCTATGAAAATAAGTAATTTTCCTTACTCATACCATGTCTTCTTGTAAAATAACATTTTTACTTCTGTTATTGTCGATTTTCAGCCATAGGGCCACATATCCTCACGGGTATTTTCGTTAATACAGAGCGGTCACGTGTACATACTCGCGGTATTAAGGTGGTGCGCATTAATTAGTTAATGTCAGTTGTGGCGAAACGACGAGTTTCCACCACAAATGCCTCTAATTCTGATAGGATGACACTTCTCCACGTCTTACGCTCGTCATCCGCTTTCGCTCCCAGCAGCAAATTAGTATCCAGGTGGATGATTCCACATCTGTCGTGCAAATTCTTCCTCATCGTTTCCCCTTGTCCATCAAATCTGTCACATTCAATTAAATAGTGGTATATCGTTTCTATATTTCCACACTGGCACAAACTGTCGTCGCTCAATTTACATTTATGTAGATATTCCTTCAGTCCCACATAGCCCGTCCTTAGCTGCGAGATGATTCTCTCTCCTGTCTTGGTTGAAAATTGATGCCTTATTTTGCAGGGCTTTTTCGCCTATTCCGTAGGGGCCGATATTCGGCCCCATTCCCAAACCAAAACGGTCCCAATTTTTTCCCAATTCAGAAAAAAAATCCCAATCCAAAGTACTGGCATGAACAGTAATGAGTTTCACATCTGGATTGTATGCCGATTATTAGCTGAGAATCCAATATTTAATTGGCCACAGCCCTTTATTCTATCAATTGAAGTAGCCATATGTCATAAATTACATAATATGCGTGTGTAAAAATACCCAATTGTGTTATGCAGTCATTCAGGTAAATCGCCGATCGTATCTTCGCAGCCGTAGATTGTAAATTAATTAGGGCTCTATATCAAAGAAATCCAAAAAAATCTTCGGTAATTCAGTCAGATCTTGTTACGTATTTGAAATGTTATTGTTTAGACTGTTTGGTGCTCTTGGGAAAAACAGATACAGTAATAAAAAACTTAATGTCATGGGTTTTCGCGATGTAAACAAAGTGTTAATCAAAGTTGATAGGAAGAAAATTAAAACTGTATACAATCAAAGATCCATATTTTTTCAGCTAAATATCCTTGAAAACTGATTTTAAATTTAAACAAAATTATTCTATAGTTTCTAACTAAGAGTTAGATGACATGGGGGGGGGGGGTATTTCAGTTCTGTGGATCATTAGTACGTTCTATTTCAGTAAATAATCCTTTCCCTGACTACCAAATTTTTACAGTGAACTAATTCTAAAACTGTTGCAAACAACAAAATAAATGTAACTAAAAAATGTAAAGCTTGTGAATGATATAGCTCAAAACACAGAGGAGAAAATGCTTATTACTGACCAGCATTCTCTCTCCATGTTTTACTAAGCTTGTGTAAACATGGATGTCAAAACCAAGTCTTGTTTGGGAAAGAATGAAGCAAAATAAAAAAAAGATGCAGGATTTCAATTTTCAACATGATTTTGTCTTGATGGTGAGAGTTGTGATTCTGGGATATGTTTTAGCTCAGTTGTTTAAAATAATTAAAGTCTTACTAGTTATATGTAATACAAGTTCTAATTTTTCCCAAATTTGGCACTTTGTCGATAAAATTTTCCCAATTTAGAGCTAGGGGCCCTTTCCCAAAATGCCTGGAAAAAGCACTGTTTTGTAATCCACGAATGGCCTGTGGCTGAAAAGGTGCCTGCCTTTTTCCGAAATATCCCATCTCTCCTGCCATTTCTTCTTGACGGACTCTTTTACTGCTGTTTTCACATCATTCAGGGATAATACTGGGGGGAGATCTTTCATTCCCATCTCTTTTGCTTCTTCTGTTGCATCTTTAGCAAGCTTGTCTGCTAGTTCATTTCCTTTGATATTTGCATGCCCAGGCGTCCACGAAATTTCAACATTTACTCCTGAAACTTCTAATTGCTGGATATCTTCTTTTATTTCTTGTATTGTGGCTTTGTGCGAGTTGGCCTCCCATCCCAGAACAAGATGACCAACTGCACACTAGCTATCACTAAAAATGTGAAGTTTTTCCATAATTTGCAGCTCATTCTCCGTTGTTCTAGCCTGTATGTGTTTTACGGCTAATTTGATGGCAATTAGTTCACCCAACAAAATAGAGCCAAAGGAGCTAACTGGGTGTTTTAGAAGCACAGGCTCTGTGTGACCTTGACGGAAGACACAAGCTCCAGCCCCACAAGGTCCGGGGTTCCCTAAACAAGATCCATCCGTAAAAGCGATAGCTGTTTTCTCGTTGCATTCTTCTAACATATTACCTATTATTTCCTTTGAAGATGATTCTTGGAACTTTGTTCTGGTTTTCGAAGACCCAAGGTTCTGCCAGTATTCAGGCCTTTGTCTTCCTGGCTGTAAGGAGTCCCGAAACGTACATTCTTTTTCAAGACACTGCAGGGGTATTCCAGTGTTAGACACCATGTCTGCAATTTGCACATTCATTTTTCCAAAAGGTGAAATTTTTCGTTCAGCTTCCTCTGTGTCTTCAAATCTGTCCCAACATCTTTTAATGTTTGTGTCATCATCTTTTGTCATTATCTTGGCTGCTTGTCTTACCGCCAGTTCCTCTCTTCTTAAATCCAGTGGCTTTATGCCGGACTCTACCTCTAATGCATCCAGACTAGCAGTAGCAGGGACCCCTAAACACAATGCTAGTTCTTTCCTTTGAACTTTCTCCAATCCAGAACAATTACCTATCTGCCACACTCCAGCTGCATATTCAAGTTGGGGTAATACTAAAGCTTTATAAAGTTGAAGCATACATTTATTATTTATCATCTCTGTTTCCTTTACTTTTCTAAGGGAATTCATTGTGCGTAAAGCTTTGCATTCAACCATTTCTATATGAGAATCAAACTAGAGCTTTTCATCTAAAATCACTCCCAACAATTTAGGTTTAGGATTGTATTTCACTGTTTGACCATTAATATTGAAATGAAAAGTTCTTGTTTTATCAATATCTAACTTTAAGCGCCACTTCTGAGCCTATCTCATTACTTCAACAAAGTCTTCTTGAAGACTGACCATTAACTCCTTCCAATTATTCCCTGAATTCCATAAGGTTCCGTCATCTGCAAATTTGACTTTCTCACTTCTCACTCCTTCATACCAATCTGCTATGAAAAGACTGAATAATATATCAAAAAATCGTTGTCAAAATCTCAGTTCTATAGTACAAAAATGTAAAAAATTGGCAGCCATGTCAAATCCGGTGAATAATGGCGTCACCCCATTATATCAGTGCATTGTGATTGAATGTTGAAAAAGTTAAAATAATCACCGACAAACAGCATCACAGCATTCGCATTCACGCAAGAACACGCATAATTTACGCAAATAAATACATTTGCACGCTAGTTTTGATTTCATATTGCGTACATGCACGCAATGTTTTTTTGTAAGGTCCGAGCATCGAATTTGGGCTTGAAACTAATTATAAACTAGAAACCTAATTTGCCGAGTAATTCTCCGTGCTATCATCCTTGTTTACGGGCATTTTTGACCTTTCCATTCTAGTATTAAACAAACAGCGCATGTCGGCTGTATAAGCCAGTCAAATAATTTTCACTCGGGTTGTGTATTAAAATGGTCGAACCCGCATTCATGAACAGTGAATGACGTCATCGGAATTGTGTTCTGCATCTGCAAAAAATGTCAGGCCGTCAGTTGAAAATAGGATCGTTTTTCCCCAATAGTAAGCTTGCAATTTTGATTTTATTTCATTGTCTGTCGGATATTGATGGCTATTTAACTTTATGTAACTTGTACATGTACAGTAGATCAAAACAAAAGTGACCGACAGCGCCCAATTCGGTAGTGTGAACCAACAAGGGACGTCACTCGTCTAACATTAAATCAAGTTCAAAAAAGAGTTGCCTATCATTGCCCTCTGCTCATTAACCCTTTCCCAAACAAGACCTGGTTTTGACGTCCCCTAAAGAAAAAAACATACATATGATATAAAATGACATGTACTTAAAATACATGGCCTCGACAATGTACCCATATATATGGGTCATGTACCCAGGTTTTACTTGGCATGTGGGTACACATACCCAACTTCAAAAAATGTGGTGGGAATGCTGCATCAAAAAGTATCAAAATTGAATCTGCAGTTTCTTTTTATGCCCCCGATAGGGAGGCATCATAAATTTGACTTGTCCGTCCGTCCGTCCGTCTGTCCGTCCGTCTGTCCGTCTGTCTGTCCGTCTGTCTGTCCGTCCGTCATTCCGTCCAAAAACTTTAACATTGGCCATAACTTCCTTATTACTTAACATATTCGCTTCATACTTTACCACAACATTCCTTGGTACATTACCTTTCTGTAGGCACATACTTTGGTGACCTTGACCCCTGGATGACCTTGACCTTGAACATAGATTGGCCATAATTTAAAATCAAAGCGGTGTCGGGGGCATTGTCATCTTACAGTGACAGCTCTTGTTGACAAATAGGTGAACACATTTTTTGAAAATAACAAAGTTTCAATACTTTTTATCACTTTTAACAATGGCTACCTGTTTAAATTAACCAAAAACTTCCATTCGTCAGTTCAGTTTTAAAATGTTTGAATAATTATTACCTGATGAACAGATATTTTGCAAAATCGGTGCTGGAAAGATTCAGTGACCTAGTTGTTAATGTAAATAATCAGAAGGTTGCTTTACGATCACTGTATCACGAGATTTGCAAATAGACTGATACAGTGGATAGTCCGATACAGTGGAGTGGTAGTATAAGTGGTCCCCACCAAAATGGCGCCCATTCATCTTGTCCACTTGAATGTATTTTGGGGGACTGCTGCCCCCACATCCCCATTTTTTTTTCATTTCAAAATTATTTATGGGGGCTGCTTTCCCCTAGTTGCAATAATGTTTTCCATGTGTTTGTCTTGCTCCAAAGAAAGAAGAGGGCAGACTCATAGCCACAAATCAATACCCATTATCAAGTTTGTGACTTAGATATCGCAGCTTGCTGCCCCACACCCCCGCTTATTTTCCTTTTTATTGATGAAAAATTACAATATTTTATCCCTCAGGGGTCTTGCTACCAATTTTTGTTTGGGGCCTGGGGCCAGTTAAATTGGAAAAAACAGCGACTTTTTGACCTAAATTGGGGAAAAACTAAAACAAGTTTGTATTCATACTGTCACTCAGTTTCTGTTGCAAATTAGACTGTAGTGATGTAAAATGCATTTGTACATACTCTTTTTTAAGAATCTACTCTAAAACTCTTAAAAATGTTTGTAAATGAAGATAAGGTCCTAATATTGGACATTCTGGGTCCTCATTGGGAATTTTCACCAGAGAATTAGGAAAAAAAGACACTTTTTGCCATTGGGAATGGGGCCCAATAACGGCCCCAAATTTTGGCAAACGAGACCCCTGTCCCTTTACCTCTTAATGTGCGCTATCTGGAATCTACCTAAGCCACCATTACCTCTTTACTGTTGGCCTGATGAAAATATTGACATTGTCTCTTTTGGCATTCATTCCTGATTAAAATAAGTATTGTAACTATTTGGTGTGACACCTGAACAATGCGGCCTATTAAATATTTATAGTTAAATGGGTCCATAATGCAATATAGCAGCATCTAGTTTCTCTCAGAAGTTTCAGTGGGACCTTTTACTTTGTCTGCCTGATATGTCATTTCTTGGTTCTTAATTTACTACCAAGAAAGTGGTATCAATAGCACCAAAACCTTCAGCTATGCTTCCGTGAACATGACCACCATTGAATTCTGTAATCTCTTTCAGGATCTGCATGGGAAAGGTCATGACCGTACAAGAAGTTGATGACTCAGTGCGAAACTGTTGTAACTGTCTATAAAAATATAGGAAGTTACAACCATTTCGCACTGGTCCATTGATAAGTAGTTCCTGAAAAGATCCATTAAAACACATCCTAGCAGTGCAATGATGGTCTACCAGTGTGCAAAACCACATTTCATGCATCTGTCTAGATTCTACAAACACAAAAGTATTGCAACAAAACTAGGGAATCCATTTTTGACTGAACTATGTTTGTACACAAGCGCTTTTTTGTATAAACATTTAAAATCAAAGTACTGATAGTACTGAAGGTCGGGAAACAGAGGATTCGAAATACAGTAAATGGTCAATTTTCTTAAATTTACATTGAATTCGTAAAATATTCTCAATGTTGTTATCTGATTGCACATTAAAATTAATCCTTATACTCTTATTCCCGAGTTTACATAAGCACAAATTTGATATTTCTAGAAAAGAAATCATAGGAGACGAAAGGGTAATTGTCAACAGTATAGATCTACTCCATTACACGGTCCGCTGCGATATGACCCTAGTAGTTGAAAACTGCGTGAAACCCCAAGAAACCAAATCCATTACACGATGTCGTATTTGTTCGGGTGATGTCGTAAACATTCGGTAATGGAAAGTGTCGATTTCTTTTAACTCGTAACTCCGTGTTGAACGGGTAACCGTATGTTAAAAATATTTACGGCGTCGTCAGAAAAGATCTGACGTCGCATGAATCTCATTACTGATGGACTGCCTTAATGAATTGTCTGGGTTAACAGTTTGTAAAACATTATATCATTTTGATATTCATTATAAAAAGGTTTGAGGAAACATGGTGGCAAAACGAAAACATTTTGATATTCAAATTTTTTTCTTTGTCTCAATCTGTTTTTCAACAATCCTTCAGCTAAACTTTACATGAATATTTATCTAAATTATCAACACAAACTTGACATTACATGTAGCAACAGTATTCAGTTTTTGATGCAGGCCCGTAGGCACAGGTGGAGCTACGAGATGGGATAAGCCCCAAGTGTTGGCCAAAAATATCGAATTTTCCTCATTTTTACATAGAAAATTGAAAAAAGGCCAATTTAGCCCTTAAGATGTTCAGACACTAACCCGGACAGAGTTTTGAGCCATTCTCCTTATCAAATTGCTTCCTACGGGCCTGAGAGCAGTTTTACATTCTACTGTTTAGGAAAGGTTAAACTTTGCACGATGAAAAATATTAATATTATGACGGGAAAATTTCTTAGCAAAATTCAGAATGAGGAATGAAGTTAAATTTAATATGGTTCACAAAAGTGGCATGAGAACTGACCAGATTTAGATAATTAAATTTACAATATAGCACATTGTAAATAATGGTAAAGGTTAGACCATAAACATTGATCAACAATTCTAATAGTATGTGTGTTAAACTCAGAATTTGAAAAAAGTGAGCTCGTATTTTCTTCACACAAATCTAGATCTTGCTGTCTTTTTATTTTTGCTGTCCTCTTTGCTTTTCGCATTAGCTTTCACTTTGGATTGTTCTTTCTGTCGTTTGTGAAAGAGATAACTCTATCACCTCTATCATCTGCAGAGACAGAGGCCTACATTTAACTCATTAATAACCTATATCTCAAGTCCAGGTCAAAGAAAGAAGATTAAATTCCTGTTAAACCTAAGCCTGGATTAATAAGGATGAATGAATTACGAAAATTACGTTGTATGTACTCAAGACGGCTCAAAGTCCGTCAACGCCGTTACGGTAACACTTAAGTTGGTAAAAGCATAGGAGACTAGTAGCTTTACACCGCGAATAGTTTGGTTCCCGTACCTGAAATCTACTACGGATTTAGTGTATCAGAGGCGGGAACCAGACTACACCGCGAGAAGTGTTAACACGTGGGCGTATAACCCGATAAAATGCATGTGTTGTAAAGTGTGATTGTGCGCATAGCGATTGAACAAGGAGAAGGATAGTCTGGTTCCCGCCTCTGATACACTTCGTTGTAAATCCGTAGTAGATTTCAGGTACGGGAACCAGACTAGGAGAAGGACTCCACTAGAGTCAGGATATAAATAGATTTTCCGTGAATCTAAGAGTGCTTTACGGAAATGTCCGATTACACGAACTGTGTGGCGCAGTAATTTGGTGTTGAAATTCTTGTCTGCTCTAGTCTGCCACACCAGTTAGAATAGTTCGAATCAACCTTTCCGCCAAAAAGAGAAGTTGATAGGCTAGGTTTCGCACTTATGAGCAAACTGTTGCATTGTTTTGATAAAACAATTAGGAAATGAAAGTCTTTACGATGATTATGTTATTTGAGTAATTTTGAATTGTTCAAGGTAGGTCTACTTGTTCAGCGGACTCAAACATTTTGAACGACTATGTGGCGACCAAATTATATCGAAAACCTCGTATCTGCAGATTACAACAAGCGGCAGATACGAGGTTTTCGTAGAATTTTCGTAGAAAAGCGTTAGAAGCGTTGGATGGCTATAGGACGTGATTTCCCGACCTAAAAATGAAATTGAAGTGGATCTTATATATAGTTGTACATTTGATAAGGATAAATAGGAGATTATGACAGCCACACACCATAAACGTAAATGGTGTATTCATTGTTTCTTGTTCTTATCTCTTAAAACTGTATCAAATGTAAACAGTCATCATGATGTTTCCATACAAAAAGTAGCTTGAACCCCAACACTTTCTATGATGTCAAAGTATTCAAAACGGGACCAACTATGTGTAAAGCTCAACAATTTTTAACCCTCGACAGTGTTCTCCCCAGCCCAATAAGCTGTATCGGCCCCACTACAGCTTCATGTAAATTAGTGTAATGCCCCTACAGCTTCAAAACTACCCCTTAGATTAATTGAATCCTCCAAAAAGTCATCTAATAGGGGGATTTGTAGATTTTTCATGTCAAAAAGTGGCAAATAATGCATTCTTATAAGATAAAATGTAATAATTTTGTATAAAAACAATAATGGGGAAAGAAGAAATTGCTCAAATTGAGCAATTTCTTCTTTTCCCATTTTTTTTTGTTCACAATTATTTGCATGAACACAATGCATTTCAAGGTTTACCGATACTTACAATTTGCCACTACGGCTTCAAACTATTCTGGGGAGAACCCTGCTTGATGATATGAGGAACAGGAACATATATTTACTTTTTTAGGGAGTACCTAAAATTTGGAACTGAAAGATCCTTCATTGAACAGAGAAGAATTTACTAATAGTAAGGAAGCTGTTCAACTAGAGTGAAAGATGATGGCCAGTCAGCCGGGGATCATTGACCCCAGGATCGCTGCACTGTTGGCCAAGATTGACCAGGGAGAGAAAAAAGAAGAACCACCCAAACCAGTAGAACAAGACATCAAACCACCCACCAATATTGATGAATTCATGAAGTGTGAAAATCTGGTGCGTATTCGTAAGGTCTACATTATCACTTTTAATGCTAATTTCAAAGATGCAGGCAGTATAGAATAAGGCCAGACCACACATATGTGCTGTCTGGTCTTTTTTTATTCTGCCTGCCAAAGTGACCAAATAATTATTCCAAGAGCAGCATGACAAGAATTTAAAACACTTTCCCCAACAATATTGTTTTTAGACTGATCCTTGCTGTAAAATGCTGCAGAGAATTGATGTTGGATTGCTACAGGACATGTGTCAAATATGGCCCGGAAAGTATTGTAGCAAATGGATGCTGTTTGGTAGCATTTTCTACTCTTGCCTCAATCTTTTTCCGATAAGCTTTTTCAGATAAGTTTTTCAGATAAGCTCTTTTGGAAACAACAAAATTTCAATAAACAGACAATTTACATTTTATGGCAAAGAAATCCTTGTAGAAAGATGGGAAAATGCCACAGTTATCTGATATTTTTCTCTCGTGGATTTCCTTACTGTAGAATTGTCGGACAAGGGCTTCTTTTTGGGAAAGGGTTAAAAGAAGTTAAGAACAATTAGCCTGAACCTGACAATTAATGCCTTTATACCTTAATGAGTAAGGATGAAAAAGAAAGTTTCTAAATTTTACTTGCCTTGAATCAGCAGAATTTGTTAGTCTGCTTTAGACCTAAGTTTTTTCTATACATGGAGAATCTATTTTTAACAATGTCATTGTGTTCTTGTTTTCCTTTTCCCAGGATGAATGGCCACAGAGACTGACATCAGAAGGACCCATGGATATACAAGATGAAGGATTGTTATTGGGAAGTAAACAAGACATATCTGATCTACTACGAGATTCAGCTAGTTTCTTTCTTGATTGTCCAGCTATGTCATTGTCACGATTGTGTTCTTGTTTTCCTTTTCCCAGGATGAATGGCCACAGAGACTGACATCAGAGGGACCCATGGATATACAAGATGAAGGGTTGTTATTGGGAAGTAAACAAGACATCTCGGATCTACTGCGAGATTCAGCTCGTATCCTTTGTCAATCATTTAGCTCTTGACCCTAATGGCAGATTTTAACGGTAAATCAATTTGAAAGTAGCTGCAGACGTCAGCATAGATGTTGACAATGAAAGGATTTATGAATGATATAGCTATGAAAATATTGGGGCAAATGGAGAAAATGCTGATTATCAGTATTTTCTTCATTAGCCTCAATGTTTTCCCAAACCTGTTCCCAAACCTGTTATTTCAGGGACGCCAAAACCAGGTCATGTTTAGGAAAGGGTTACTCTTTATACAATCTTTGTATTTTAAATGGATTCAATTTTAATTGATTCATCCATTTTGGAAAATGAACATTTTAGGAAATTCAAGCTTGATTCAGAAAATTGCCTTGAGTGAATAGTTTCGATTCTAGTCAGCCTGCATATTTCACAGAGACTAGGCTAAGTATTTTTCACTCTTCCTATTATTATGGTCTGTTTTAGCATGCAGGCTGCATATTTGTAAGTACCGTAATTATTTTAATAAACGCCCATATTCTAATAAACGCCCATCCCCCAAATCACGGCTGAAAATCTGATTATATTTACCACAATTTTAGCAAAAAAAGGTGATTCTAATAAACATCAAACACCAATTCCGGATTAGAATAATGTAAGTCATAAAAAAAAAAAATTCCAAAAGCAATGAAAAAGGGAATATCCAGCCCTTGATATGTTTGAAATGAAGGGATTTCATTGGAAAAGTCGGATTTTGCAGTGTTATAGCAAAACAGTGTAAATTCGACTTGCCAAACTTCGAGTCAATGAATTGACGCTTGATTTACAAATTTTGACTTACAAAATTAGAAAACCTCTAATAAACACCCACCCCCTACTTTTTCATCGACCATGTTTGTAATAAACGCCTGCGCGTTTATTAGGATAATTACGGTATATTTTTGTTTTTAGTGTAGTGATATGAAAGTGATGCTGATTTTCTAGTAGAATTAGTCTTTGGTATTGATTCTTATGTCAAAGGAAAGTTTCATTATTAAATTATAAAGAAACTTTATAAACCATACTAATGAACTACTCCTTCTTTTTTAAGTTCCTTAACACTAGCCTAGCTTTAGGTTTACACATGTTGGAAGAGATGCAGGACAGACTAGACAAACTAGAGAAAACTCTACATTTTTATGCATCACAGATTGTTACAGAAGATCGGAGAGAGTCAAGGTTACAAGAGGGACTCTTTTATTCTCCATCCAGAAGTAAGAGATAAATTTCCTTTAACCCTTTCCCAAACAAGACCTGGTTTTGACGTCCCTGATAAATATAGCTTGGGAAAATATTGAGACAAAAGAAGAAACTGCTGATGATCAGCAGTGTCTCCTTTTGCCTCAATATTTTCCATGGTATATTATACACTAATTCTTTCTTAAACAAGGCAAATTTGTCGTCTGCACAGCTTTTGAAATGGAAATTTTAAAAGTTTGTCGTTTGGGAAAGGGTTAAGATAAGCTTCTTTACATAATACAAGTTGTTTCACCACTGAGTCTGTCAGTCCTTTGATGCCCCTGTGCTGAATGATAAGGGCATATTGTTTTGCTGTTTTTTTGTCTGTCTGTCACTCTGTCTGTCTATCCACAAGCTGAATGTGAAAACCTTACAAGGGGGCATTGATGCTTAATAAACACATCTTCTTTGAAGTGATTCTGATATAGCAAGGGCCAAATTTGTTTAACCCTTTCCCAAACAAGACCTGGTTTTGACTTCCTTATTAGATAAGACTTGCAAAAACATCGAGTCAAAAGAAGAAATTGCTGATAATCAGCAATTTCTCCTTTTGACTCAATATTTTCTGTGTTAATTTGTTCACCAATCCTATCCTTCTCAAATCCCATTTTGTCATTTGGGCAGCTTTCAAACTGGATTGTTGGACCACCATAAATTTATCTTGTTTTGGAAAGGTCTAAAAAACCAATATTGTCTGATGATCAAGTGTGATATGTGTTGGTATATTTCAGCGTTTATAACAGAAGTGTCGGAATCAGATGCTGTCAAATCTCACCACAGTTCTAAAGGACACAGAAGCTTGGTAAGATCATATAACTTTTGTCATCAGATATCCCCCCTCCCAGATTAAAACATGTTAACATTGATCCAGATTAAAAACTATTTTATATTTGAAGAGAAGCATGTTTTATACAGTGCCCTCCAAAAGTCCTTGGACAAACTCTTTTTTTGGCCTTTTCAGTAAAGTTCATGGTAAAATTCCAATATTTAGGATATTTTTTGCTTTATTATTATAAAATCAACAATTACCATGAAAATATACAAAACGAGTTTTATAATTCTGGCAATTTATTAACAAAAACACATTTTTTGGAAAATGAGTGCTAAATGGCAATGATGCCAATAATTGTAAAGACTTAGTATGGCCTGCCATGGCATGTTTAAAAGCATGTTTACGATACGGCATACTTCAAACAAGGTGTTGGCATTACTCTGTAGTGACTTGGTCCCAACAAACCCTCACATTATGCTTAAGGGCTCGACGTTTTGGTTGCAGGTGATCCGTAGACTGGTCTTCATTTGTTGCCAAAGATTTTCAATCAGATTGAGGTCAGGGGACTAAGGTGGACAATTCAATTATTGGAAATGGTTTTCCTGCTTCCACTCATTCACAATTTTCGCTCTATGGCGCAGTACTCCATCATCCTGGGATATAAAGTCATTTCCATGTTATAGTAGATGGGCTGGTGGCACTGCACGATCTTGTAAAATCTTGGTTTAACCGTGAGAATTCAGCCTCCCTTCAACATAAGCCATACACCCAGTGTCCCTGCAACTCATTGTCCCCCATACCATGACACTACAACCTCCAAACTTCACCCTGGGAGCAATACAGTCACTACGTAGCTGCTCACCAGATCTCTGTCTCTCGTACGTTCTACCATCAGTCAGAAACAGAATCAGTTTTGATCATCACTGACAAGTACAGCAGACCAATCCACTACTAACCAGTCCTGGTGTTCTCTGGCAAAGTCCAAGTGCAATTGTCAATGATGAGGGATTAGCAAAGGCTTCTGAACAGCCGAATAGCCATCTAGTCCAGCTGCATGGAGTCTTCTCCTTACTGTTAATGTTGACGCAAACACATTTGTGTCTCTCCAAGTAGTGTAGCTGTGGAACGGTCGCATGTCTGTTCCCAAGTGAAGGATCAGTCTGTCATCCCAAGCACTTGAAACTCTTGGTTTGCCACTTCTAGGCCTGCCATCATGGCTTTCAGTCATTGCATACCTCTGCAGTAAATGGTAAATCGTCAATCCGTACAAGATAAAGAGCAAACATTTCGAGAAAATGTTACATTTTACTGTATTCATAACAGTAAGTTATCAATTCATCTAGTAGGCTTTGAAATAAAAATGCAATTGCCTACCTTTGATGTCCAAACTGCCTAGAGATGTCTGCAACAGAGATACCCTGCTCTTTCATGAGTTGGCATCAAACTCTTCCCTCTTTGGTCAGTAAATTTTGGTAAATTCTTTTCCCAGGTGATCAGGGACTGATGTTCTGGTCACCAGTTATATGATGTTTCCATTCGCTTTCGAAAATTGGTTCAAAAAGTTGAATATGGACATGAAATATTTATGCATCCGTTATTGTGTAAATAATGGATATTTTATAAAATTGATTTATTTCAATGACTCAAAGTCAAATTTCGCAGAAAAATACTAAAATTATCTTAAAGCGTGTTTAATTACCTCCCTGAATTAGGAAGAGGTAGAAAAATCCAGGCATTTTCTCTAAAACCCACGAAAAAGGGTAAAAATGCATAATGAATTATTTGTCCAAGGACTTTTGGAGGGCACTGTAAATGAAAGCAAAGAAACCCTCATGATAGAATCAAATTTAAGTCATTCAAATCATGTACAATTAATATGATGTACAGAGAAGGAAACGCATAAAACATCAAGTGAAAATGATATGCTATTTATAAACACTACCTTCTCTTCCTTTGATGTTTTAAACATTTTAGATCATTATGGATCCAGATCAACATGTAGCTTAGTTCAGTCTGATCAGAATCCATCTTTATGTGGGACAGACGCCATTGATTTACCCCATTACCAGACGGCAACATTTTGGACTGTTCCAATTTGAAAAGTGTTGCAGACTACAATTTCAAAGAATCAAAATTCTACATTTTGTGATATTTTTTGAGGAAAAAATTGTGGGAAATGAAGAAATTCTTTATTTTCTTTTTCTTTATTTTCCACGATGTTTTCCAAAGCTTTTATCGTTTGGGGAGTCAAAAAGAGTCAATGTGTGGTAATGGGTTAAAAAACCTCTGATCTTAATCAGACTGTGCATATGCATATGATCTCAAAAGTCCTAAGGACCTTTGTTTCCATCTCATTTGTTTGTCTGATATTGTCCAGAAATAATTTTGGGCTAGGCCATTTGGCCATTAGTCCTTTTTTCTCAGAAATGGCCCTTTAAATTTCAGCCTATAGGCCAAAATGGCCCACATATGTTCTTGACTGCAAAAAATTACACCTTGTCTCTACTTTATATGCGATGGAACTCATGCAGTCTTTTCCAATTGGAGTTTCATTTTCATGATTGTCATCCAAATAGACAGACCAGGCCTCGGTTTCTTGAAAATACTTAAGTACATACTCTTGAGTACATGCTCAACTTCAATGGAATACTCTCCAATGTTGAAGGGTATTCGATTGAAGTACACATGGATTTTTTGTGATTTAAGCATGGTGCTCAGATTTGAGCATGAGAACATACTAAAGTTTTTTCGAGAAACTGGGACCAGAACTTTCAATGGATGGCCTATTAGAAAAAAGCCTGGTTCATAAGCCAGGATACATGATGTATCCTGGCTTATGAGTCAGGTTTTTGCTGATGGGCTATCAGCTCACAAGCCAAAGTTTCCAA
Organism: Fragum sueziense; assembly: GCA_963680895.1. Lineage (NCBI taxonomy): Eukaryota > Metazoa > Mollusca > Bivalvia > Cardiida > Cardiidae > Fragum > Fragum sueziense. Next base: position 1,718,206 of record OY804598.1, read on the forward strand.
GTTGATCACTGTATTGGGTAATGTATATTGATATCTATAATGTTCTACCAGGAAGACCAGTTTAACATGAAGGTATCTAAATTGTTGTAAATAATGCTTATAAACAGTGCTTTTGTCGCAATGAATGGAAATCTTGAAATAATATAATTGTATTTCTGTAACGATTTGTATGCTTTGTGTGAATCTTGAGCTTCTAAACAGCATTGTTGTGAACTGCTGCAAACTTGAGTGTAATTTCATCAATTTAATAAGGGGAGCATGAAAGATAAAAATCCTGTCCATGGGAAAAGGTACAAGTTGGTCAAACTTTTCAATTTTGACTCTTCTCCATGAAATGCCAGTGCAATGTCAATTAGATAACTTGAAATGTTTGAAAGGTACTATAATTCAAGAAAACAAATTTAAAACATATTCTTGAAAACCATGAAGTTTTTGCTGGTAAACAAACAAATGTCATAAATTTCTCACCAAAGGTCGTCATACCAACTTGTACCTTTTCTCATGAATGGACTCAAATCTAATTTTATTAAGTACATGTATTGTTGCGTGTGCATGTAATCATGGTAACTAACTATAATTTATAAACAAATAACTTGTAGTTAATAATTGAGTGGTATGAAATATCTGTATTTTAGACAGAGGATTTGTTTAAGATTACTTCGTATGCGGAGAAAGAGGGTGTTCGCAGAGAGATGATTTCGGTATAGTTTAGCACTAAGCACAGTCATATATTATTGACATTCTATATTGGTGAATGGACACAATCTTATTTTTACTCTTGAAAATGGTGAAATGAATTTATTACATATGAATATATATTTAATTTTATGTTTTTATCATTGACTAATTATATAATGCTGGTTTTAAAAAATCCATTGACCGATCAAATAACCCATTCCTACAAAATGACGCTTTTTGATGCCCACAAGATAAAGACTGTGGAAAACATAGTAGAAAAAGAAGAAATTGCTTTTGACAAGCAATTTCTTCATTTTTCATAATGTTTTCTACCCAGAAAGACCAAACATTTAAAAATGTCATTCACATGAAATTGTTTTCTGCAACATCTTTCAAATTGGAACAGTCCAATATTGTGCAGTCTGTTAATGAGTACATCATGTTATGGCTTTTATCTCTTACAGTCTCTGTCAGAGAAATCTTTATTTGTTTCTTTGACACAAAGAAAGATTTCACTGCTCAAAATTGTTTTTCGAATCAATCTCGATTTTCTGCACTAACTTTCAAGTTAGGATAGAATTGTCTAACTTTTCGCTGTTTTGGAAGGTGTTCTTTTAAAACATTTCATATTTTTGAATAAGGTTTGTATGAGAAAATTGTACATTTTGTCACTTGCACATTACATATGGTACATAATAGGTGATACTAACTCCATTGTCCATGTTTTGTCAATGATTATGTAAATGTTTTTGTTGTACATGGTGGTTTTGGGTCATTTGTGTTTTACTATAAGTTGTATTGTCATGACAACAAAATGTATTGATGAAATTTTCTATTTTGTGGCATGGTTTGAATAATCAAAGCATGGTGGACACTTTTTCTGTAGATTTTAGAATTCATTTTATTTATAATAGAAAAATGGCAGCACTACAGATAATGGGGAGCCAGAGAATGATGTAAATCCATTTCAAAATAAGCCAAATTTTCATTAAACACATCCTGTCATACAACTGATCATTGAAATGATCTTGAGACAATACAAATCATTTCCTATACCCTACAGTTTGGGTAAAAAAGAAATTGAATGGCATCACCTAGTCTGTTCTAGATCTCTACAGAGGCTTAATTTTCTCCAATTTTCTTTAATGAGTATTATGTTATGTTTCATTAAAGAGGTTAATGGACATTGCCTTTGAATTTATAAGCAACCTATGGTTAAAAGTTGTTCCCCCCTCAAAACGCTGAAACTTTTTTTTCATTTCTTTGGTAGACATTGAAAATATTTCTTTCTTTTTTTTTTAATGAACGAATTTTTTATGCCATTTCTTTTTTTCTTCTCAGTTTATTTTTGCTTTAAACGAGGGAAATATTTTTATCAATACTCTTCAAAACAACTTCATAAAATCTTGAAACAAAATTTATACTCAAACCCTGTAGTGGTTTCATATGATTAAAGAATTAGCTCATTGGCTATACTATCCATGTTCTATGATTTGTTTCAGGATTTTGTAGATTCTCTACTAGAGACAAGAAAGAAGAGTTTAGAGTACTGTCAATGTCCAGGCTTCAGGCATGGGGAACTGATAGAGCTACCTGGTCAACTTGAGTCACCTCCTATATTACATAGGGTCACCAAGGCACAGGAGTTTAATGTAATTATCTCCCTTTATTAACTTTGTAGCTTTATAGTACATGTTTTAACATATTTACCCTTATCAGGCTGACTTTGCTGGTAGTATAGGATAAGATAAGATTGCACATATGTGCAGTCTGTTTTTATTCTAGACTATCTGCTACTCTTATTGTCAATTTTGCATGGAAAGAATTTAGAACATAAAGATTAACCCTATCCCAAAAGACCAAATTTAAGGGTCGTCCTATTTGAAAGCTGATGCAGACGACAAAAATGATGATAATAAATATAGGATTTGTGTGCGACATAATTAGGAAAATATTGAGACAAAAGGAGAATATGCTGTTTTCCCAAGCCTTTTCTACCAGGGACGTCAAAACCAGGTCTTGTTTGGGAAAGGGTTAAACCTGGCCCCGGTTTCTCGAAAAAACTTAAGTATATTCTCATGCTCAAATCTGAGCACCGTGCTCAAATCGCACGAAATCCACGTGAACTTCAATCGAATACCCTTCAACGTTGAAGAGTATCCCTTTGAAGTTGAGCATGTTCTCATGAGAATATACTTAAGTAGCAGTCCACCTAAGAATCATGCAAAAGGTGATTTATCCATAGTCACAGATTTACACCTAATGTGTCTTAACTAATGTAACTTTAGTCATAAAACACAAAAATAAACTCAAATTCGCTGAAAGTCTTACCGATGACATTGTTGTTAGGGGCCCTTAGCAACAAGGAAATTGCATTCTAATTTTGATGAAAAGGCATCAAATTTTGGTCATATTTTTCAAGAATTTCTGTGCAATGTCATTGAAGAAAGTTTTTATTTTCAAGTAGTTCAATATCTTAAGAATCTAAAAATCAAGAAATAAAACGGTTGGTGTTATTGCACTTTGGTTACCATAGCAACCAATTCAATGAAAATTGACAATTTTGAAAATGCTAAAAATACAGCAATTTACAGGATATTTTTTTCCAAAAATCATGGGGCCGCACAACATAGTTGTCACTTGCAAAACTTTCTACCATTACTGGGCTAAAACATATCAAAAATAATCCACTGTAGCATATTACAGATTTTTCAGAAATTTCAGTTATTTATGGGAAGGGTTTACCAAAAATCCACGATATTATTGCTCTTATGGTATAAATATTAATACATGTTTAGCCCTTAAAAGACTAGATATGTTTACATCAGGACACTTATATGTCTTCGATCGCTGCTAGCAAAAAAATTTTAATGTCTTTTCACAATTTTATGTTTAAGTTAGCATGGGAACGGTTGCTAGGCAACAATATAGTGATGTAATTATCTCATTTTTTACAAACAATGGACAAAATTAATGTTTTGCAGCAATTTGTACATGTTTTCTAATGTTTTCATTGAAGTTAAATAATAATTATTGCATTTTCTTTAAAAAAGACAAAGAGAAACCTCTGTTTCAATCAATTATTCCATTTACTGTATTAAACCTTAGCAACAGTCGTAGCAACGAGCATATTAACAACCTGTCATACATGTCTACAAGAAATGCATAAGGGATTAAAATGAATTGTGAAGTTGTGATAATAGTCTAAATCTTGTTACGTAAGTCCCTAATAACATACTCGTTAAGAAAATGCCTAGTCGCATCATTGGCATAAAATTATGGTGGCCATTTTGAATTTCAAAATGGCTGCCAGTAAGAAATGTAAAGGTAATGGTCCTGCTCTCTGACGAAGTAGAAACCTGATTTAATTGGTTTGAATTGTGTTAAAAGTCTAAATTGTGTTGCCTAAGTCACTGTTAACATGTTTTTTGGTTTTTTTTAAAATGCCGAGACACATGATTGGTAAAAAATATGGAAGCCATTTTGAATTTTCAACATGGCTGCCATAAGAATAGGTAATGGTATTGCTCTCTGACGTTGTAGAAATACGATTTATATAATTTGAAATGTGATAAAAGTCTAAATCTTGTTGCATAAGTCCCTAAAACATGTTTTTAAAAAGAAAAATGCTGAGACACATTATGGTAAAAATTATGGCGGCCACATTGATTTTCAAAATGGCCGCCAGTAAATAAATGATAACAGTCCTACTCTCTGGCGACATAGAAACCTGATCTAATTAATTTGAATTATGTTGAAAGACTAAATCTTGTTGCATAAGTCCCTAATAACATACTATTTAAGAAAATGCTGAAACGCATACCTGTTTAAAATAATGGCTGCCATTTTGAATTTCAAAATGGCTGCCAGCAAGAAAAGGCTATAGTTCTGCTCTCTGACGACATAGAAACCTGATTTAATTCCTTTAAATAGTGATGAAAGGCTAAATATTGTTGCTTAAGTCCCCAGTAACATACTTTTTAGGAAAATACCGAGACGAATGAACTTTTAGAATTATGGCAGCCATCTTGAATTTCAAAATGGCCGCCAGTTAAGAAATAAGGATTCTGCTCTCTGACGACATAGAAACATGATTTAATTAATTTGAATTGTGATGAAAGTCTAAATACTTTTAAATGAGTCCATAGTAACATTCTTTTTAGAAAAATACCGAGTCTTAGAATTGATGAAAATTATGGCGGCCATCTTGAATTTCAAAATGGCCGCTAGTAAGAAAATGTAATGTTTCTACTCTCTGATGACGTAGAAACCTCATATTAGTTAATTTGAATTGTGATGAAAGGCTAAATTTTGTTGCATACGTCCCTAATAACATACTTTTTTTAAGGAAAATGCCGAAACGCATGCCTTGTAAAAAAAATTATGGTGGCCATATTGAGTTTCAAAATGGCTTCCAATGAAAAAAGGTAATAGTTCTGCTCCCTGAAAACATCGAAACCTGATTTAACCCTTTCCCAAACAAGACCGTTTTTGACGTCTCTGTAAGAGAAGGCTTGGAAAAACATTGAGACAAAAGAAGAAACTGCTGATAACCAGCAGTTTTCTCTTTTTGTCTCAATATTTTCTATGCCATATTTTACACAAATCCCATCTTTGATAACATCCATTTTGTCGTTTGTTGCATTTTTTGAAGTGGTTCACCCTAAAATTTTGTAGTTTGGAAAAGGGTTAATTAATTTGAATTGTGATGAAAGTCTAAATCCTGTTAGATAAGTCCCTAGTTACATACTTTTTTTCGAAAATTACTGAGTTTCGTAGTTGATAAAAATTATGGCGGCCACCTTGAATTTCAAAATGGCCGCCAGTAAAATAAAGATAACGGTTCTGCTCTCTGACGACATAGCAACCTAATTTAATTGATTTGAATTGTGATGAAAGTTGAAATTATGGTACATGAATCCCTAGTAACATACTTTTTAGGGAAATACCGAAACGCATGATTGGTTAATATTATGGTGGCCATCTTTAGTTCAAAATGGCCACCAGTAGGAAAAAGTAATCGTTCTACTGTCTGCCGACGTAGACACCTGATTTTAATTGATTTTGAATGTGATAAAAGTCTAAATCTTGTTTAATAAGCCCCTAAGAATATACTTTTTAAGAAAATGCTGAGACACATGCTTTGTAAAAATTAATGCCGCCATTTTGGAAATTCAAAATGGCCGTCACATAAATCGCTTATAAAAACAACTTAAAAAAACTGATAGCATTTCTACGCATTAAAACAACAAATCTTTGCCTTAAGACATATATCAGAAAATGAATTTGGAATGTTTTGTCTCTTTAAACGTAAACTCATCTGATAAAAACCAGATGTCGAATCTTATTTCCTTAGTAGCATCTGGCGGTCACCAGTTTAAGGTCATTTTAATGACCCTGGGAAATTCGAATCTATTTTAATCCTTTTCAATATACTTATTCAAAACTTGTGTTATCCAACGCGTGCCTATGATTTTAAAATAGATTCCATATACTCTCGCGTTTAAGGTTCATGTAGTTCGTCCCTCATGAGATTTTCATGACGTTGGAATTATTCGGGCAGTGGAACTTTCCAACGCTGAATGTTTACATCCGCGCCCTAATAGGCTAGGATACGTAACGTCGACGACGCTCGAAAAAGCGGTCAATGTTTTATGAATCCCAAAATGGCCACATTACGGGTAGTCTACCTTAACCGATCAGGACTCGGATATTTCCGACTCGCTCTTGACATTGTAAACTATGGCGTACCTAATGGGTCAAAAGTCTATTTAGAGCGTGCACGCATAAAATATACGCGTTGACGCATAAATTCTATGCGTCGACGCGTATATTTACGCGTCAACGCATTAAATTTACGCGAGCAGTTGAGAATTTATGCGTCGACGCGTGAATTTTCAACTGCTCGCGTAAATATATGCGTCGACCCGTATTTTATCTATTTACCAATCAGATCCTTCGTTTCATCCATCAATTTTATGGTATAAAGGGAAAGGTTTTTAACCGCCTCTCCCATTCGCCCGCTTCGGTTTCGCATTTTTTACTCCTGCTCGCGTAAAATTTAAGCGTCGACACATATTTTTTCAACTGCTCGCGTAAAATGTATGCGTCGACATGCATATTTACGCATCGACGCATAAAATTTACGCGAGCAGTTGAAAATATATGCGTCGACGTGTATTTTTTATGCGTACACGCTTTATATATAGACTTTTGACCCATCTAGTACGTCATAGTAAACATGACATAATACAGCTGAACTGCTTGAATATTTTTTTACCTACAACATTTTAACACCAAAAAAGTTCGGGTGGAAAATTGCTGTGATTTTCCATCACGACCGTAGCATTTTTCCACTCTCAATCTCCGCTTTTCACTGGTGTTATGCCGTTGGAATAGGCTTCATTTATTTTATCAGATGATCAGAACTCGGTAACAGAAAAACTTCAATTCCTCGGAATCTGCCCGGCTTTAGGCATTTTTTTCCACACTCTGTCACAGAAGCTCTTGCATATTGCCTCTGTTATGGGATCAAAAGAATAAAAAATAGTCCCATTTTAAAAAGGATGAATAAGAAAATAGCCCCATTTTAACTAGATTAATGCTTAAATTTGAGAGCACGTGTGATGCAAACAGAATAATAATTTCTTTCTCTAATGAAAAATACATGAGATGAAACAGTTACACAGTAACTAAGGATGTTATCCGTCGGTACACCACTATTTGTGGACTCTAGCCGAGGTAGAGCCTTGCAGAGATGATATTTGAAGAGCAACGAACGATCACTTTGCTGGGAGAATGCAATTTTTCCCACATTGTAGAAAAATCTTTATATTTTCTTTTATGGATCTTGTATTGGAACTTTTTTCAATTGTACACATTGTATACTTAATGTATATTTATTTGCAGATTTGAAAACAACCATTTAAATCTGAGGGTTCTTTTTAGAAATTAAGATTTCTGAAAAATGCATCATTGTCAATATGGCAACATAATAACAAAATGTAAACAATTGAAATATTTTCATGAGGACACTTAGAATATAATAGATTTATAACCGTAAGAATCTTAAATCTAGATTGACCTTTTCACCTACCAGGATGAAACATGTCGTTACTTTATATTCCATTTTCAATGTTGTTGCTAAGGGAAAGAAATGGTTGCTAACGAATTAAACGTTTTGTTTTAATGGGCAAATACATGTATGTGTAAATTGTTGCTCTGCGTAATATTTTGGTTATTTCTTTATTTAGAACGATATGTCAAAACTATGTTTATAATTGATTTTATCTCAAGTCTTGTTATTTTTCCATAAATTCGCTATTTTAAGGACATTTTTTCAAGATTTCTTCTAAAAATGCTTTACTTTTTCAATAATACTTCTTATTAAGGGGCTTTTCCTCAATTTCAAACAAAGTATGTCTATCTAAATGCGGATTTAGGAAAAAATAATACCATGGTATATTTTTCAAAATTGCAAAGTATTGAAAAGAAGATCCTTTTTTATCACCATAGCAACATAACAACGAGATGTAAAGATACATTTTAATGCTATTTAGTATATTGAAGATTGATTATTAATGTATGAAATTGAATTGAAGTTGTAAATGCGAATAAAATCTGTATCAAAACTACTAAACAAACTATTTTGATTATTTCCACAGTTCCACAGTGTCCTTGACAACAACTAAAATTGTCGCACAAAAGGAATTATGTTTAGTTTCATTGACATTGTCAGAAATTCATGAAATACCAACCTTTTATATGCTTTTTCGTGAATTCGGTGTGGGCTAAATTATACGAAATGATGTTTATATCAATTTTCTATTAAGTCAGAGGGCAGAATAATGGCCTCTGCAGCTTTTTGTTCGCGGCCATTTTGAAATTCAAGATGGCCGCCAATCAGTTTGGCCCATTACACGAGTCCCACAGCTTTCTTCAAGTCTATGTTTTATGGCATGTCTATGCGGGGTTTCTTTTTTCGATCACATTTTCAAAATATGTTCGTTTTCTAGTTATATATGTATGGTATGCAAAAGGCATGTTATTCCCACTTTAGCTAGCTTAAATGGCAAAATGAGTACTTAATTGTAATAAAGCATCCTTCTTTTTTCTTTAAACGAAAATACAACAAGTCTTATATGATTAAAATTTAAAAAAAAATGAACAACGTATATAAAATTGATGCAAAAAATATCTAAAATGCCTATATTTTGTTAATTTTGAGATATTCGCATCACTAAATTGTTGCCTAGCAACCGTTCCCATGGTACCTTAAACATAAAATTGTGAAAAGACATTAAAATATTTTTGCTAGCAGCGATTGAAGACATATAAGTGTTCTGATGTAAACATATCTAGTCTTTTTAGGGCTAAACATGTATTAATATTTATACCATAAGAGCAATAAAATCGTGGATTTTTGGTAAACCCTTCTCATAAATAACTGAAATTTCTGAAAAATCTGTAATATGCTACAGTGGATTATTTTTGATATGTTTTAGCCCAGTAATGGTAGAAAGTTTTGCAAGTGACAACTATGTTATGTGGCCCCATGATTTTTGGAAAAAAATATCCTGTAAATTGCTGTATTTTCAGCATTTTCAAAATTGTCAATTTTCATTGAATTGGTTGCTATGGTAACCAAAGTGCAATAACACCAACCGTTTTATTTCATGATTTATAAATTCTTAAGATATTGTACTACTTGAAAATAAAAACTTTCTTCAATGACATGCACAGAAATTCTTGAAAAATATGATCAAAATTTGATGCCTCTTCATCAAAATTAGAATGCAATTTCCTTGTTGCTAAGGGCCCCTAACAACAATGTCATCGGTAAGACTTTCAGCGAATTTGAGTTTATTTTTGTGTTTTATGACTAAAGTTACATTAGTTAAGACACATTAGGTGTAAATCTGTGACAATGGATAAATCACTTTTTCCTGATTTTGCATGATTCTTAGGTGGACTGCTACTTAAGTTTTTTCGAGAAACCGGGACCTGGTCAGCTTGAGTCCCCTCCCATATTACATAGGGTCACCAAGACACAGGGGTTTAATGTAATTATCTCCCTTTATTGATATGTTGTAATTCATTGAGACATGTCAAGCTTATTTCAAAGCTATTTCTTTCTGATCCCTTTCCCAAACGACAAGATTTCAGGATGGTCCAATTTGAAAGTTGCTGCAGACGACAAAATGGACATTGAAAAAGAATGGATTTTTGTACAATATGGCTAAGAAGATATTGAGACAAAAGGAGAAACTGCTGATTATCAGCAGTTTCTTCTTTTGTCTCAATGTTTTCCCAAGCTCTTTTGATCAAGGACGTCAAAACCAGGTCTTGTTTGGGAAAGGGTTAAAAAATAATTATTTCCCCTTACTGAGCAAATCAATTTGCAAAGAAGTTGTACAGTTTTCTCATCAGCAAGTCAACCCAAATAGTGAATATCACACAGCAGATTAAGTGTGGTAATTCAGGGGTAAATCCATCTTCGCTAGCCAAGGTTGAACCCACCTACGTTTGTATTCACCCTTGACAGATTTATTTGATTTTCTTGGATTCGTGAAACGCCGCCTAGCGGTAGTCTGCTGAAAACGCTTTTCAGGACACCAAGAAAATTGGACTAAATACGCCAAGGATGAATACAGAAATGACGTTACATCATATATTTCACCCTTGGCTTGCGAAGATGGGGCAGATCCAGAGGGGGTTTACGGGATTCAAATGAACACCCCTCTGTTTCCTAATTATTTCATTTTCATGCAGAAATTCAAAATAGTGTAATAATAGGAAAACAAACCCCATTATTAGTATGTTCGAACCCCATTGTCAGAAATCCTGGATCAGCTACTGTTTATGGTGTTCATTTCGTTTGATTCAAGAACATTCATATATTTTTTTGCAGCCCGGCTTCAAGAAGTTTTGGAAGAAGATATTCTTGTCAGAGGCATCAGTAGCCATGATGCAAGACACTTTCTGGTGGTTCTTTCTGCAGAAATTTGATGTAAGTAGAGCTCCAGATAAGAGGGGGTTATGGGTTTTCAATATGAAATATTTCATTAATTGTTTTTCAAACCCTATGGACCTACAACATAGATTTTAGTTTTCATCATCATTTCATTTCATTTCAATTAACATTTCAAGGGTTAGTGGGATCCCCTGCAGTTGTCTTGCTGGCTGCATGCATGGCAGACTTCACTTCCCCTCATTATTAGTTTTGTCTTCGGTCTGGCAATGGCTTGCTTTTCTGGGACTTAAAAATTGTATGCTGTTTTGATGGCACTGTGGGACCTTTGAACCTGTCAATACCAGGGATTATCAGCATTTTCTTCTTTTACCCCAATGATTTCTCAAGCTTTTTCTATAAAAAGGTCATCAAAACAAGGTCATGTTTGGGAAACAGTCAAGCCTCAATTGTAGCCAAGATATTAGATGCATTGATTCAAATTTTAAATTCTGGTAATAAGTACTGTTTATCAACTGGCAATGACTTATAGCTAAAAGCCTTCCATATAATTTTAAAAGTATAATTGTCAACAGCTTTATGCTAAGCCCATCCCTTTAATTTTTGTCTTGACCTTGGCCTCCACACATAAACATCTTGTATCTTTTCAAGGCCTGGTCACACACACCATTCTGTGTCCACATCACGGCCATAGCACATCTTAAATAGAGGACTATAATCTAGTATAATTTTTGGACGTGATGGGGACATGATATGGATGCGGAATCGTATGTGACAAGGTCTATAGCAAGTATGCATCACAAACCACTAGCAAAATGTTCCTTTATTTTCAGAATTCCAAGCCTATAGACAAGAACTTGTTCTATGACAGAATTGCTGACAGCTATGTAGGACTGTTTACTAGCATTAATGAAGATGTCAAAGACAAGTTCTTAGTGGTATGTACATTGTACTTTGTGTTGTTTGAAATTGCTTATTATGGTACAAGGTTTCTTAAGCCTTTCCCAAATGGCAAAATTTTAGGGTGGTCAAATTAAAAAACTGCCACAAATGACAAAATGGAAGGTATTAAAGATGTCAATATCATATGATTATACTTTTTTTAAAATACAAAGTTTGAATGATAGGTCTAAAAAACCAAAAGACATGATACAGATTCACATAAAGGCAATGAATTATTGAAATCCTCTTTGTCTATTTACACGGTGGATAACCCATGTGATTTTTGGAAATGTTCACACCAAAAAAATCGCCTGTTTGAAGTATGCTTTGTTTAATTTCTCAGCTAATACTCCACTGATTTTGACAAGATAAAATGCATTGTACACACCTTTGAGGGGGACATTTCCAGGTCTAAACTACTCTTGACAGCATCGCTTGAATGTTTGAAGAAACCATGGGATGGTTTGCAGAGTGAGTCAAAATTGGTAGAGTATAAGCTGAGATACAAAACATACTTGAAGCAATTTTGTGTGTGGATGTTTCTCAAAAGTCACTTGGGTTATCCCCCATGATTTATAACATTTCAGTATTATCCCGACTGCCTGTCCCAGGCGGTATTTTCTGCATACTGGGAAGCGTTTCCTGAATCAAGATCCAGGTTTGATGATGCCTTCAAACAAGACCTGATTAACACCATCAGTGAATGGACAACAGGTAGGGGTGATTTTGTCTAGCTGTTGGGTGCAAAATTTAAAACCATCTGTTTATGGCAAAACTGATATTATAACTTCAAATTCACTTTAACTTTTGCAGTGACAAAATCATATTCAACAGTCAAAATTTTTTTACAGAGACTTTCATTAAAACGAGATTATACTATCTGTAGCTTTTGAAAATGACTATAGATAACTTTACAAGATTAATTACATGTTCTTATGAGTGGTCTTGTTACAGATTCAAACATAGATCTGTAAAACTTTATTTCGAGTGTATTTTTGGATCAAATAAGATGATATTGAAAAGATTTCTTGTTTTTATTGATCCTTAAATGCTGTATTTGAAATACACATACCTGATTTCTGTAAAATAATCATATTACAGGATTAAAGCCCCTACCTGGCACATTCAGACAATGGAAGATAAAGAGGTTAGAGTCTAAACAGATAAAGGGACTTGAGAAGGAGACTAGTAAAACTGCTGAACAGATGATGCATGCTGCTGCTCTTAATAAAGAATGTAAGTAAACCACATTGAGGAATTTAACCCATTCCTATACACTGATGCTTTTTGATGCCTCACAAAATAAATTTCTTCATTTGCCACTATGTTTGCTACCAAAAAGACAAAAAAAAAATGAAGAATTAAATTGATCTGAAATTGTTGTCTGCAATATAGCTGAAGTTGGACCAGTCTAAAATGTTGTGGCCTGGTAATGGGTCAAGTTGTTCAACAAAGAGGTTGTTGAAGTAAAGAAACTGCTGTTGATCCTCGCTTACTTTTGATATAAGAAATCAAGGCTTACAGATTTGTGTAATGTAAAAAAAATTAACATTATTGAATGAAATCATTTTATCATGGGGAAAAACATGGTTCTGGCTGGTGTGGTATTTACAGCACCATTAATTGCCGAAGATTTAACATCCTGCTACAATAGAATTTAAATGACCAAAAAATTTTGTTCTTTAACAGTCTGGAATGAACCAAATCACACCATTCTTTCAAAATATTTATGGATACATACCCCTGGACTTCATGTAGAAGAGCTTTGTGCCTTTGGTGCTTAATAGCCTTCGCTCCTGTGGAGCTTATTTTCACTGCACCAATGCAAAAAACATGGCTATGCAGTTGTTAATTCAGGTATTACTTTAACTGGTTACCCATTACCACAGATTGACAATTTTTGACGCCGCATTGGATAAAGGCTTTGGAAAACATAGTGGGAAATGAAAAAAAAAATGCTTGTGACAAGCAATTTGTTCATTTCCCACAATGTTTTCTACCCAGGGAGAAAACAAAATTTTTTGTTTTATTCACTTGAAATTGTTGTCTGCAGCATCTTCATATTTGGACCAGTCTAAAATTTTACTGGTAATGGGTTATAGAATAAAGATTGAGCACATGCTTTTATTTTCAGTGAACTACTCACTGGACATTGACTCATTTGAGAGAATGGTGGAGAAGTTAGGATCAGAACAGATCGGTTTTGGATTAACTCCTAATGGTTTGGTGCCCCGAGAGATGACTAAACTGACCAACACATCATCGCAGGGTCCCACCAGTATGTCACAGTCCAGGCTGGCTACAGCAGGGACGACGCTCAAGAAAACGAAAGAGGTAATACGGCATTTTGAGAGCTTTGCACAAAGCTAATTTAAGTAAATGAATCTATTTAAACTTATACACATCATGTTCTAGTCTTTTACTAAACCATTAATTAATATAACCTATCAGGGTGTCCAAAAACCTCCAAATGGGGGTTTTTATACCCAAAATGAATCTTGTACCCCCAGTTTTTGCAAGCAGCCTACTTTGTCTCTTACTGCGGGGGTACAAGCGTGCAGTAAAAGTATGGTTTGTACCCCCAAATTTGAAAGTCGGTGGAAACCATGCCTAGTGCAAAATAATGAAGCTTTTTGATGCCCCACAAGATAAAGATTAAGAAACATTGTGGAAAATGAAGAAATATAAGTCATATAAGTCAAGTTATCTTTCTTACTGTACTACCAAAATGTGATACATGTATTGTGAATACTGCACTTTTCAGTAATAATGTATGTCCAATGATGTTCACAATTTTAAGTTTTGGAAGTAACTCTGTTGAAAAGCAGCCTGAGAACAGAGCAACAGAAAAGAGGATAAAAAGGCATTCAAAATTTGTTACTCAAATCCAAACCCCTACATTGTTGGTACTTATTTGAATTGTCTCAGCGAGGTGTTTTAAATGAGTATCCACGATATAGGGATTAATAAACAATAAAAGAAATATTGCATGTTGAAAAGCCATTATCCCCTCTTATCTGTGGCTCAGTCTCCAATGTTATATAAATTTTATCCTAATTTCTTGTTCCAGTCCCACCAGATTGGACCAGGACCCGAGTATGAGAGAGTCAAGTTCAACACAAGTGGCCGATCTCCTCTTATTGCACATTATCTTCACCTGCGTAAACTGAAGGACTTCCACCAGCCAGGTCAGAAAGTTCGACGTACAGAGATCGTAAAAATACCCTCACCAGGACCGACGTATAAACAGCTCATCAACAATACACTGTCCATGTCTGATGCTCTCAGTAAAGAATATCAAAAGTGAGTCAGGAGGCAATAATCCTCCAACAAAGACCAGGGGTGCGTTCTTTAAAGCAAGATTTTTAAGATGCTCTTTGGGAGGCACCATTACCTTTTACTGCTTGTGGAACCTCGGTAAACTCTGTAGAAGTAATGTAAGAGAGAATTGACAGAGTTGTTCCAAATGCTCCATAATGCGTAAACCACAATTATCCCAATGATCCATACTTTAGTATAAAGTAATAAGCATTCCGACCACCTTGGTAAAAATATCTGTCTTACAAAATACTTTACTTAAAACATCTTAAGAAATCTTAAAAAATCTCGCTCTAAAGAATGTGCCTCTGGTTTGGATAATAACTCAAATGGAAAAAAAAATGTGACCGGTCGCGCTAAAAGGGACCTAATGACAAGTGTGAAAAGTATCGACCCTAGTAAGTCTGCACAATCCGCGCAGCCAGACTAGGGCCGACACTTTTCAATTTTATGTAATTTTCTAAATCCGGAATGCTTGCCCTATCTTACTATATGTTCATTTTTCACACACAGTATCTAGTTGACCTGTGCTGCAAGTTTGCCAAAATTTGGATGTTTGTAGTTCGGATAAGGTCCCTTTTAGCGTGACGGGTCACAAATGATATTTTTTTCTGTGCCCTGTAGTATAATATCAACAATCCACTTGGTCATCTTCATCTTCACAAGCCAATGAATAGTGAACACCACACAAGAAGCAACATCATGTCAGTATTCACCTTGGGTGAATAAGAAGGAAAAAATTCAAAATATCAATGACTATTTGAATAAATGATCCAAAAATGGAATCTTGCCAATTTGTTATTCTATCCAAAGGATTATATCTGAAAATCTGCTATTACGTTGTAAAATTTTCATTCAGAATCATGATCCCTGTTCACTAAAATCTATGAATATAAAGTAGTATAAAGATCTGCCACATCACAAAAGATGTAATTATTTGTTTCTTCCGGTCATGTATTTATCAAAATAATTGATATTAGTTTTCATGGGCTAGTATTGCTAATTAAACCATTCCCTGATAAACTTGCTTTTTGATACCAAAAAGGTAAAGGCTTACATAAATATTGTGGAAAATGAATAAATTACTTGTCACAATCAATTCTCATAATGTTTTCTACCCAGAGAGTCACCCAAATATGTAATGATTCAATAACTAGAAATTTCGTCTGCAACATCTTTGAATTTGGACAAGTCATATTTGCCATCTGATAATGGGTTAAGGTGGAAACTGTTTGAGTGTTTCATTTTGATCTCCTTTGAAAGTGTGGCTTAATAAACAACAAATCCCCACAAATAATATAGATTGATTGATCCAATGCTTCTTTCAGTTATATGTGTCATTGAAACTCTGACACTGAAATCTTTATATTATTCTGAATTAAAGAAATAAAGGCATTTGACGTTGGACGTTGTTGGACCAATCCTTGAATATGGAATAGAAAAAAGGTGTAATTGCTTGCTCTGAATAAAATTATTCAAATTCTCTGAGTCTCTTGAAAGAAGATGTGGTTTGGAATTACTTGATTACAAAAATATGGTGTTATTATTACAGAATCTGTGATCAGACAGACCAGGAGATTCTTGACCTAGAGAAGAAGCAGCGAGACATTAATCGTGAGTTTAACAACCTTACCAAGGAACTCATGTTTACCAAAAATCCCGTGGACCTCAGGATTCTCAGTGATAAAATTATAGGACTCAGGGTGAGTAAACAAATAATTATAGTAATATTTTTTTTGGACAACCATAGAGCAGACATCACGGTGGATAATCACGTGATACAATATTTTCAGAAAATCTTCAATAATTTTGTTAATATGCGACCATTTTGAATTTGGTTTGAATCAGAGAATGTGGACAGACATCACACTATAGATGGATGTGGTTGATTTGTGATAAATCAACTGATAAAAAAGTTATTGAAGATAAACCAAAATTTTGGTTTATCTTCAATAACTTTTTTATCAGTTGATTTTTTAAAAAATCCAACGTATCCAGCTTATTCCTGTCATTTTCCCACCTTCTCTGCTTCAAACCGAATTCAAATTGGTCAAGTATTAAAAAGGATATTGAAGATTATCGGAAATTCTGAGCATTCTGATTATGCACCATGCATTATCAATTCAAGAATCCTGTTGGATGAGTCCGAATCACTTCTGGATCTATACAGACCCAAAAACCTAATGAAACACAAACTTCAAATGCATACATTTCATGTATTTTTCCACAGATTTAAACTAAATTTACCTCGAATGGAGAATGGGGTATGCAAAAGGTAAACCACAGTTCATTTGCCTCGATTTGGTAGTGAGAGCGTCAGTATGAAATCTGATTTAAGACATAAGTCAGTTAACCCTTTCCCAAACAAAACCTGTTTTTGACATCAATAATAGAAAAGGTTAGGGAAAACATTGAAACAAAAGAAAAAACTGCTAATAACCAGCAGTTTCTCCTTTTGTCTCAGTATTTTCTACATCATATTTTACACAAATTCTATCTTTAATAACATCCATTTTGTCATTTGTGGCAGTTTTTGAAATGGATCACCCTAAAATTTTGCCGTTTGGGAAAGGGTTAAAATAACAAATCAGTTCAATATCTTGTATGGCCCCCAGCATCATGAATGACAGCACAATATAAGAAATGGCACAAGAAGAGAAAACATGGGAAATTGGTGAAAGACACTTCTTGTAGTGCCAAATCGTGCTGTCAACGTCAGTTGCTGGTTGAACAAAATAACGTAAAACATGCACTATAAAACATGTATAAGAAAGATGCGATCAAATATGTTTTATTTGACTAATGATTATAGAAAAATGGAACTTTGGCTAAGGTATTTATGGAAATGATCTATTTGCTATTATTTGTACTAAGATCACAACTTTCTAATGTTTTTTCCTTCCTCACTTATTTACCTTTCACATCTTTTGATAAATCCTCTCGGCTATTGCATGCTTTTCGATTCAGATCATTCTTTTTCTTAACCCCTTCCCAAATGACAATATTTTAGTGTGGTTCAGTTTAAAAGCTGCTGCAGACAACACAACTGTTGTTGAAAAAGATTTGTATATAATATAGCAAAGAAAATGTTAAGACAAATAGAGGAATGCTGATTTAAAGATCTATCAGCATTATCTTCTTTGATCTCAATGTTTTTCACAATCCCTTTCTGTTTGGGACATCAATACAATTAGGTCTTGTTTGGTAAAGAGGTTAGATAATTGATTACAATTATGATCCATGATATGAAAAAGGGCCATTATGACACTTGAATCATCACTTGATTATCAGCATTTTCTTCTTTTGCCTCAATGTTTTCCCAAACCTTCACAGTTAGAGACATTAAAACCATGTCTTGTTTGGTAAAGGGATAATGAAGAAGCCAAGCAAGAATAGTATGGATCTTGATAAGATTGTGTGCCGGGATAAGCTGATCTGGATCCATATCATTCTCAAATTCCATAAGGACTCTTTTTCCCAGCTCAATAAATATTTCTTATATTAATTTATTTGTTTTAAAAGTAAAACCAGGTAAACAAATACACAAATATGCACTTTACAAGTTTGTGGTTCGGTGTGCAACCTTTTGACTTCAGAAAATGCTTTTAAATACGAAATGTATGAAATATGCACATCATGGAGAAGTATCCAATTTGCAGATGCTTGCACTCCTTAAAAGTAGATTTTTGATGTTGACTGCTTTTATTCTTTTCAAAAGCTGTATAATATTCAACTGTGTCTCATCTTTGTCACTTTAGCTTGAAGTTCACTGTACTTTGTCTTACTTTCAAATTGTACATTTGTTTGTTCTTTATTCACTGTGAGTCCTTCTTCCATGTTTACAGCACAAAGTTTACACTCCGGTAATTTGTTTGTACATTCACGTCTAATACATTATTAGTATTATGAACATAGATTTGATGGTTTTCTAATATGTGACCCATCGCGCTAAAAGGGACCTTATCAGTTGTGTGAAAAATATCGACCCTAGTCAGTCTGCGCAGTCCGCGCAGCAAGACTAGGGCCAACATTTTTCACTTTTATGTAATTTTCCGAATCTGGAATGTTTCCGCTATCTTACTGTGTTTCCATTTTTAACACACGGGATCCGGTTGGCCTGTGCTGAGTCTGACAAGTTTGTCAAAATTTGGATTTTTAAAGTTCGGATAAGGTCCCTTTTAGCGTGACGGGTCACATAATTATGTAAATGGTAATTTGGAAACATAGGGTTATATAAGATTATAGCTTTCATCCAAGTTAACCCTTTCCCAAACAGTCAAAATTTGGACTTTTCCTATATGAAAGCTGCTGAAAATGACAAAATATATGTTGTTAGATATATGATTTGTGTATAATATAGGAAAGAAAATATTGAGACAAAAGGAGAAACTGCTGGTTATCAGCAGTTTCTTCTTTTGTTTCAATGTTTTCCCAAGCCTTTTCTATTAGGGACGTCAAAACCAGGTCTTGTTTGGGAAAGGGTTAAGTGTTGTGTTTTTTTCTGTTGTAAAGATCTTTTCAATTCATAAGCATACATATTTTC